>JAWDGP010007236.1:187500-390000 GCA_033675545.1 Elysia crispata | reverse complement strand
TGCGTAAGATTTAAGTACGATATTGGTCGAAATTTGCCTTTGTGTAAAACATGTGGGGGAGGCAGTTTGAATTGTTCCAATACTTACCCTAGGTTAAACAGAACCATGTTTCTGTTTTCATCGTACTTTTATCTTGGTTTTATGAAGTTAAAAGATTTGTCATGAAATCATTTTGTTTGGATCGAGGATGGACTCAAAATTCAATAATTTATAAAGTGCGATGAAATCCCCAGAACCTAAAACACAAAGAACAGACTTGAATTAAATGAGAGGTTATTCCATTACTGTATTGAAATCTGTCGGTTTGCCAAAAAAGAAAACTGAAACATGAAAGAAGTGACGCCATCTTTTATTAAACAGAGAGACTGAGAAAGAGATAGAGAGTAGACCTCGATTTGTTCCCTTTTTGAAGTCATTACTGTGAAAATTGTTATACAGTTATGCACGTCATTTCCTAAAGTGGGCTTTTTTTTTTCAGCCTTATCCTAAAGCGATAATTCGCGGAGGCAACTTGCCCTTGCGGCAATTAGATTTTCACAGAGCACGAAGCATTGTTAGCTCGCTTCTATGGTCTCAACAATGACGAAATTAAAAAAAAAAAAAACTACATCTGATTTACATATAGTTTTGTATTTATCAAAATGTTAATTCCTACATCTGGTTTTACCAGAAAATACTGATAGCAATCTAGTTTGTGCTCATTATCAAGTCAAGGTAAGGATTCAATCCTTTTTCTTTGATTGCTTTTCTTTATCTCAGTTTTCTTCTTTCATTATTCTTTAAATCATCTACGGCAAAACTGATGATTAGCTATACAGGCAATTTTTTTTTAAGGTGATGATGAGGAGCAGGTTTCAGAGTGCAGTTATAGAGCGTACGAGTCTATTTCTTTCACTCATGTATCCTCTTACTGACGAGTCAACAAATGACTAGACCACTTCATTGTCGCCTAGCACTTATGCATTTTGTCTGTTTTATGAAAACAATTATAGTTCTGATGGTTTCAAGTGATTGTCAATTGTAGAAATTTAAGCGAAACAGTTGACTTTCCCGAAGATGCTAAACTTTATTGCTTTAGAAAAAGTTGTCATAATCTTTATTGACTAGTTATAAAGCAACTATCTTGTCAAACACAAGAACAGTCCAAAGTGTCCTTCCAACTACCTTTCCCTGCCGAACACCTGTGATGGAGACCAGTTATGGTTTCGATGACTCCCTTCAATTTTTTTTTTCATTTTTATACACACTCCCTGATGAACTGGCTATTTTTATATGACACGTCCAGTGCTTTTAAAGACACGATTGATCTTGAGAACAATTGGAACTCTTCAATCCTGTTCCATCCTTTAATCTCCTTTGTTTCAACGACTTCTTACCTTCATAGATATAGATATAACTAAGACTTCCTGTCGAAAAAAGTTGAGTAAAAGCTCAACCAAAAGGTAAAAAAAGTAAGTGAGTTTGGTCTTGTGAGATGTGTTTAAAACAAAACAATCTTTTTTAAGAAGAAAAATCGAAACTCTAATTTATACAATCTTGAGACTCTTGCCCCAAAATGAATTGATATTCAAACATGTCTAATGAGTTCGGCTGAGTCTTTTGAATCATTTATTATCGAAGGCCACCATAGTGAAAATAAGTGATGCTGAAGTAGTTGTGGCGGAGACTTTATAATTTGGGGCCTATCTGTGACTTCCATGGCACAATAATTTTTTTGTATTTGAGGATGTTCCAGCAAGTGTTCATTTCATTAAAACATGTGAGTGTCGAAACTTTTGTGACTGGAAAGGAAAATGGAGTTCCTTATATCAATGCATAAGAATTGGAACGTTACGGTGTGATAAACTGTGACGAGACTGCCTTTGATCTGATGAGGAAGCGCTGTTGGTAAAAAAAAATAATAATAATATAGTCGATTGCCTTCATACTTTCTGAGATTATAAACATAGGTTTGAAACTTCTGGTGCTGTAAACATGGCTTCGGTTAATTTATTAAGTTTATTAAAAAATGATGGATGCTCACCATGGGAGAATTCTATCAATTTTCTGGTGAAATTTAAATAAATTTCAGATTTATATTGTTAAAAAAATTGTATCTCCTCTCTTGCAGGCCTTTTTTTCCCGACATGGAAATCAAATAGATCTTATCTGCTTTTAAACTCTGTAAAAACTGAAGGCACTTATTTCTTCATCTGAGAATCTGTTTCTAAAACACCAAAAATAAATTTGCCTAATACGTCAGACGCGCGCCAGGTTTCAGTTTGTCTCAACAAGAAGCATTGTGCGGCTATTTGTAAAAAAAATAAGAGTGCAGAAATATTTCCTTTTTAATTTTTCTTAATGGTATTAATTATTAAAATAAATAATTAGCGTTGCGAGCCAAACACAACAGGCGACCGAACAATATTGTTTTCTTTTACTGGGCTAGAATGTCGCATGATGGCTATTCTAATTAAACTAAAAAACCATTCGTAACGTGCCCCATGTCTGCTTAGGTATGACAAAATGTTGCACAGCGGGTGGATTTCAAATCAATCCCAACTTAATTAAACCTTTCAGTGAAAAAGTAATAATAAATTAAGTGATGACGAGAGTAGAGGACAACTGGTGCAAATGTAATGAATATGACTAGATCTACATGTTGGGTATGTGCTCACGCCAGATGAAGATTGTCAAAACGCTATTTCCTTTCCATTGTAGACTGACTTTACTTTGGTGTTACAGTCTTGCACTTTAAAAAATGTAATTAACAGACCAAAACATGTTGCCACCACGGCTAAGTGCTTCATAATCATAATATCCACGATTAGCGATACACAAAATACATTAATACCTTTCTAATGACCCATTATAATTTGGTTTATGCGATTATTATGCAATTAGCCTTTAGCCTAAAAGTATCTAAGTTTACTAGATACGTAATGTGCTCGCTGATACCGCGGGGCGTGTCATATTCAATTGACCCACATTCTCAGCGAGTACAAGTTAAAAAGTTCGAAAGATTTGAAAACATTATGGATATAAAGACAGTGACAATGCTGACATCTTTGGTTATGAATGTTTGTTCGATACCAAGAAAAAATCGCTAAAAAATTGTTAATTTGTTTTGTTATCTCACTAGATCACTGCCACAAAGGTTACAGAGCAAAGAAAAGAGAATAAAATAGGAGTAGTTCGTTAATTTTGTAGAATCTAAACCTATTTATAAATCTTTTCAAAAGTTCCTTATCTTATAGATTTAAAAAACTGCGCAAACATGAATTCCCGAAAGGTAGTGCACAATTATGTACTTTTTGTGGCAATTGCAAGTCTTTTTTATGGGTTCAAAAAAAGATCTTAAAATAAATTTGGAAAATACAAAATAATCGATTTTTCCTATTAGTATCTCTTTAAGTTTCAAATGTCTCCAGCAATACCACTGGCAACTTTAAAGTAAAACTGTATCGGATATGGCATAAAAACATGATGGATGTGCAGACAGTACCAATGCTGAAATTTTTGGTTATCAATATTTACTAATATCACAAAAAGGGAAAAAAATAGAAAACTACTTCTTTGTTATTTCATTAGATTACTAATGTATGATGAAAAAAAGAATAGAAATTTTTTTTGGTACTTATGCAAAAATGTTCCAAACTGTCTCTGTTCAGGCAATTTATTTGACAACTAACACAAATAATTATATTTATTCCAGGTGCACTCATTAATGAAACTGCGCCCATCTATTTTTCTATGGAAGATTAGGAAACCTACAGAGCTCTTGATGCTTCTAGCTCCTTAGAGGAGATGCCATTGGACTAGATAACACATAATATAAAGTAAAACTTTGTGTTAAAGGATATTACATGGTCCGTTTTGCTTTCTAAAAAAAAAAGGATTACAACTGTATATTTTATTATTATTATTATTATTATTATTATTATTATTATTATTATTATTATTATTATTATTATTATTATTATTATTATTATTATTATCGGATAGCAACAGCCCCAATAAAGAGATGAATCAGATTAAAAAATTATTTGTGCCTCTATTATTATTTTTTTTTTTTACTGTTGTTCGAGAACCTATTATTTAACCTCATACAACGAAACAATTATAGATTGTCGCCGTCAAATGTGGTGCTATGTCTCTCACAGCAACTTGCAGCTATACCCAGATGAGCCGCGCAGCTACTGCTTGTAGGGTAGACTTTTCGCCCGACATGATTAAATCTTTGCGGGTTCGCATGCAACGTCATCAATGAATAAAATAAAGGCCTCGATCAACGCAGAATGTGTAAAGACTTCTGAAATCACTATTTTTTTTTTTCCCTTTAGATATCGAAGAGTCGATCAACTGAAAATAATGCTCTGTTTTATCGCCTTAAAATGGTAGAGAAAAATAATGATCTTTTGAATTAAAATCCACAATGTCTGCTCCACTACACATTTAAATAACGGAAAACATACTATGTGTAGTTTGATCTAGTCACAGGACCTGCACGAATACCATACTAGATCTTGTCCTAATTGACAAAAAATTGATCATCATCATCATCATCATGATCATCATCATCATCATCATCATCATCATCATCATCATCATCATCATCATCATCATCATCATCTATATATAATGGAGCTAGGCGAAAAATAAGGACCACCTAGGGACGTCATATTTGGCATAAAGTTGTGAATTGTCTTTAAGATTGGAGTGGTTATAATATTATTTTTTACCAAAATAGTGTTTTTAGAAACTAAAGGCTAAAATGTGATTGTTATTTTCTTAAAAGAAAAAGGCAAATGTGCGAACTACTTCCTGTAACTGTAAGCACAGCTTATCAGAGATGGCAGGAAATAAACTAAAAGTATGCATAGGCCTCCGATGTAGTTGGCGGTAGATCTAAAAGCGTTTGGAATAGATATACAAGTTATAGTGTAAGATCTAGGAATGAATTTAAATAAGTTACTTGGCCATAGGTTCTACATCTAGGATCTTCAGTCGATTCTAAAGGTTAAGATCAAGATCTAAATTGTACTTTTAGTTTTAGACTTAGAATTTCAAAAGTATTTAAGTTCTAGATCTAGATTTTTGTTTAGAATAAGAAGTATCGAGATATCTATAACCCTTGATATCAAGACCATTTATAAACGTATGTAATACACACACGCAAATTGACACCAGTGCCCGTGCGCATGAAAAGGTTCCAACACCAAGTTCCCGCTTAACTTAGCACATCTAGCCTTACTCCTGATGGGAGCTGCGCATAAAATGTGCTCTTGGACACTAAAATGTGCGTCCCATATTTTGGGCGGTCGATGTGGTTTCCCAAGATGTGTATTTGAGTCCCCAAAAATGGCGGATATCATCGACGACGTTCATTAGTGCCTAATTCCCTCGACATTAATAATGATGACGAAGTGTATTCAAGTTGCAGATTTTGGTGACACGAAGTGTTCCAGATAACCGATGAGCTAAGCTGCGATTTGCAGCTAGCAAACGGATCTATAGCCTATATACTCCAATATATTCTTGTGAGAGTTAATAATTTTACTTTGAGAGAAAAAGAGATAATGATTTAGACCGAATCTGGATTAAAGAAATACATGTAACTATAATACTATAAGTTGTAAAAGGCTTACTATCATTTTTTAAAAAGGAAAAAGAACTAAAATATTAGATCGAAATTTCAGACCTAGTTTTAGAATTTAAACGGATCTATAGCCTAATGAGAATCCATAGATTAGATTTAGATATAGACTAGATAGATCTAAATGCTTTTGTAGAAACAAGCTTGCCGTACTTAGCCTACTATCATGGTTGGGAGGCTTGGTACAAAAGCGAGTTCTAAGTCTAAAATTAGATCTAGTCCGGCTAGTACGGTACATGAAAAGAAGCACAAAATATAAATTTTATGATAATCATTTAGATCTATAACCGTGAATTTTGTGGATGTTTTTTTTTTTTTGTTTTGTATTATTTTGTTTTTTTTTTGTTGTTGTTTTTTTCTTTGTTTGTTTTGTTGTTTGTTTTTTGTTGCTTTTTTTTTTCTTTGTTTGTTTGTTGTTGTTGTTTTTGTTTGTTTTTTTTATTGCCGTACAGCGTAGAACTAAATTTAGAATTTTTATGCTGGGAAGCTATGCAGTAATATTTTGCACATTCGCATCTACATCTAGATTTTTTTATTGTGAGAATTTTCCTTACCGGGTATTTGTCTTTCAGTTAGGCCTAAGCCTAAAATTTGACCAGGTAGCCAACCGACTGAAAGGGGGCGGTATCTATATAGATAGAAGTAAATTTTTACTGGATGCTCGTGAGTTTATGTTGTTCGCATAAGCTATAATAATTCAAGTTCCTACTTTATATCATTAATTAAAATGCTGAATCTATTAAAGTTCTCAAAATTTTTGGCACCTACTCACTCGTGGGTGCATTGTTATTTGTTATACTTGTATATATTATTTTTAAAATTTCAATTAGGTATTTCTTTTTTTTTTTTTTTGTTGTTGTCAAGTTAAAAATAAAGAGAAGTGGGTTGGTATTTCGAACAGCTTAGAGTTTTGACACTGAATGTAGTAGTAATTAATCTGAAAGCTTTTAATTGTGTACGATCAAATAGTTTTTTAACTGAAAACCGTGGCCATTCGAAAGCTAATCACATAATATTCAATGTAGACGACCCAGTAATGACTCTAAATCATGTTTGTTTCAGGCCCTTATAGCTCTCTACTTCTTTGCAAACAGAAGTTTCCAGCTCACGCTTGGAGATGCGTTTATCATACACAGATATCTACCGTCGGCAGAGTACATGGAATACCATACACAGATATCTACCGTCGGCAGAGTACATGGAATACCATACACAGATATCTACCGTCGGCAGAGTACATGGAATACCATACACAGATATCTACCGTCGGCAGAGTACATGGAATGAGCCGGGTAGCTCGATCTCTCAGTCACAGGCAATCCAGGTGAATTAGATTTCCATCAAAGGACGCTACGAAAGAGCATAAAAATCTGTTTTTCACCATCGCTGGATTCCCCAAAGGTGAATGGATGTATTGATGAACACACGACGTCGTACCTATCCGTGCTCCAAATACAAATGAACATGATTATGTGAAGTGTTCATACTATCAATGTCCAAATAGTGTGTCATGCCCAACAAAGAATCCTGAAGAGCGTTGTAAAATATCTAGGCAAGAGAGTAACAACTCAGTATAATCATTGGTGTCGCCATAGAATACTTAGCTTTTTTTTTATTCCAAAACACTCTTACATTCATTGATCTAAATTGGAGTTGGTTTAAAAGGTTTTGTTAAAAATTATTCACATAGTTTTCTGTTCTCATACCTCAAAAAACGCTTTCAACTTTTCAAAACTATTCATGACAAAATGATGTTTTCTGTCAGCCTTATGTATTACGTTACGATTTTTTCTCCCAAAAGACATATATTTAAAGATCTCGTTCGATGGGTCGATTCCACGTTCCATTGTTACCGTCAAGTGGTAAAGCAGCAACGGCAGCAGCAGCAGCAGTGATAGTAGTAGCAGCAACAGTATTACTAATGGTAGAAGTAGTAGTAGTAGTAGTAGTAGTAGCAGCAGCAGCAGCAGCAGCAGCAGTAGTAGTAGTAGTAGTAGTAGTAGTAGTAGTAGTAGTAGTAGTAGTAGTAGTAGTAGTAGTAGTAGTAGTAGTAGTAGTAGTAGTAGTAGTAGTAGTAATGATAATGATAGTAATAAGGTGGTAATGATATTTGTAGTGGTATTACAGTTTAAATGTTAGTTATTGTAGAAATCATTCATGTGACATGGATATGTTTTTTAAGCCTTGTATTTAATTGTTTTTAAATACTTTAGTTTCTCTGCACACTCACAGGTTCTGATCATGATGCGCTGATTTTAAAAGAAAGCTCTGTTTGGAGAGCATTTGAATGTCATTCCAAACCAATAGATGGCATCATTTTAGGTGATTCAGCGTATCCTCTGAGACTCTGGCTCTTTACACCATTTCTCAAATTTGCAGCAGCAGGGGAAAATAATTACAATGAAGCATGTTTCCCCACCAGGGTTACAGTAGAAAGGTGCAATGGAGTTCTAAAAGAAAGTTTTCACAGCCATGCATCTGTTGTTTTTTTTTAATACCAACCAGATAACACATGCAAAATAATGAAATCTTGCCCTGTTTTGCACATGGTCCTGAAATTAGCTTTTCCCATTGAGTCAGTAAATGACAACATACAACAACCTCAACAAGAAGCAGATCTTGGCTTAAAGGAAGGAAGGAAACTACGGCGCGAATAACTGGAAGAATTAAGAGACAATTTCTTGTTATACACTATTTTACACCAAGGTGAGACAATTCAAACAACATTTGCTTGATCTAAATGAATTATAATCATCTTCCGCTTAGTTCTCATCCCCACCCCCTCTCCCCTTAGTTCTCATTCATGCTTCCCCCCTTGTCTTTTCCTCACACACATTCTAAACTGATAACGTATGTGCTTTACTATCGTTGCAAATCCAATCTTTCATCAAAGGAATTGCTAATCATTGCAGTTTTCCGCCCTACCTGTGGGTAAACGCGTAAGCGGGACAAGACTTTAACTGGTGCGCAGGAGCAGGGTTAAAGATCTAAAAGTGTTTGATAAGATTTAGAAGCGATATGAGAGAAGAAAAAAAAAAAAAAAAGCGTGCGAGCAGGAAATCGCGTAGCCTGGGAAACAACGCGTGTGACTGACTCAGATTGTTTTATTTGCATACAAGGCTATTCAGAGCGGGTTTAAACCCTTAATAATCCTTTACTATAATTATATTAGGATAATGTCCTGGATGAAATCCATATGGTAGAGCACATTATAAGCAACACCATTAAGTGTAGGTGTAGCCTGTTATACTCTTGGTGAGTACCACATGCACCAAGGCTGTTGGTATGGAATTCACTAGATTTAATGAGCTTAACATATCATTATGATGACAGTTACATGAAAAAAAATATGCATTTTTAAAAGAATTGTTTGATTCCAACATACACTGGGAGTTTCATTTATTTTCATTCTTTGATGAAAAAAACTGAGTCCATTGGCAGCATGTTTTGTTGTTGTTGTTGTTGTTGTTTGTTTGTTTGTTTGTTGTTGTTTTTGTTTTTGTTTTTTTTTTGTTTTTTTTGTTTTTTTTTTTTTTTTTGGTGGGGGGGGGGTTTTGTATTTGTTTTGTTTTTTGTTGGTTTTGTTCCTGTTGAGTTTTTTTTTTGTGTGTAGTTGTTTTTTTGTTTTTTTGTTTTTTTTTATATATATATAACAAATCATTTTTATGTAATAATTTAAATGAGCGATCGTAAAAATCATTAAAAAAAAACCTGTAATCAAAGAATCAAAGTAAGTCTATTTTAGAAGAGACTTTAACTTTTAAGAAGAAATTTAAGTGGGCGTACTTTGTTAGCACACTAGGTGACACTGTTAATAATATCAGTTATTTGTTGTGGAAGTAATGGTCAAGGCTTTCAGCGAGGTTCTAAATCAAATGTGATATAGTTGAAATCGGTAACAATCTGGGTCATGGCTTAATATAAAATCTTAACTTTCCACAGTTACGGCCTGCCTAAAGTACTTTTCCAAATCTGTTGAGAAAAATCTTTAACGGATTAACTGTTGTGTTTAAGTCCATCGAGGAACGAGTGTCATAAATAGAATGATACTTGTACATTTAAAGAATCATTTTTATTTATTTTTTTTTTAAAGCGCACTAATTCTTATTGTTTAAAGGAATAAACGTGGAAACTATACAATATTACTTTTTTCCCTTTTTCTTCCAAGTCAGAATTTAATCTTTAGAAGTTACAACAATTTATCATGACAGCAACATTTTCTGTTCGACTTCTTTGTTTTAACAGCTTATCGCTTGCCCGTTCAAGTTGCCACGTGGTGCGTTTCTTGGGGGAAAAGATTCCCTGATTGGAGTGGCGGATCTCTTAAAATAGCCTCAGAACATTAATATGCAAGATGTTTAGGGGCTTTCTTTTGATTAACTAAAGGCTCCTCTTTCGTGAGAAAGTTGCAAGATGCGCAAAAAGTATACTTTTGACTCAAAATAATATTATATAGCTGGAGGGTGAGATAGATAAGCAGAGAGAGAGAGAGAGAGAGAGAGAGAGAGAGAGAGAGAGAGAGAGAGAGAGAGAGAGAGAGAGAGAGAGATAACCTTATTCTAGAGTAGTCGAGTAACAATAAATTAAACTTACGAAAAAAAAAAAAATAAAACCAATAATAAAGACTATTTTGCAAATCAATTTCTTATACTTGGGAGATTCAATCATGAATTATTAGGATGAAGTTCCATTCTCCAAGTTTTCAACGCATTATACTGCCTACGAAAAGAGTGCTACTTCAAAACTTAGATTGCTAAACGTTGTTATGGATCTTCCACTGGCCCAACCTAAGGCCCCAGCGTCGGTCGTTGTCGACGAAGTACCTGTGCTTCCATACATCAATTACTCGAAGTGCAGCTGTTTCACACCAAATCATCTCCTGTCTCACGTGGCTCTAGTTCATCACGGTAGACAAGCGTTGGAAACGACCGTACTTAAATTACCTGTATCATTACCAAAAACAAACAAAAAATAATAATAATAGAAAAGAAAAGGGCAAAATTATTTGTTCCCCGCGCTCTCCATGTAATACTTTTTGTGTGTGTGCGGTGGGGGACGAACTGGAGAAGGAATCAGTATTTAATTCTAAAACACAAATCTGTTATCTCCAAGCAACTATCGTTCCTAGCCGAGTTTCATAATTTCAAAACTGTTGTCCAAAGGTTTAGGTATGTCGTACATCAGTTCTAACGTATATGATAAGAACTTTTTTGTCTAAGTTATCCATGATGAGAACAGGTGTTTGAAACAAAAATGTGTGTGCGACAGCAGCCTTTGATCGAAAATCAGTTGGAACGAATTAATATATTCCATCGTATAGATTACACCGCAGACAAAGCGATTCATAATAGACCATTGTATAGTTTACACAGTAGACCAAATGGCGTCGTATGGAATGTAATTGTTATG
Organism: Elysia crispata; assembly: GCA_033675545.1. Taxonomy (NCBI): domain Eukaryota; kingdom Metazoa; phylum Mollusca; class Gastropoda; family Plakobranchidae; genus Elysia; species Elysia crispata. Next base: position 378,956 of record JAWDGP010007236.1, on the reverse strand, counting down.
GATATGTTCGACAGCCACATCTGGTGAGATGCCATGATGCATAAGTGAAATAGGTCCTATAGACTGTAGTGATTCTTTCCATACAAGCAGGCGACATTTGAACGGTAGGGATTAAGGATGCCTGAAAGGGCTATCAGTAAGGTCACGATTCTCAGTTATAAAAAAGCAATCAAGGTATTACGGAAATAGATGTGAGGAGAGAATGGAACACAAGATCAAAATTGTAAATCAGTAAGAAAAAAAAATTGGCCAAAGATACAGTTCGAATTCACATCTCCGAAGAGATTCTTGCCTAAAATCAGCGCCTTACACCACTCGGTTAAACTACCCCCAGTTTCTAAAAAAATAATGGTGTTAATTGCTTGGGGTTTTTTGGGTTTTTTTTGGTTTGTTTTTTGAATAGATCATTAGATGTAAGTTAGTTGAGAATTCTTTTGCGTCTTGTGATTCTTTGTTTCTTTTTTGTTTTTAAATTTGTGATTTAAACTCGATACAATGTAATTAAGAATTATGAAACAAGGAAAGTCCACACCACAGAATAATAAATTACTATTTTGCTTGCAGAACTCTCAAGCAGTAAACCACCACCACCCCTCACCCTTACTACAGTTTAGAGCTATCTCTCTCTCTCTCTCTCTCTCTCTCTCTCTCTCTCTCTCTCTCTCTCTCTCTCTCTCTCTCTCTCTCTCTCTCTCTCTCTCTCCTCTCTCTCTCCTCTCTCTCTCTCTCTCTCTCTCTCTCTCTCTCTCTCTCTCTCTCTCTCTCTCTCTCTCTATCTCTCTCTCTCTAAGGTCTAAAAAGAAAAAAGGCACACAACTTTATAATTACGGGACTAAAAAGAAATAACTTGTAGACTTGTATTGTACTATTTATTGACACACAAGCGTCCTTTGGGATCCTTTATAATTACCAAGTTATCCTCCAAGTGTGATGTTTTTGCTTTCTATTTGGATTCTCTCTCTCTCTCTCTCTCTCTCTCTCTCTCTCTCTCTCTCTCTCTCTCTCTCTCTCTCTCTCTCTCTCTCTCTCTCTCTCTCTCTCTCTCATCATTATCATCATCATCATCATCATCTGCATCTCACACCATTTCTCTGTATACAATACTAGGAAGAAATAGTTTCCATTCTCTTACGAAAGTTATCTTTTATACTTATGTTGATTTGCCTTATAATAGTCATGGCGCCGCCAGCTCCTGTTTTATTTTTATTTATTTATTTTTTTTTTTTTTTTAAATCAGATAACACCTATCGATCACAATTTAGAATCAGGTAATAGCTGAAAAAATAATTTAAAAAAAAACTCCAAGCAATTAACACCATTATTTTTTTAGAAACTGGGGGTAGTTTAACCGAGTGGTGTAAGGCGCTGATTTTAGGCAAGAATCTCTTCGGAGATGAGAATTCGAACTGCATCCTTGGCCAATTTTTTTCTTACTGATTTACAATTTTGATCTTGTATTCCATTCTCCCCTCACATCTATCTCTCTCCCTTTTTTTTCAATCTTAATTGTCCAGTATGTGTCACTGCAACACCGCTATCTCTCTTTTCAGCAAACGCTCACAGATAATTGATTCCTTTTTTAATTCGTAATAATTTCGCTCTTTTTTTTTTTTTTTTTTTTTTTTTTAATTGCAAGCTCTTAAAACCCATGCTAAAGAGGAAATGAATCGTTTTGTGTGAGTAGAAGGAAAGTCAAATTTCTTTTAATAAGTGGCAATCACCTGCGCGAAAATCTGGCATCCATAATAAACGTTTGGGTCGTTGCCTTGCCATCAAGAACAGCAACACTGTGTTATCCACGGCTGGTGCACCGTTGCTGCAGGTTTTCTGTCTACAATTTTACTCCTGTTTTCAGGTCGGTAAGGTAATTTGTCTGAGATAAAACTCAATAGTTTAAGTAATTATTTCATTTTACATTTTGATAAGGTTACTGATCCACGTTTAGACCAAATGCCTCAACGCCCTCTTTATATAAATCTAGATTAAACAGTACGCATCTAACTCCTTAGAGTTAGTCATCTGTCAATGCTGAGAGGGTGAGTCACTTCGCTCTATGCCTATGGACATAAATCCTAATCTAGATCTGGATCTAAGATCTAGTGGTTTTAGGTTTAGTCCAGAAAGTTTTCTAGAAATTTAGATCTATATTAATTACGAATTACATTATCTGAAATCATGAGATGTGCTCAACAGAATCTATCTAGATCTAGATCTAGGTTCTATATATTTATAGATTTCTAGACCTCAAGATCTATACTATTGTAACATAAGGATCAATCTAAAATCTAGATCTGGATGTAAGTGAAGTAATAAAAATATACTCACTTTTGACTTTTATGTTTTTACAGTTTTAGGAAAGTGTGTCAGGAGATGTCAGGACAGAATTATATATCTACTGCCTACCAAGGACCAAAACTATCTCTCAGCTACTTAGTTTTGCAGCTTCTTTCACTTTTCTTGCTTCAGCCACTCCTGTGCCAGTTCATATTTATGGATGTTTAAGGGCCTGTTACTTTTTGGCCAGCCTTGCCTTTGTGTTTTTGTCTTAATTTTTGTTTGATTTCTTGGTTTTATTTTTGAGTCTGATGAAGTTGTAAAGCTGAAAGCTTACGTGCTTTGTTTTGTAAACCTACTTTTATTTTGATTTTGTTCTTTTTTTTTTATTTTGCTTGGCAACTATTCACAAAGCTCAGCTGTGACATTCAATTTTAATGGTACTCCAAAATAGTCTAACAGTCATTGTACAGTGTATTTTAGCAAAAGTCGGTTTCCTCCAAAGATCTAAAATTGGTCTTTTGTCTCCAGATCCAGAAGTCCAAAAATCTAAAAAAAAAAATTATTGAACACTAGGAACAATAGGAAATGCAATTCATTAAGTTTAATGTATGTTACTAGTTGGGAGTTGTGAGTTCTGTTCAACAATCAGAAGCATTTTGATCATCTTTGGGCAACTAGATAAGTTTTATTGTAAATGTTTTCTGATATGCCTGTTTTTTGTTTCCCTTTTTTTTTAACCTCAAATTTCTCACCAATTTGCATTCTTGCAGCTGCCATTGCTTCATATCCTAACAACAATTTAAAGTTTATCAAGACTTCCAAATAGGTAGAATAATTCCATGTGAAATGACACTCCCTACTGCAACAAAAGAATACACAATTGTAAATTATCCATTACTTTGTCTCTGCTTTTATATTGATATTAAGTAAAATATTTACTTCATTATGATTTCTTTTCAGACCCAGCACAATGCCTACTGCAGCAGCAAAGATAGATGAACCCTATTACTGCTCACAGCAGATTAACATCCCACCAGAGTTGCCTGACATTCTTAAGCAGTTTACCAAAGCTGCCATAAGGACTCAACCAAAAGATGTGCTTGCATGGTCAGCTGCGTAAGTGTATTTCCTCAATGTTCTCAAAGTTTCACAAGTTAGGCATCTTAATCATGTCTGGAGCGCTTAAACATTACCTTCAGGTGAGGGCCATATCATTCACTTGAAGGCTCAGGATGTTTAAGTAGATCTTTCTCTTAACGTGGTGACTGTGTTAGCAAGGAAACAATAACAGGGAATATGTATATCTTATTAGAACTAGAATCTACTATTTGCAACTTCGAATATTTTTAATTTTGTTGTGATCTTGTAAATTTTTACTTTAGTGTTCGTTTGATTTTATCAGGTTTCTCACCATATTACCATATTTTTGGATTACTTTAATGATTTATAGGTCTTTTTTTATTAAGTGGGATGATTGTATATGGCTAAATACTGTATTGTTTTCCAATAAATGAAATTTTTTTTATATATTCACTGATTTTTGAAAGAATCATCATGGCGTGTCGGCCATTTCTGTATGTAGTGAAAATATGTTTATGATACAATGTGATGATGATTGTGTCAGACTGTTTTAAAGTTAATCTTCAAACTGAAAGCACTTTTCAGGGCTATTGTACTACTGTCTTGTGAAAGTGATTAAAATATCTGTAAAAACAGATTTTTAAAAGTAAATTGTAAGATATCATGAAATCATCTTGGGAATTGCTCTCTCAGGTGGGCAAAAAAGGGGGGCCTAAAATTATTATAATTTAGTCCAACACAAGTCACACAAGTCATCATGAAAGTCAGAGACCTTAGCATTGTTTTTAGGAAGTGGTAAAAGATGGATCTTTTCTGACTGCATCAGTATTCTACTGTCATAGGTAAAATCTCCGGATTTGACTGAGGGTAGCATCATCTTTTCATTTCAAATATTTATGGTTTTATTTTTTTTTGTGCAGTTTTCAACTGTTAGAAGCCTAAGAAATATGCCTAAAATGACTGGGTAAATATTAAGTTTATACACAAAATAAATACCAAAATGTGGTGATAAATATAATAATAAACTTCAGCGACATTTATAAAATAAATCTAGATGCAAGCAAGGATTTTCCATACTCACTGTGCGGACAATACTTCTCTGGGATATCAAAACTATAAAATTTGTGTTTCCCTTACCTTGCCCTTTTGTTGTTGTTGTAAAATCTGATTTAACAATCTTACCTTGATCAAGTTTATTACAGAAACACATTTTAATTTCTTTCATTTTTCTTATTCTTCTTTGGTTTAGGAGGAAGAAAAAAGTGTTATACTGATTATTTCTTTCAGTTATTTCCGAGCCATGAGCAAAGGAGAGATTCCCCCTGTTAAGGAACGTTTGGAGATGCCAGTAGCAACTCAGAAAATTGACAGTGGCCTAACCCCAGGTTTGCTCAGAGTTCTCAACAAACAGGTTAGTTTAGATTGGTGCTTTTTTGTTGCATCTTCAACATTTGTGTAAAAAACTATTCACCTTTTATTTCACAATGTGCTTTTTTTGCAAGAAAAAAATGTCAAACACATTCATATTGAAGAAACAGATTTTTCCTACTTTGCATTGTTTATTGAATTGCTCCTCATGTAACGGTAATACATATCTTATTTGTTTGGCCAGCCTCATTTACGACTTGCCTGCTACTTTTATCACAGAAACTTTTTAGTATTATTCATTTAAAGCTATAGAATCAACTTTCAAAAAAAAAAGTATCAAGTGTGTTTATTCTCTTTTCATCCTAATATAGATTTTTAAAGAATGCAATTAGTGACTTAGATGCAGCTGCATAGGTGATTCTGTCACTGTGTTGATTTATTAACTGTCTTTTGAGTCAATTTTTTAAGATGTTGTTATTTAAATTTTTATAAATCTTTTTTTTTATCTATAGCATTTACTTGTTTTCCTCAAATATGTTAAAAAAAAATATTTCAGTTGGGCCCCAAGCTTTCTGTCAGTGCCAGATCTGTAGAGGCCAAATGGATGGACCTTGCCTTACCCAAGGAACAGTTTGATGACATAATGCGTGTTGGAAATTTTGGTGTCAAATTCGACTGGCAGAAGTTTTTTGCCTTGGCAGCATCCACTCTTGGCAATGTGAGTGGTACAAAATCTTGATTACATTGCATTTTAACTGTGCTTAAATTTTGATGTTCTCTAAAGTCTTTGTATTCATATTGTTATTTATATATCATGGTTTTTTTTTTCATCCAATATAAGCTGCAATGGTGTACTGACACTTTACATTAATTTTTGATTTAAGGTATCCTCTCATTTTCATTTCACTTTTCTTTTTGTTTTGTTTGCCTATTTGTTTGTTCTTTGTTTTCATATTTTACATGGTGGTTGTAAATGAGTAAAACTATAAAGTTTTGCACTTATCAAGTTGATAATTTTTTGCAACCATTACTATCACTATCAGACATTTGTATTATTTTGTAGTCTTTTGAACACAGAATCAGATCACAGTAGCAGTAACATCAGCAGATAAGCTGTTTTATTGTTGTCTTATTTGTTTGCTGTTTTAATTTTTCTACCATGACATCATTTGCAACATCTCTAATAATTCTATAGACCTTAAACAAACGTCGGTGGGCAGTAATAGTAACAGGCCTGAAAAACCTTTTCATAGTATAGCAGAAGTAGTAATTTTAATGAAAGTTATGCAATAAATGAAAATGATGAAATGGATTGTATTAAAGGCCTAAAGCTTAAACTCCTCTTAAATTGATTCATAATTGCATATAAAAAGCCTTTCCAAAGGCCTAAAAGTCACCCCAAACCTCTTCAGGATATGAACTCTGAACCTCTGAGTCTGACTAGTTGTAGACCAGAGTGCCATATATTTTAGAGCAGCAGTTAATTTTTTTTCCTCTGTTGTTACCATTTTGAATATAAACTTTCGCTCTTTCACACAGTTTTGTCAATAACCTTTTTTTAGAATTTAAAGGATTTTACAAGCTATTCTTGTTCCTTTGTTGACTTAAAATAGTGTGGAAGCTGTGCAGATTATCCGATGTAATCAAGTTGATGGTCAATATCAATTTGAGATTTTCATTGGTAATACACGTAAATACCCAAAGCTGGATTTAAAATGGCAGGATGTGAATTATTTTATATCAACAGCTTATTTCTTTATACATTTAAATTTAGCATTTTTATCATAAATCTCAAGCTACAAAGTGAAAACATGCATTCTTGCTTCACTTTTTTAATTTATGAACTAAATGTTGTTTTGGAATTATTTCTTTTTAAGTTTTCAATTCCTTACCTTTTTTTTTTTAATGTTTCTCACTGTTTTATCTTCCAAAATAATTTTTTTTTCATTCAGAACATCACTGATGCCATGTCAATTATTTGTGAAATCCTTACTGATGATCCTGAGGGTGGTCCAGCCCGCATATCTTTCCAACTTTTTCAAGCCTTGTATCGATTCCTAGCAGAAGTAGATGGTGAAATCTCCAACCAGCAGATCACAGATGTCCTTAATCATCTTCAGTATGATGTGTGAGTAATGTTTTGAATATTATTAAAGTTGCATGCTCTGAATTACAAATTCTATGCTCTAATTTATTCAATAAGAAAACAAGTACTTAAAATGACTTTACTAGGTTTAAGTTAAGTGTAACAACATTTGTCGTTTTTTTTATGTTCACCATACTGATCATTGCGTTTTCTATAGCCTGCTTCTAGAACAAAAAATTGTTTCATTAGAAGTTAACATACAAAATTTTTCAGAAAAGTCTCTACCTTCTGAAATCAACTGTTCACTGTCACCACACTACTTTCTAAATTAAGTTTTGTTCAAGAAGTTCAAACAGATGGAAATCTAATTGAGCTGAACAATGGCAACAAGGAGGATCTAGTAAAGCTTCCCAAACCCTCCAATTAAGCTAGTCTTTGAGATATCCAGTGTTTCATTTTCAGGGAGAAATATGGTGGGTTGTGTGAGATATAAAAAACATTCTGCTTGTCAAAGTTTCTTAGCCTTATCAGGCAAAAAAAATGCAGCCAAATACTAAAAAACTTTGAACAAACTGAGGTCAGCATAGATTGCAGAGATATAGGTCTGGCTAAAAAATCTTGAAGTGAATTGTTTCTTGAGAACATTTTTACTCTCCTGTCTCAGTCTTGAAAATGCATCAGTAGTGATAAGTTTGGAGACTGCATAGAGAAATGGACAAGTGTGATAAAAGTTTATGATGGGGATTTACTAAGGCTGTCTCAAATTGTTGGAACTATTCATTTATTGCCATTCTCTAATGGATATCTGAGACAGTTTCCTTAAATCTATATATAAAGCTCTGAGAAAGTAAAAGGTGGGCTTTGATGAGAAGAAAAAAAATTATTGTTATTATTTTTATAAAAAGCACATTCATAGGGGCAAAGAGAAATAAGCAAGATTTTTAGATTGTTATATTTTTTTTTAATTTTTGAAATAAAATTTTATAAAGACTCAATTGGTGAGCATTGTAAGATCAATCTGTGCAAAAAAATACTCGGTAGTCATTTCAATTATTCTTTTGCTTCTCATAGAGATTACAATATTTTGAAAAGGCTTTATAGTCTATTAGATTGGTATCATTGATTTGGGATATCCTCTTGCTTAAACAAGTCATGTACATGCCAAAAAATCCATCCATTTTGTAATAGCTGTTGGGCTGTGTTGATCTGTTATTGTATAAAATTTTTGTTTCATTAATTTTTACAGAGACAAACAAGACGGTATGGTGATGCCTCGCAACTTTCTTAGCCCAGACTGTCCTCAGCTATCTTGATCTGGTGAATCTTAATCAAATTATCTGCACCCACACAAAACTCATGCATTAATCCACATCATCAGCATTGCATATGGGCATCAGCAGGCTTACTTCTTGGAATATTAATTTTAATATTTTAAAGTTTAAGAAGGACCTAAGGAAACTCTTCTGTTCATGCGTTTTGAGGATTCTCATTTGACTACTTTAATCATGTAAGGTAATTAGAGACTGCTGGTGTTCCTTCATACACACATAATTTTTTTCAGGAAAATATATAAAAATATTTGCTTTTATTTTTGTTGCATAATTCATTTTTTAAGTTAAAATGTTTCCTATTTTCCAAATTAAGCAACCAATTAAGATAAATGTTAATAGCCCTTTATGAGCCAAATAAACTGTCTTTATAATGAGACAGCATACTGTGGCTCAATCATAAATTAGTCACAAGCCTTATCAAATTAATTGCTGCTTGTGTTATAATCTTTGTTTATAAATAAGCCTAGAGCAAAATATTTTTGTATGACTGAAAAAAGCATGATCATATCTTTTAGTGGTTCAAAATTTATTGGGATTTATTATTGCCTTCTGCCCATGGCAGTCAGTTTTGGATGTTGTCCAGAGATATAGTTAACTAAAAATATTTACAAAATTTGTTCTCCTTTTTTTCATAACTTTTTTTTATCTGTAATGTTTTTCTTCTATAACATTTCCCTTTTGTTAAATTGAAATCCGTCCATTGAAACACTTACATGTGTGTACCACTAGTACTAAGGAAACCTCTATTGTCAGCATAGATTGTGATTGACCCAAACAGTTGTCATGTGATATATCAATACCAGTAGTTAATCTATGAAATAAATAAAGTCTGCAATGAAATAAAAAAACAATAATGTTGAATTTTTATTTTTAATGGTCATTTTAATAAGACTATTATCAATATATCTTAATTAAATCAACACTGAATTTTTTTGTTCTTCTTTGTTTGTTTTTTTTTGTTGTTGTTGTTGTTGTTGGGTTTTTGTTTTTTTTTGTGATTTACATTGCAGGCAAAAAAAATGGCCCAATCCTTCGTAGTTTATAGTATTATAAAATTGTTTAAAACTCTTTATTTTGCAGGTCATTCGGAGAGGTATTAGCTTAAAAATCACCATTGTATTCACAGATATAGTGCCAAAAGAAAAATATAAGTTGAGAATTTTGGTTGAAAGTTTTAATCTTTTGACAATATCATTTATTATTGACTGTGGATTGAAAAATGAATCAGAGCATAAGATGTGAAGGACCATCAGCTGTAGCTTCACAACTTGCAAAGGTATTGAATAAATTTGGTGTTTTATCTCATCAACTTTTACCGATAGATTGAAGGAAGGAGGTGGAGTGGGGGGTATGTTCAATATGCAGAATAAAAGAATGAGGTGAAAAAAATTCCGTCTAATCAAATAAAAGGTTTGTAAAGTCAAGTTTCTCCTTGAGTTCAAAGAAAAGGGTCCATCAATATCATTTAAATTGCAACTGGATTTATAGACAAAGATTCATAGTATTATTTTCGTTTCTTGCCATTTTCTTTGACAAACTAATTTTTTGCAATTTTTTTTGTTTGGACTTGCAAATTTCTGCGGGGATGGACAGTAAATAGAAACTGTATGCTCTTTGTATTCATGTTTGGGAATTGGCTCCTTTGGGGTTAAGCAGAACCATAACTTGACATTGGAGCATTTGGTCAGGATGCATACCCCCTGATTCAGAAATTTCAGAATACCATTTTGTCTTTACTCATTTGGTCAGGGTGCTTGTCAAACAAATCATCACAGGTCGAATCCGACTTTAAAGATGAAGTTTATACATTAAATATAGGAACTATGTCATAGCACATGTCAAAAGCGTTGGCTTATTAGGGATGGACCACTTAAGTATGTCGTCAAGGGATGTCTGAATCCTTCCCATCCTGGAGGTTTTTCTCTTTGACCCCAGTTCTCACACTTCTCTTTACAGTTGACACATCAAAATGCCGCATCTTGTCTGTCGACCCAAGGATAAAAAAACTCATGTGCACCCCATTTTTCACTGATAAAGACCTTAAAAATTATTTCAATGCACACCTTCAGCCATGCGGATTCTGGTATCAGTAATGAGAAGATGTGTTGATTTAATTTAATTTTTAAAAAAAAGTGTGGCGGATGAAGTTTTAGAGGAAGTATTAACTCTCTACTCAATTGCGTTTCAAGAAAGGAAAAATTGAAATAAAACTACAACACACAGAAAAGTCTTTTGAATAAACTTCTTGTACCAGCATGTCAATATTTGACTGAGCTGATCTAAGCATTACATGATCACAAAGAAATTGGATCGATTTAAAATACCACAGTGTTGTCTTACGCCGTCAGTGCCTGATCTGGAAAACATCGATGATTCTAGATTTTTAAATTGTTTTCTGAAAGCATTTCTTAAGTTGCTGACTATTTTAATTACAAATTCTTTGTCCGACAAGGGCTAAAATTTAGACATTTTAACATAACTGTCAAACTTTTCGTACATGAAGCTTTCTTCTTTTAACAGTTGCAGTTTTTGCCAGATTTAAGTAGCCTACATGTTTCAACATTCCGCTCGATTGCTTTAGTTTTTGCTCTTCATTTTACACCAAAACTTATAATAAAAGATACGCTTTAATAAAGGTTAAAACTGATTTTTGTGACCACGTTGCCATGAAAATAAAAATGTCGATGTTTATGTACCGGTATATAGAAAAACAACAAAGCAACTTAAATAACAGAATACATGTAGTTATGTAAAAACCTAGTTCAAGAAACAAGGATAGGCCTAGTATAAGACAATCTTGATCTATAAACATAATGTGACTACACAGCAACGAATGTTCGATAAAAGTAATGGTTAAGTTTGACAAATGATATGTGTAAAAAGAGAGATAGAGAGAGACAAATGATATGTGTAAAAAAAAAATAGAGAGAGAGAATTTTATTATTTTGCGCAAAAAAATTTCACTTATATATTTTCAAAAATCTATTCCTTGCACGGGGAAACTTTAAAAGGAAATTGGAAACGGGTCGATTGTTAGCAAGAATTTTGAGCAGTGTTTGATTTTGATTTTCTGCATTGGAACGAGGAACGTGCGATCGGCACCATAGGTTACAGAGTGATCCCTATTTTGTGATCGGCACCCAAGGGACGTGTTAGGCTATATAATATATTCTCTCTTCAGTTCCACGATGAAACGATGAATGAATTTACAATAAAGCTTTCACCGAAGATTTATGAAAACTATCAGTACTCTCTCTCTCTCTCTCTCTCTCTCTCTCTCTCTCTCTCTCTCTCTCTCTCTCTCTCTCTCTCTCTCTTGTGCAATAGACTTAAAAGAAAAAAAAATACTGGAGTCAAGGGTATTTTGGCTGAGATAGATTGAATAGAATTAAAATCTGGCCACTAAATTGTATGAATGAAACTTTTGACGTCAGCAGTGAAAGTCATTTGTCGTCTGATAAGTAGACAACTGCTCAGAAGTGTGCATTAGCCTTCGATAGAGATCTAGAACACTGCTCGATCTAGATCTAGATCCAGATCTGAATAACATCTAGATAGACCCATATATTTAGATTTTAGATAGACCTGTTTCAGACAAGACCCAGAGTGTATCATTCGTGTATTTTGACTTGAAAGTACTTGAATGATTCGATGGCCACCTCTCAGCTTCATAGAACCCAAGGCCAGAGCATCGGCAAAAATGTAAGAATTATGAAGTTAAATCTTGAATAAAGGATCAGCAGATCTAGACTTAAACTAGATGTAAAGCTAAATCTAGGACATGCATTAAATAAAACAATACAATGGGGGCGTCATGCTCAGCTTAGCTTATTATTAAAATGACTCAGTTAAGAGTAAACGTGCACCATCTGAATTTAAAGATTAGATGCCATAGATTATAGAATAGATCTAGATCTAGATACTCTTACTCCTTACTCATTACGGTACCGGCTCTTTTGTTTACATGGCAGTCAAATTGGATACTGTGGGCAATTGGATCATTATTGTCTAAATCTAGTCTTGAGTACTCTATTGATTGAAAAAAATAGGAGTAAAAAATAAATGTACTGAAGAAAATGAGGCGTTATTCAACTAGATGTAGTTCTGCCTTTTTCCAGTATTTTATCCAATTGGGCTTTCATATAAATAAAAGAGCTCAAACCGCAGCAGGTAAGTAGTGCCGGGCATGGAGTCAGTTTCTTTGAATAGGGATTTGTGGATAACCCACTTCTCAATAACTGGATTTGGAGTTATTTTTCCTCAACCCGACACTAAGCAATAGATCGTGGACGATTCCGGCCCTCCTCCTTCTCTCTCCCCTTCCCAGTTACTGTATGTGGTCTCTCCCTTCTCCAGTTAGCATTAAAATAAAAGCAAGGAAAAAAAACATTCATTTAAATAAAATACTTCCATTTTACATGGCTCCTAGGCAAAGTAAAATCATGAGTTTGAGTTATGTAAAACCTTGACAAGTACTCAGAAGCAAACCAGAAGATAGTTGAGACGTGTTATCGATCTACAGATCTAGCTTGACACTCTAAGAGAACTGCTTTCAGTGACTTGATCAAGATTTGGATATTGGATAAAAGTCTGTGTCAATGGCTAAGTCGTAGTGATTAGTCAAGAGACACAGACAAAGACAGTTGCGTGTCGCGTCCTGCTTTGCTTCAGAGATGCAGACACAATTCCCTCCCCCTCAGTCTATCCCTCCTTACCTTGCCTAGTCTAGCATCTTGGCGTGTGCAGAATTCTGTGTAGGTGGGTAGGCTGAACAAAACAAAAAGTCTAGTGTCTGAGTTGTGACAAAGAGAGGTTCCGAAAACGGCGGCATAAAGTTAACTAAACTTTATCTTCTGGACTCCCGCTTGGCACTAGTAAGAGTCCCCAAATTAATCTATGAAATTTTTTAAATTCGAATATTACAAATAGAAAGCATAACCTATTTAGATTAGAAGCATTTTTGTGCCAACCCAATAACAAACAATGGCGAATAACTCCAAGATTTTCACTATTGCAGTTTTCATTTTGTAGAGTTTGGTTTCTTGAAAACTTGCGCATGATTGTGCACATATTTATTACCAATGCTTGACAATTTTATTCATTTAATATAGGGAATAGTTAAGGAACAAGATGAGTGTTCATGCACTAGGATGAATTTCCATACTACTGGTTTTGACTAATCACGTAGCATGTACATACTCATGCGTCACTTTCCAAATATTCATGCAACAACCCTTTTATTTCTTTTAAAATTGTTCTGAACAACACATAATGAAAAGTAACTCACACCTATTAAAAAACAGACCACCAACTAAGTTACAATTAAGCCCCTAAAAAGATTATGAAAAACATAATCCCAGTTCGAGTATAGTTATGTAACAGTAGACAAGTAGGCATAATCCGTTTCGCCTTACCCATGCATGGGAAGAAACCTATTTGTGGAGCATCTAGTGAGCTCAGAGAAGAACCAGGCATATGGATGTGAAGCTCTGTAGTTGTTCAATAATGTGGGTTTCGTCTGTTCTCCATTGTGTGTAAGTTGACATGGCAGTAAAAAAAATTTCTTGGCCATAAAACTTTTCATGATCATCACTAAACCCAATACTCTGAACTTTTTTTAGCTAACAAATCACCAACACTGGCAACACCTAAATTCATCATAGTATTCTTTATTTTATCAAAATTGCCTGTCGTAATAAAACCATTTTTTTAATTACTTCTTTTATATTTCTTTGTTCAAATATTGATATTATTATTTTGTTTTTTTTTAGTGGTTTTTATTGTGTAATTTTTGTTAAACTGCAAAGAACGATCATGGTAACACATTTCAACAGCATAAAATTAGAATGAACAAGAGAGAAACTGAACAGAAATGTATTAAAGCAAAGAAATGTGACTGAAAATGAAAATGATCACCATGATTAGTTTATCCTTTCTTGTTTTCTTTCTCTTTGCCTTGTTCTTGGTCATTGTGGTTTATGAAATATTGGTGTGGCTTTGAAAAAAGACCACTACTAGCCTTTCCCCATCCCAAAATCCTAACACTTCAACCCAGCCCCTTCAAAACTTTGCACTTATGATAAAAAAGTCTTAATCAAGAAGAATACAATGGCCTCTCCCCCCACCCCACCCCCACTCTCACCATCAACCCTCTTGCTCTCTCTCTCTCTCTCTCTCTCTCTCTCTCTCTCTCTCTCTCTCTCTCTCTCTCTCTCTCTCTCTCTCTCTCTCTCTCTCTCTCTCTCTCTCTCTCTCTCTCTCTCTCTCTCTCTCTCTCTCTCTCTCTCTCCCTCTCACCATCAACCCTCTTGCGCTCTCTCTCTCTCTCTCTCTCTCTCTCTCTCTCTCTCTCTCTCTCTCTCTCTCTCTCTCTCTCTCTCTCTCTCTCTCTCTCTTTCTCTCTCTCTCTCCCCCTCTCTCTTTCTCTCCCTCTCTCTTCCTCTCACCATCAACCCTCTTGCTCTCTCTCTCTCTCTCTCTCTCTCTCTCTCTCTCTCTCTCTCAATATTTCTCTCTTTCTCTCTCTCTCTCTCAATATTTCTCTCTTTCTCTCCCCCTCTCTCTTTCTTTCTCTCTCGCTCCCTTTCTCTCTCTCTCCCCCTCTGCCTCTCTCTCTCTCTCTCTCTCTCTCTCTCTCTCTCTCTCCCCCTCTCTCTCTCTCTCTCTCTCTCTCTCTCTCTCTCTCTCTCTCTCTCTCTCTCTCTCTCTCTCTTTCTCTCCCTCTCTCTCTCTCTCACTCTCCCTCTCCCTCTCCCTCTCTCGCTTTCTCTCTTCTCCCTTCCCTCCCCCACCATTTACCCTATCCTATTTTATCTTCCCTCTTCTGTGACCTTTGATATGTAGCATGTAGAATCCATGCATAGTATGGGGAGTAATACTCCATCCCATTGTTATCATTTCCCTTGCTTCGTTATATTGCTACATCTGTCTGGAGTACCAGACTACGTAAAGGCATGACAAAATTTAAATCAAATGTCCCAGATAAGATTGTTTGATTATTCAATTGTCTTGCCTATCGTCTGTAAAAGCTATTTCAATGAGGTAGATTAAACTATATGTAGATTTTTTGCGTATTTAATTGTTATGCTGTCATGACACAAAGCTCTGTGTAAGAAAGGAGCTGAGACGATAATTGATGCATGGCACTCGATGATGTAAAGATCAGAAGAACTGAAGTGCCAGAAAATAGATCTAAAAGTACCATAGCTAATCCATTTCTTTTCTTTTTTCAGTGGGCCCAGATTTTTCCAAATGAACAAGTAACAGAACAAAAATCATGCCTGTTTGTGAAAAAGCTTTTAGCTGTAGCAGTATCAAACATAACATATTTGAGGGCAATTTTTCCTGAACATGCTTTTGGAGATAAATGTCTTGAAGGTAATTATCATGATTAGGAAATAATCTTTTTGCAAATTGGCAATATTATTAGTTATACTGTAGCTCTATCTTTAACTAGCAAATGCCTCCAGTGTTGGTGAACTAGTAGCCTTCATAAAAATGAGATACTTGGGGACTACTAACAAAATTATAAACCCCTGAATTTTAATTCCCTTGTAACCATTTTATTCATTAAGTCTTTTTTTTTTAGCGCAATTATTATGTGCAAATAACACATAAGCAGAAAGGAAAAGCTTATTCAATATTGTGGAAGAAATCAAGATAACACCATTATTGTTTAAAATAAAATTTACCAACACTAGTTCCAAATCTTTATTTTCACTGTATAAACAAGCCCTTTTGTTATGAAATTCAACATCAGGTCATATTAATCTCTGGCTCTTCCTAATAACAACAACTCAAAGCCTCAGTTTTTATATGTCCTATGTCCAATTTCACTAAAAGTAGAGCTAGCATCAATTTCCATCTTCTAAAATCATTATTCCTTTGCCTTGTTAACAGGGGAAGAAGACAACTACAATAAAGAAAAGCAAATTTTACAATCACAGATATATCTCCTCCAGTGCCATACAGCTGCATTAAAGAAAATCAACTTTAAAAAAATGACAGATACATTATACACGCATAGCACAGTTTTGAAATATATAGAACCTTGAGACATTGGAATTCTTCTCATGTTGTCGTAAAGATATTCTCTAAATAAAGGAGAGATCTCAAGCAAAAAAGCAAATAAAATTTGGGTGCAATCTTAGCAACCGTCTAATGTGGTGCTAATGACCCAATACAGATACAATGTAGTCCTCGACTTGATGTGGTGTAAAACTCAAAAAAGTGCTCTCCAAGTACAAAGAAAAAATTGTGAATGCTAGGACAATGTTACAAGGAGAAAAATTTTAAGACCTCGAATTTTTAATTATTTATTGGTTTAACCTGGATTGCTAAAACCTATAACTATTCTAAACCTAGTCACAATCACAAGGGTGGGAGAGTGCCAGCAAATCGAGGTTTCAGGACATGGCCTGCCGGCCTATTGTCCTTTGGAGAAAAAAAACATTTTGTTGTGCTGGGTAATATCTAGTATGGACACGCTTATCTTGTGATTCCATTGTGCTATACAATTAAGATGATTTTTTACAAAGTGATGATATAATCTTCTGTTTAAGAGGACCGTGTAGTCTGCAGGCTTTTTGAGATTTTGTGGCCAAGAATCGAGAAGCCTGCAAGCTTTTTGAGATTTCATGCTCCCACCCATGCAATCAGTTTACTAATACAAGACAAATTAAGAGTGGCAAGTTAATAAAATGGCTTAACTTGAATGTTTTTACAGTAGATCTAGTTGATATCAAATATAAAATAGTATAGAGGTACAAAACACGTTCAAAGGAAGCAGAAGTGGTGACTGTTTTCGCAATCTCTGCTCCAGAAGAAAAGGTGACAATGTCAAGATGACAGTTGTTCCTAAAATGCTGACTTATCAAATCATTACTACTTTCCAGTTCCAATGGCATTTTTTCCATCACGTTTTTGTCTTTACGCTGAAGTAGGTCAAACTTCATTTAATTTTTTCACTTTAATTTTCACGCTATTAAAGTAAAATAATATGTTTTTTAAGTAGATTAATATTGTTTTAAAAGCGCCTTCCATTTTAAAAATTGCAAACCGTCGAGAACAATTTTTTAAATGTTATTTGGTTCATCATAATAAATTTGGGAACTTTTAAGAGCATTTTTTGGTCGAAATTCATAACTTTTCTTTGATTTCTTTTTGGAACCCAACCAAATTAACCATTTTTTTTTTCTCCCCTTATTATACTCAGATCTCAATTTGAAAATATTGCGTGATGAAAGTTCTTGCCCAGGTGCATGTCAAGTCATCAAATGGGTGAAAGGTTGTTTTGATGCTTTGGACAAAAAATATGTAAGAAACTTGTCAATTTCACTGTACTGAACTATAACTTGTTTTCCCACCATCACCTTTGCCATTCACAGATCTGCTTAATGCTCCTTCTTTTTCTTCTTATTCTAAACCTCTCTTTTTCAGATCATTGTCTTCATGGGAAATCTAAAATCTATGGATTAAGTTCAGATTTAGAGTTTTTTCAGTGTAACTTAAATTCTTAAATAGCCATTCGTCAAACAACCCATCTTGGTTTCATAACAATGTGGAAAAATCAGAAAAAAAATGCTCAAAGACAAGAATTCCTCTGTGACATAAATTATCAATACTTCATTTATTTTGGTCCATTTCATAGTAAGCTGTTGGGTTGGTGACGGCATGCAATCTGATAAAGCATGATAACCTCGGTGGTGAAGGAAAAAAATTAGTAGGAAATTTCACTCAGTCAGGTTTGACTTATGACCATTGTTCAAGACTCAGCCACTTTTATAATGTAGAGAGTATAAGCCTTAAAATCGTTTCATTTCAAGTCTGAAAAAAAAATCCTCTCCAAAAAAATTTCAGTATTATTTTACTAATGCCGTAAAGTAATGTTGATCTTGTATGTTTATGAAAAATGATTTAATACACTTGATTTTCTTTCTAGCTCAAGACTCTTATCATAGGGGTGAGTACTTATACTTCATGTTCCTCATAGTGAAAGGAAATATTGAATTAATCACTTTAAGTGGATTTCTATCTTGTTTCTTGGGGGATCAAAAGATAACCCCATTTTGTTTCTTGAATTGTTATTCTTTCCTTCCCCATCTAAAAAAAAATGAATACTGTTAAGTTAAATAGCTGTGGCGATTACTTATCCACATCTGTCATTTTGATTGCTTTGCTGTCATCAGCAGGTTTCAAGATTGATTACTACCACAATTTTGAATTGGAGTTCATCTTTACCAATTTCAGCTGCAACACTTAAATTATCTCCATGATCACCAACTTTTGTGCTTAGTTTGTGAATTGGCATCAAATATCATGCCTTTAGTGCCTTTTTCTTCCTCACAGCAATAAACTAATGAACCTAT
Source organism: Elysia crispata (assembly GCA_033675545.1). NCBI lineage: Eukaryota > Metazoa > Mollusca > Gastropoda > Plakobranchidae > Elysia > Elysia crispata. Next base: position 360,447 of record JAWDGP010007236.1, on the reverse strand, counting down.
TTCATTGTTTTCATCAACTTCCATCCTTAGCTCAACTCCAGGGCCAGCTTTGCTTTGTTTAAATTTACATTCCGTATTATCAGCATAATGTTATATGCTTTTTTCTTACCTGAAAAGTGCTATCAGCAAGATGTAACTTGTTCACTGTCACTATCACTTTTGAATTTGAAGTAAAACATTTCTTTCATTCTACTAAAATGAATCTTCTATTTTTTAAAAGGTCTCCTCAGATTGGTGTAGGTATATCCGAAAAAAAAAAATTATTGCACAGCTAAACTCAGTTTTGCTTTTAAAGGAACATTTTGTGTTTCGAAACTCTTTTCAAAATTCAAAAAGAATTTAGTCTCATTTCTACAGGTTATGTAAATGTTTTTTTCATTTAACAACTGATCTAAACAATCAGATTTGACACTGAAATCAAGAATTACTTTGTTCATTAATGAATATTTACTTTTTTCCATTAAATATTTCAGATTTACGTTGATCCAAATAAGCCAGAGGTAAGCTATTGGTTTTAAAATTAAGACGTCTTATTTTGAAAAGTTGTAATTGTGCACCTTAAAAGCCGTTTTTAAAAAAATGTTCTTAATTATTGCCAAGTTCAAGCTAAGTTTATTTCTATATAGCTAAGGATAAGCAAATACTTGTCTCAGGCAGTCACATAGTTTTGATATGAGATGAACACCAACCACTGGATCATTATACATATTTTTAATAAATCAGGTGCCCTGCTGCTCTTTAGCGTAGGCTATCATGACCTTCAACACATCTCAATCTTTCATTACTTTCATTTAGCTACTTTGTAATCCAACATATTTTCTCTCTGTTTTACCCTGCTGCGTTTTCCTTTGACTATTCAGTTGCCGCAGATGTTCTAGTTTCTCTTGTCTCATCACATTGCCAAAAAAGTTGCCTATTTATGAATGATCTTGTTGTGTCCGCTTCTTGTAAAAGTTTTATTTGATCTTTTTGTAGTTCTTGAGATTTGCAGCAGTCTCTGAACCACATTTCTGTAGCCTCCAGTTTCATTTTTAGCTGTTTTGAAATTGTCCAGGCCTCGCATCTATACATCAAAATTGGTTCAATATAGCACTCCAGGTCTCTTCTTTTTGTGTGGATGGAGATGTATTTATTTGATACCAATTCCTTTCTCTGGAAACTCATTTTTGCGTGACTAATTCTTGATGCAATTCCAGTATTTCTACATCCATTGCTTGATATTAAAGTACCCCATCGTCATATCTCCAGTTAATGTTGTGCCATCCTAATTAATTTTAATTCCTGGGTATCATTCTAGGTTTTTAAATTAAATGAGTCGATCTCTTCATCGACTTGCAATTGCTGCTGTCTGTTCCCAGTAGATATTTTTTTATCAGTGGTAGATCTTTTCCATCTATCATCAACTGTTTTTGTTGTGTGATTATCTCATCATGTCATATTCTGACAAATGCCCTGCTGTAGTCAGTGAAGTGCAGATATATCTCTTTTTGTACTTTCAGACTGATTGTTCTATTTAATTTACACTCTAGTGCCTCTGGTTTCTTTGGCAGTGCTATAAATATAGATTTGGAAAATGTCTTGAGGAATCTGACCGCTGTCATAGATTTTGTTTGTGTGAGTAATGTTGTGATCTTATCAAATCCATTGTCTTCAAGTGCTTCTAAAAATTCCACTGATATACTGTTTGGACATGTTACTTTGCACAATTTCATTTTTCTTATGGCTGCCTTGATTTCTTCTTCCATGATATTTAGTCTAGTAAAAGTGCGCTTCATAATATTGTAATCCGTTTTGTGGTCTTAATAAGTTCCCTTATGTACTCCACCCATCTGTTTAAGATTTTTTTTCATTTTTCCATGATGATGTCACCGTTTTTTGACTTAGAGCATCCTGTCAATGAAAAAGTTTTCTTTCCAGAGATTTCTTTGTTTGTCTGATCAGTACTTTTGTGGTATAGATCGAAGTAATGGCATTTGGCATTTGCCATTTATTGAATTCTCTCTAGCGGCATCACATTTTTTTCTGCTTTCCTTATGCAATGTTTCATTATTTTTTATATCATTTTTTAACTGATAAATAAAATTGATAAGATCAATTCGTTAGATTCAGGCACTCTTAGTATCATTGGCACTCCAAGAAAGAAATGGGAAAAAAGTCTAGATAGCTTTTAATTTTGCTATAATTTGATTCTTGATAACAAATAAATCATGCATTTTTAATTATTTGAGAATGACTTATAGAATTTTAAGGTTCCTGTATTACAGGCTTGGTTCTCAAGTTTGGAGAAGCTTCTTTTATATATTAACTGAAGAAAATTTTGGTTTGTTTTCAACATTCATTGAGCCAGGTTGTGATACTATATCCTTTGGGATTATTAACACGTATTTCCTTAACCTAACTGTTGAAATAAGTATATTTTGACTAATGCCATATTCTTCATAAAGCCACCCACTCAAATAAAATCTCATATATTTGGCATTAGATACTTAAAAACATCATTTGGATAATACCTTTTTACAAATTTTTAACTGATACTATTTTTATCAGTTGTAAAGGTATTGAACCATATTTCTTAAAAGTCTCAATTTGTAATATCATGCATTTGCCTTTTTTTTCTTTTAATATTCTTGAAATATAAAGGAGCCTTTCATATGCATTGCAAATTATTTAGTTTTTCAAGCACATTTTATTATTTGTTTTACTTCATCTTATCTCATTTTTTTTCCTTACTTTCAGAGTATGATCGAGTCCTACTCATTTAAATTTACTTACAACTGTGATGGAGAGGTTGATATATATCGGTGAGTTAACATATTTTGTTAATTTTAGCGCTTTACTATCAATTAAGAAAAATGCTTTTAATTTATCAATTATAGAAAGAGGGATGACCCAAATGTAAGTCAAGGGTCTTGGCCTTCTATGCTTCTTCCTTTTCCTGCTTTTTTTTTTTTCTTATCTTCTCTTTTTTTTTTTTGCTTCATACACTTCAAACTTTTCCTTTTCCTCTTTTTTTCTTTTTTGGTACCTCTCTCTCCTCTTATTTCTTTCTTTTTTTCTCACCTCCTCTTCCTTTGCTGCCTTTTTTCCTTTAACTTTTGAACTCTTCACTACTAATTGTTGTCTCTTGGATTTGACTACTGAAAGTAGGTAAATTCAGTTTAACATAGCAATGCCAATGCCAATAGCTGTAATATGTACCTACTAATGATTGGAAATTATAAAGCTTGCTCTCAAAAGAAGAAAACTTTTCAAATTTTGAAAATCGGTCGAGAGAAAAAAAGTTGTGAGGATATAAGTAATCTAAAAATGTGTGTACGCGTAAAGAGGAATAAATGGTCCAAAAGACTGTAACAAGGGTACTACTAGTTTTGGTAATACTGTTGTTTGCAGTTGTTGGCAAACAGGTGTGGAAGTAAATTCTGAACTTGTTGAAGTTCCCTTTCTCCTGTCCAGGTGGGAAAGTGGCTTCAGGTTTTGAAATTATTTCTTCAATGTAGCACTGGCTTGGTGCCAGATTTTACAACCTTGTCAGGGTTGAATGTGAATTGTAATTCTGTCTTGATGGTAACCATAAGCTCAGAGTTGAAGACTTCTCCAAATGTATCCAGTCTGACAGCTTTGTCATTTGCTGCCATGTTACCTTATGGCATCTATCCAAGTGTGTATTGCGGGTCTAAAAAAAAAAAGCCTGATTGAAGGGTTGAATAAGTTTGCTTTAGACAATGCAAAATAATTCTGTTCTGCACAGAGATTATGAAAATTGCTGGCTGTGATCCAATTGTAATTGCACTTGAAGGGCTACCTCAGGCAATGTATCCAGCAAGCCTTTTGCAGGAATCCCTTTTTACATAAAAATAATAAGGGGATGCAGGTAATGGCCAGCAGCACTCATGGCCATAAGTGGTCTCTCTCTTGTTATTAGATTGAAACACTATGCACATTCTTGGCCTTCTTTAATGCTAACACTTTTCATTGGCCTCAAACCTAAATCCTCTCCCATTAGCATTTTACAAGCTTTTAGGGCTTTTAGGAATGCTTGAGTTGATGGCATTTAGCTTCTATTTCGTTTCCACGAACCATTTATCGATGCCTGAAGCTGTCGCAATGGCTTTTTACTCTGCCAAGAGACATGGGTTTCTAGTCTTCCTTTTCATAAGTCAAGAAATGAAGACTCAGAGTCTTAGTGATCAAGCGTTGCAATGGAATCCCATAAATCTGGGCTGCCCTGAGACAAAACACCTAGTCTAACAAGTAATATTGTCTAAAGCTTAACGAATGATGATGGGCTTATTCTTCTTGTGGTAGGAGCCATGGTGTGGGAAAATTTTGGGTCACTAGACTTTGCATATCCTTTAACACTAATCTGGCTCTGCTATAATACCTTTTGCTGTATGAAGTAAAACTGCAATAAAGAAGACCTTTGGATGTTTATATTAAATACTTATTCACCTCACTAAAAACAAATAAAATATTATTCTTACTTAAACCACAGAAAATAATAACCATAACAATTGTATTGGTTAGGTACATTCTAAGTAAATCTCTTAGTGCTAGGAGCTAGGAGCAAATGGCTAGGAGCATGTGATTATTATTTGCATTAATTAAAATTCACTTTTTAAGAGTCTCTAATACTCTGTGAACCATAAAAAGCAAAGAAATCCCTTACCTTTGAAGAAGATCATTTATCCCGAAGCCAATAAAATTCTTCTGATGGTATAAAATATTGAGAAAGATGGTTTCATTTTCAAAAGTTGGTATCCACCATATAGATTGTGACAAAAGAAACCAGAAATGGCGATACTTTCCAGTGTTGAAGTATAGAAAAGCAAAAGACACCTAGAGAGCCAGTAAAAACTGGGGTCGTGTTTTACTTACTCTAGCTAACTCCAGTCTTTTTTTTTTTTGTTTGACACCAAATTTAAACTTAACTCAATTAAATCATAGCTACGCATCCTGCGTAGCTCAGCCTTGCTCAAACCACAGAGCTACGCAGTGTGCGTAGCTTTTGAGTTGAACCGTTTCTAACATGATAAATTATTTCATGCTTGTTCATCCTTTTTTATTTGGTGTTTCCTTTTGGTAGAGAGTTCTATCAGTCCAAAATTGTAAACGTTGGCAGTAATTTCAACATATACAGCCCATGGTTTGTTGTTTCAAAGAACGATATGTAAAAATCTCACGTTGGAACCCACACCTCCTAACTCTACATCTTCCAGACGCTTCACTGCTGAAGAAGTTATAGATTTGTTTCAATCTTTGGAAGATGAAAAAACGAGATTGATGTGGACTATGAAAATGATCAAGCTAGATCTATAGTTATCTTGATCAATCTATCTCAAAATCTGATTCCAAGGATGAGTTAGCTTTGCCCCAATCAAGATTTGAGCCTACAAAGAGAACGTATGAAACCTTGAATGGGATATTTTTTTATTCTCTGTTCAATTACCTTTACTTTGATATATGACACAATGCATTTTCTATTATGAATGTCACATAAATCAGCGGTTATAGCAATCCCCATGCAAAATCTCTATAGAAGCCAAAATAAATTTTGATTGGCAGCCAAATTTATTCTGATGTCAATGAGTTAACCTACTGTCTTGCTTTGCGGTTCAGAGAATTGAATTTAATATAGGAGATAAAAGACATGACTTAGGTTGTTGATTACCCTTAATGTGTTTTTAGATCAGTTTATTATTTTATGTCCATTGTACAGAACCATTTTGGTCAAAATATTTTTTGTTTTTGTTTTTTTTTTTATTGCTTGGATAAATGATTTTAAGCTTTTTTTGAAAGACAAAACACTAAACTTTCAATTTGAAACTAGCTCTTCTTATGAATTTCTTTTACTTTCAGCAATAACAAAAAAATTTCAAGTGCCTATTCAGCTGATGCCACCAAGACTGCAACCATTCGACTCCTTAGAACTCTCATCATACTGACCAATACCTTGACCTCATTACCTGAGAATGTAATGCTAACCATGAAGCTTTTTTATTATGATGATGGTAATTAGCATTGTGATTTTATGTACCACTAGAATGTTAAGCCACCTCACTAAAGAATGATGTATTTGTGAGAAAGTTTAGCACTATTTAATTCAATTTCCTTTATAAGACAGGAATCATCAAGTGTGATTTGTAAGGGTATCTATTATTTGCATTATTTATATTAAAAACTATTGAACACTAGCCCTAAGACAGTGTATGATTTACAGGTTCCCACTTTCTCACTGTAAAAGTTTTGGTGACTTGATATAGTTTAATATGACAGAGGCAAATTATGACTTACTTGTATCTTGCTAGTGAAACTGGAAGATGTACCAGTAGGCTAAGACATCTTGGTTAGTGATAAACATTTAAGCTCATAGCTAAGCACAGCAGTAGTCACTCTTAGTTAGCCAATCAAAGCTGATTTAATAACTCTGACCCAGGTCACAACCTGTGCACCAAGCAGTCTGTGGCACTGGACTTATTATGGTTTATCCTTTCAAAAAATGTACATTGTAAAATATAAGAATAATTATCAAGCAGCACATTCGCTTTGTGAAGTAAGGAATTTCTAAAATAGTCCTTAGTTTATGTCTTTCTATGATACATAGTTGTAATTTCATAACATGCTTTGGAATTTGGGTTGTTTATATATATATAATATATATATTATTAAGCATGAAATTTTAAACTGCAGGACCTAATCAGTTCACATTTTTTTAAAAGTTTTGTGGTAGGGAAACAAAAAGGAATGATTAAACTCATCTTCAGCATTTGAGATATCAATCTGTGTCTTGCTCTTTAGTATAGGCGATCATGATTTTCCACTCATCTTAAGCCTTTTTGCTTTTAATGTGTCTGCCATTCATCCTACAGTTAGCCACTTTATTAGTCAACCTGACATCTTCTCTAGCTGTTATACTCTGCTGCATTTTCCATTAGTCACAAGCTGTCCCAGTTTCTTTATTTGCATAGCCGAAGCATTTACATATTCTATTTATGAGTGATCTTGTTATGTCAGCTTGTCATAACACTGTTTAGTTTAATTTCTTTGCAGTCCATGAGATTTTTAGCATTCTCCAAGGGGACTACATTTCTGTTGCATACAGTTTCTTTGAAGTTGTTTTGAAATTGTGCAAGCCTCGCAGCATACATCATTTACAGCATTGTAATCTGTAAAATTGCATGTCAAGGCCTGTATCTATCTCTTGCACAATTAGTATACTCCATGAACATACAGGCAAAGCAACTTTTAGTGGTTTAAAGCAAATACATGTTTTATTGCTTATAACAGTCACTTGTATTGTAAATAAGATAATAAAATGATTTGAAACTGTTTTGCTTTACACAGAAATTATTGGAAACATTACTTATTTGAAAAAAGAGGTGTCTCAGATGTAAGAGATATGATAAATTGCGCCTGTTTCTTATAACTTGTATTTTTATATCTTCTGCTCTAATTTCAAGGGCAGCAACCGTTTAGAGACCACTTTCAGTCCCTTACTCTTCCAACAAGTCTAGTCTGAACTTGTTTTTGTGTAGCTGTTTTGCAATTGTGCAGGTCTCACAACATACATCAGTTACAGCACTGTAATCTGTGAAATTGTATTTCGAGGCATATATCTATCTCTTGCAAATTATTATACTACATGAGCATACAGGCAAATCAACTTTGAGTGGTTTAAAGCAAATAGATAAGTTTTATTGTTTATAGCGGTCACTTCTATTGTTAGGCTAGTCCCAGCGCAGCTCTGTAGCATCTGGCCTAGCTCGCACCTGACATGCTTGGTGTGTTTTTTGGCACTGTTGAATAGGCCGTCTGACAGGCCTATGAGCAGGCTGGGCAAGAGAGCGATGCTTCCCAGGTACACAGAATTAAGTCTGTTTGTTTGCACTGTGCGAGTTAGGCTAGATGCTACAGAGCTATGCTGGGATCGGCCTTACACTGCCATAAGCAGTAAATGAGATAATAATAAAATAATTTGAAACTGTTTTATTTACACAGAGAATTGTTGGAAAAATTACTTTTTGAAAAAAGAGGTGGGTCACATGTAAAAGATATGACGATAAATTGTGCCTGTGCTTTATAAATTATAATGTTATATCTTGTGCTCCAAATGCAAGGGCAGCAGCCATTTGGAGACCATTTTCAGTCCCTTACTCTTGCAGCAAGTTTAGTCCAAACTTGTTCTGTATTATATGTTTTCTCTCAAATGATGACTTTGCGTAGAAATGTCAGTCTGTACACTTTCATGCAGAAGTCTATTTTTGTTTTCTTTTTCTGTTTGTGAATTTTGAGGGATGTTGTGTGTGTGTTTGTGAAATATAACCTTGTGTACAATATCCAGTGCTCCAGTTAGATCATAGTAGAGCATCTAAAATGTACAAAATAAATGGGTTTGTGCATGGTATATTTTGACATCAAGCATGAATAAGTGTCCTGAGGACCTTGAAGAAACTATAGATTTCGCACAGAAAATAATAATTATCATTGAGAAAGAAAGACCTTTATGCCTTATCTTTCATATCTCTTTTTAAAGTTTCTGATATCAAAGTAACACTTTTTAGATTTAACTGATTTTAAATAATGTGTTATGTATGTCTTCTTTGACATTAAAACCATGGATTAATAAAATGTTGCTCTGATTGGTCATATGCATATGGGTTCTTAAATTGTTTAGCTTCTACATCTGTGTTGCCAGCAGTTCACCACAGGTTCAGTGTACATTTTTTATGCATTTAGGAATTCTGTGCACAATTGTTTAAGCTTTGTTATTGATAGTCTAGAGAATATTACATAATGGATCGTTCAGAAGATTTTAAAAAATTTCCAGAGAAATCCAAGGGTTAATTGATGACTCCATAAGTTGTGGATATGTATTCTATAAAATGGTCCCTGTATTTGACTGAAAGACACTATTACAAAATGCTAAACAATAGAGCAAAACATCTATTTCCCTGCATTCCAAAACGACCTCAAGATTCTTTTAATTGGATATTATAAATTCCTACAAAAAATGCTAAATGGTACACTATTTTACATGAATTCATAGCTCTACTTTTATTTAAATCGTTTGTGACAGAGGTATTTTCAATTGTCATGATCAGGTTTATTCTAGTTTGAAGGGTGGTATGATTCATACATTTTCAACATTGCTCATTCAATTATGAAATGGGATTTTAAATTTCTTTGCATTCAGTGCCTTTTTTATGCAGTATAAAACACAACACTCTATAAATAAATGTTATGGGGAACGGCGGATTCAAGGACGCACATTGTACATGGGCTAGGCATCTTGTCACGTAAAATCTAACATATGGCTACTTTATGTGTCGTAAAGTGGTTAATGGTAATGAATTGCTCAAAAGGATCCATAATTAGATTTGGATTTCCATATTTGCTAACTATTCTTACCAAGAACTAATTCTATATGTCATACAAACAATGATCATTTAACATGTTCTTTTCTTTTCATTTTTCATTACAGTCACACCATCTGACTATGAACCACCAGGTTTTAGAGCTTCAGATGAAAGCGCATTTCTATTTGAAGAAGAAACAACCAAGATTGCTGTCGGCGAAGTTGCAACGGTATGTTCCTTTTTGTTTTTGTTAAAAGTGAACAAAAGGATGAGAGAGAGGCTATTTTAGCAAATTCGAATTGTTTGAAATACCAATATAATAGTTGTGATGCTGATGTTTTGCATTTGTCATTCATTTATTGTGTAGCTCAGTGCTAAGAAATTGTTGTCAGCAGTCATTGCTGTAGTTTTGTTGGAAAAGAGAGCAGATTAAATTTTTTAATAAAAATAATTGTAGAGAAATATAATTTCTTTCTTACAGTCCTAGCAAATGTCAATAACAGTAAAAAAAAATAATAATATTGGCTCAAGCATTAGTTTCCATTAACTTAAACAAGATATCATTTGTGAAAATCTGAACATTTTTTTTGTGTAAGGAACCAAAGTGTTGCATCTATAGTGATTCATTTTCCAAAGTTCTCTAAGGCAAGAAAAAAAGTAAGCCCAAATATTTAGATGTAGAATCTTTTCAAGGTTGTGATATAAAAATGCAAAATTGATACAGTGAGATGTTTTTTATTGTTTTTTTTTTAATTTAATTATTATCAATATACATCTCATAATACAAGTGAAACTTTAAAGTAAATTATTATGAATATAAGTTTCAAACTTTTTAAGTCTAAATTCCAGTCACTTGATTTAATCTGACTAAAGCGAAGCTTGTTTGTTGTAGGTTGTAGATGTTAACTGTAGCAAGTTAAATGCAGCTATGTAGGCTTTTTTTCCCCTGTTCTCAGCTTTCTGAATAGGGAATATAGTCTTATTTCTTTACAAGAGAAAGAAAAAAAATCTTTTTATCCAGCCTTTCCACTCGTAAGTTATGTTGTCACATTTTAGATGCGTTAAAAGTTTTGATTCATCTCATTATGATTTAAATGTTTTGGAATTGATTTGCTCACCTTACATTTTTTTCATTGTTTCCTTATTTTCAGTTTGTTTATTGTTCAAGAATATCTCTCTCTTTCTCTCTCTCTCTCTCTCTCTCTCTCTCTCTCTCTCTCTCTCTCTCTCTCTCTCTCTCTCTCTCTCTCTCTCCCTCTCTCTCCCCCTCTCTCTCTCTCTCTCTCTCTCTCTCTCTCTCTCTCTCTCTCTCTCTCTCTCTCTCTCTCTCTCTCCCTCCCTCCCCCTCTCTCTCTCCCTTCCTCCCTCCCCCCCTCTCTCTTTCCCTCTCTCTCTGTCTGTCTGTCTGTCTCTCTGTCTGTCTCTCTCTCTCTCTCTCTCTCTCTCTCTCTCTCTCTCTCTCTCTCTCTCTCTCTCTCTCTCTCTCTCTCTTTCTCTTTTTACATGATAACAGAAAATTGAAAAGATTAATTTTCTGTAAACAATTTTATTTCTTGTGTTTGTTATATTGGAATTTTGAATACTAACACTACTGCTGCTGCAGTTTTTTTTGCCATCACCACCACCACCACTCCCACTAACATTTTCACTACCACTACCTCTCCTTCTTCACAACCACCTCTAACACTAACACTTCTATCCCCTGTAAACCACCACAATCACTACTATTACTACTATTACTTTTACTACCTACTACTACTACTACTACTACTACTACTACTACTATTACTACTACTACTACTACTACTACTACTACTACTACTACTACTACTACTACTACTACTGCTACTACTGCTGCTGCTGCTACTGCTGCCACCACGACTGTTACCGCTATTACCCTATCACTACTGCTGTCATAAAGCTGCACTTTAATATTTATTTCACCTAGAAAATATATACAGTTAGGCTTGGAATGAAAATGTGCAAAAAATTTTTGTTCTTTGTGGAATTTAAACCTTTGACTTTTAGTTGCATTAGCATCCTCAGCTTGCCACTGAGAAATCCCTAGTCTCCATTTATTATTGTCTTTTTTATGAGTTTTTGGTTGATGTCAAGTTTTTTTACAAGAGAAAATTCTTCAAGTATCCGTTTTGCTTGTGGAGTTCAATGGTGTTTGTAAAAATAATTTTTTTTTTTAATTTATTTATTATTTCTTTTTTTTTAGAAAATTGATCATGCTTGTTCTTTATGTAAAGTCGTAAAGACTCTTAAATGTAATTTTCGCATTAAATTTGGTTAAATGTGCTGTTTATTAAAATTTTAAATCCCAATATAGATTTCTTTTATTTGCATAAAATAAATATATGAACTAAAAACACCTTAAGCTGTGTGACTTTTTTTAGAAAAAATCATAAAGAATGTAGGAGAAAAAAATAACTCATGACTTTTACATGGATATACTGACCTTCTTAAATCATTATCTAGAAAATGAGATGCATTCTTGAATTAATGTGATTCCAGAAAGAGAGTATATGTAAGTTTAATAAATGAAGTTCCCTATTCATGATCATCAATGTTAGTAGAAGTTGTAGTGGTATCAGCAGCAGTTGTATTCACAGTCACAGTAGTTGTTTTCTTGTTGTAGTAATAGCTGTACTTAGCTATGAATATTTGTTTTCTTTTTTGCCCCATATCTTCTCTTCCTTTTCCGCCTCTTCTTCATTCATTACATACAATGACAAATAACTTTCTAGGACCTACTTGAGGAGTCCTTGATAAAGTTTGAATTGCAATACTCAATTTTCAACTCACATCTCAAAATGACAAAAAATATTTGTTGTGCTGATTTTACGAACAGGGTAAAGTTAAGAGTGAAAACTGCAAAAGATCAGTTTGCTGTGCAAGAGGATGATAATGATGAACCAGAGCAAGTCCAGAAAGCTGAAGAAGTATCAACTGTCACAAATGAAGGCTTACATCAAGAGGTAATGAATTTTTCATTGCATTAGTGGCACTATTATTTTCTACATTTTTTTTTGCTTCTCCCAATGCAATACATTGGCACATGTAAAAAGAAATATAAATTAAGCTGCTGTTGAGTTACTCATTCGCAATGAGTAAGATGATAACCTTGATAAAAATCATCTATCCGCCTAAGAAAATTTGCAGCAGGAACAAAGACTTTTTGTTCCCAAGTACATGCCCAAAGCCAGAAAATTTTTAAATCAGTTTAACATCGCAAGTCTCACTTTTACTAATGCTTGATATTTTCTTATATAATTTTAGTTCTGAAATTTTCTGATGCATGGCAAGCTTAATTTTTTCCCTCTTTCTTTTTTTATCTTCTTCCTGCTCTTTGCCTTCTTCCTAATGTCCACACTGACATCAGTATGGATGAGTGAGTTCGGGGCCTCGTCTTTTCACTTTCTTCCTAATAGGATGCTTGATAGTTATGCAGAAAAGATTTGAGATCACCTTATGGAGGGTTATATTCAACAATATTTTTCTTCTTCTTCATCATCTCCATTTCTCTTCCTTCCTTGCATTCTTATCCTTTCTCTTCTTCCTCTTGGAAGTTATTTATGTTGTACTCAAATCAATGAGTTAATAATACATTGACATACTCCAAAAAAAGAATCACTTGTTTTATTTTCAGAATAATGACCCAAACCAGTTCGGTCAAAAAGTTGGATGTAAAGATACCAAATCTAACATATGTGACAGCATGAGCAACAATCTTGACCAAGCAAAGCCAGATGAGGATATTAAATCAGGTTTTTACTAAATTTTTTTTTTAAGTTTTTAAGACCCTCTGGCAAAGCCTTCAACTGTGGTCCATGGAATCCCAACTTTAAACAATAATACAAATATTGTGTTCTAATTTTAAATCTGGAAAATCCCCTTTTTATATTTTTTAGGAAGAAGAATTCAGTCTATTTTGTTTTACTGCATGCAAAAATGAATCATATGAAAAAGGTGTTGTGGAAAAAGAATTTCCCTTGCCTGATATTTTACTTCAATTCTAAAGTGGGTTAGATTGGTCTTGAGAATCAAATGAGATCACATGTAGTGGATTGTAAGACCTTCAAGTGATGATTTCTATATGAGATGTATTTCAAGCAAAGAGCCCAGGATAAAGCGCTTCCAACTCAATCTTGAGATAATCAGGGCCATATACATAGGAACCATACTAGACCAGCACTAGAAAGGGGCCTAGCAGCTTGTTATTCTTGGGCATGTGTCTCCCTTGTGGCTAAAAAAGGTGCACAAGAATGAAAGATATATAAAGGCAGACACCCAAAGATAGTCTTAGATGTTCCTTCACAATACACCCTAGTAATGAATACTATCTAAACAATTGAAAAAAAATATGTGATGTGAAAATCATCTGCAAGTTGAAAAATATTTATTGGAATCCCGATCTTATAAGGCTTTGTCATCATTAAAGAGTTAATTGTGATCTGCTCTATAGATAGGTAGCTAACAAGTCTCTAAACAACATATTGATGAAGTCATTTGCACTAAATTTTAAAAAGCCCCATAAATGTGGAAGAAATAGATGAATTTCTAGGTATTCCTTTTAAATTACATTAGTCTCAATTTTGCCAGTGGTGTAATCTGTCAAAGCAATTTATGATTTGGAAGAGGACCTAATGGAGAAGATGTGACAATTCAAAGCTATCAAATAGCACTTCAATTTTTTTTTATTTTGCAATAGAACATACCTATTCTATTAATGCCCAATGTTTTGCTGTTTAGTTTAATCAATACCTGGAAAGAAGTATTTACATATCATTTCTTTATTTCATATAGTAACTTTACTTTTTAGTATTTTGTTCACATTTTTTATGCTATTACAGTAATGTATCATGTTGAAATATCTTACTTTTATGGGTCATATCTTTTTCTTTCCATCCATATGTTCAATACTCAGAGCCAAGTATCCTGGAGGTTGATTGCACAGTCAACATCATTTATTGTTTTTATTATTTTAACTGATCAAATTATATTCAAGCTGCCTCGAAATCACTATGGACTGTGGGCTTGTATTTGTAAAAATACCTAATCAAATACCCTCCATGATAATTACTCATGTTTGATTCTACTTGTTGAGGAAATATTGTAACATTCCAATATCTTATAAATAACATAGTTCTACTTAAATTTTTTTTATGAAATTATTGGAAATCACATTAATCTATATGAGGTTCATTGATGAAACGCGTAATCTTCCAGATGGAGAGAGTGTATATGATTTGAATATAAAACCTTGAGAGTTGTTTTTTTCTTGAAATAAAGGGAGAAAATTTTTTTCCATATTGTTCAAACAGGGGACATATCAAAAAGCCCAAACAAATCTCAAGATGACTTTAGCGTCCGATGTCCCTGTGGTTGCAATGAAGTAAGAAATATATCAAAGAGAGAATATCACTTTCATGAAAAATGTAAATTGATTAACATTTTATTTAGGCTCAGCTACATTTAATGAAACTTTGTGATCTCTGGCTTGAGAAAATTTATAAAAAAAAATAAACATTCAACAGTTCCCTATGTTTTACTCTGTAGATAAAGGGAATCATAAGAATAAACTTTTTTCAAGAACTGCATCAAAAGTAGCAGCCCTTGCCTTTGCATTGTGGTAGCAATAAAATTTATATCCTTACTTGTAGTCTAGAAATCCAGCATCTATTTTTCACATCCATTTATGCTTTTATTATGCATGGTGGAATATAAATGTCATTTCAAGGTAATTATATTATTTAAACCCCATGGGACCAGAGACGATATATCAAATGGAATCAAGATTTATTAGTTGGACAGTTTCATGTAATTTCGTGAGTCAAAGCTGCAATGGGACTAAATATTTTGACAGTGATTATTTGAGAATCTTAATTTGGTTTCAATAATTTCAATATATAAAGGGTAGTTACATTGCATTTATAGGCCAACTAAACTTATATTATTGATCAAATATTTGTCTTCCCCAGGATGATGGCCTCATGATTATGTGCTCCAAGTGCAAGTTTTGGCAACATGGAATCTGTTTCCTAATCACCAATGAGTCTAAAGCTCCATTGGATCACATATGTGATGTTTGTGCACAGGTAAGCTTCTGTTGCATATATTAATACTTTCGTGATTACCGATTGGATATGGCAATCAGAAACAAATTAAGAAACTTTCTGTGTTTATAGTGTAAAAACATATGCTATAGACAAGTTTTATGCGCTACTATGAGCCAGTATTTTTACAAATTACAAATTCAGTATCCTACAAAATTGTAGACACTTTGATTTAAAATCAATTGAGCATTTGAAATTTATTATGATCAGGTTTTACATTGAGACTTTGAGAAAGTTCTTTACACCCATTTCCTCACCTTATTCATATGTATGTTGAGTCCCCAATTATAGGCAGAAAAAGATCTTATCCTGAGTATTAGTTGTTTTTTTTTTTTGTAGCAGTTACATGCAAATTAGTAAGTGATTATCTGTAGAAAAAGTTTTTAGGGCTTTAAGCTTTTAAAATTGTCTTAATGCCATATAAAAGTGCTTCTATCTTTTTTTTTCCTCAATTAAATTTATGAAAGTGAAGTTTACCGAAGCTTTATGCTTATCTGAAATTTGAATTAAAATAAGCAAAGCCCTAACAGAAATATCCAAGTATTAATTTTTCTGAAAATTAGTTGAAACTTAATGGAAATCAAATATCATTAAAAAAAAAATTCTTCAAATTTCATCATTTTTTTTTAAACCATGCTATTTTCTTCATAATACTAGAGATATTAGTAAAATTTTAAAGAAAGCAATAAAGTTTTCTAGTCTGTCCAGTTGGACAATGTGTCAGTGTTTTCATTCTCCATCATGCTCATGTTTTTCAGCACCATTCAGATTTAGATCCAACTGATCCCCATCTGTGTGGTCTAACTTCTATTGCTGTACAGGTAATTTTATTGATTTTGTTGGCAATAATCAATGTTTGTTTTCATTCAAAAATATTATTACAAGTAAACATTTGATTTAAGATAGCAGATTGCTGTTGGACTGTGTCATACATATTTGAGTTATAGAGCCAAGCATACATTTGCATACTTTTTAAGGCTTTAGCAGATGGTGCCAAGATCTTGTTATAAAAAGTGGGTTGATTGTAATCAGCATCTGAATTACAATACATGATTACTGTTAGGACCTGGACAGCGGGCTTTGTTAATGTTATGCCAAAATATGACTGATTATAAATCTTTTTCAGGAGTTTGTCTTCAATTCACAACTTTAACTTGTATTAGAGAACTAAGTATTTTATTTAGCTTTAATTTATTTGAAGCTCCTGCCATAGTTAGTCTCTTTTGAACTATCGTTAAGAATTTATGGGGGTTTTTTTTTGTTTTTTGTTTTTACACCTCTATTGTGCTAATGAGAGCTATGACATCAGCAGGTAGAGCTGGATATATACACTTTTTTGAGATTCAATGTTTTATACCATTGAATTGGATTAGGAGAAGGAACTGTGAACATGAACATTAATCAATAAACTACTGTTCACTATCTGTTCTTTGCAAGGTATAAGTTTGATTGTTACCGCAACAATGTCCATGTTATGGAAAAAAAGGTATGGTGACCTAAAGACAAATGAATAACAGCTAATTAGAATCAGGAAAACACAAGACGCTACTTGAGCAGCAATGGAGAGTATGCAAATGTCAAGAAGAATAAGAATGATTAGTTATTGTGACAAAATTTAGCCCATCATTTCAAACTATAAGAATGTTAAAAGTTTACTTTCAAACTAGCAAATACATATACTCACACTATTTCTCTATCACTTTCAACAATATCAGTAGCAGTTATGATTTTTTCCAAATCAAAGAAGAAGAACTTATAAACAAATAATCAACATTATGAGTCTTATTTTTTATGGGTTTCGGAAAAAACTCCGCTTTTTCTTCAGCCAGTGTTTCTCTCCGAGTGGGCTTCTGTAAATCTTAGTTGGAGTTTAAAGATCTAATCCCAAGATGGAGGTTTATGATTGTTTTTCCTGCACTGATTCACAGATGACATAGGTGTGGAACTCAGCCAACCCAATAGTTGTATAAAAAAAAACTCATTAGTCGTTTTTCTCGTCCCCGTTGTAAGATTGTTGGTTAGGACTCAAAAATTTTGCTTGACAAAATTTGGAATGAGTTTTCCTTTGCCTAAGCAAAATGCTTGTTAAGGCTAACAAGTTATATTCACTGAGGCTTGTTATCAGTTTTCTATCAATTTGCACAGGTCTGAAATCAATTCCCGTTTTCTTGAACTGTGTATACTTGATATTTTTTCTTGCAATTCCATCTACAACGGCTTTCTCCATTTAGCAAGAGGGAAATCACCTCTATGGCATATAAATGCAGCATGAGATCTTTTAATTTTAATGTGGGAAAACTCAAACATTGATAGTGTATCAGCAAAAGAAACCAACATTCAGATAGGCTTCTCTTTTCATCATTGTTCTTTCTGATTCTATCCAAAATATTTTTACTAAAGCCTTCAGTGACATTTTTTGCTAGGGTCTCACTATATTGTTTACCATGGTTTGTGATAAATAATTGAGTTCTTGTGGTTACGGCTCAAAGATTATTTTGTTTTTATAGGCCACTTGTCTCTGGAGACGTGCTCTGATGGCTTGCACAGAGTTCAAAAGAATTGTTGCCCCTCAACTCTCAAGGCGCCTTGGAATTGAGAATACTGTAGCACAAGGCCTTTTAAACAGACTAGAGAAAGAGGGATATATCAACTGTTTCACCCGTGGAAAAAAGTAGGTTATCATCAACTTTACAAATTGTCAGCAATGACATCCTTCTTCTTGATTGCAATGACAATTTTTCGTGTAAAGATGTAAATGTTCTTTTTAGAAAAATAAGACAACTATATTTGTACTTATTGTGAACATTTTTCACAGATCCAATGATTTTATATAAAGAAAGGAAAGGAAAGGAGTCAAATTTTAAGATGACAAACATCGTCAGGACGGTATTATATTTTGATATGAAAAAAATCAATGTCCAGTTCTTTACTCTATAAAAAGTTTAGGGAAAACTCATCCTCCAAATAATGCAAACCAATGAAATCTGGGCGAAGATTGAGACATAATACATCCATCTAAAGGTAATAAAGCACTAGCATAATTTTTATTTTATTTTCAGCGACAAACTTTGACAAGCCACAGGCAGGCTAAGAACAAAACTTAGAAAAATTTTTAACTAAGGTGTTAAGAGAATCCAGTCCAAAAAGTGAAAAATTCTTTTACAAACTACATGAAATGTCAAAAAAAAGTGGAAAGAATGAGATACCTTTGTCAGAGATTTAGATAATAGTAAAAGCTTGAGTAAGCTTGCTAGCTAAAGGCAATGTGTTAAGTAAGCAAAGTTGAAATTACTCATCTTGTATGAATCTTACAAGGGTTGACATCTAGATTTACAAATAGTTTGCTCACAACTCTTATAAAGTTAAAAAAAATTTATACTTTTCAGGCTTGGTAAAACAGTGGATAAAGAAAAGATTTTAACTGAAGGAATCCCTCGTTATTTGAAAACACCTAAAAGCTTAGCCAAAAAGGTTTCCAATGATGTGAAAATGGTGAGTATGTATCATGTTTAAAAATTTTTTTAAGGAAAATATTTTATAATCTATCTTGAATATCACTTTACTAGGTTTTATGAATTTAAAATCTTACTTATAAGTTTTTATTTTGAGAGATTTTTATGCCTAAAAAAACTTGAGAAGTTCAACGGAACCTGTCCACTGTGACCATCAAAGATCATAGAAATCTTTGTTCAGCAAGTGGTTATTGTCACGATAATACGGTATGGTTAAAATAAAAAGGCGTAAGTCCACCGTAAAATCAGTGCTTTCTTTAATATACGATAAATAATTCCAAGAAATGTAGTTTACATGACCGCTTGATAGAGATGAAGTTCAAAACATAGTATTCTCCAGATATTACAAAAAGTAACTTCACAACCAGTAATCAATATATATCTTGAATCAAGCACAGAAATATAGAATTTATGGTTAACAGTTGGTGTCTCTAGGACTCATGCTCTATATGGCAATGGAAAATTAATAATGACGTTTTGATTAGAAGGAATCATAGCTTTTCTTTAAACAAATTTAAATTGGGATACACCTTACACAGCTATAGAAAATCTATCGTCAATGATTTCTTAGATCTCTCGACTGGAAGTTAATTTAGAGTAAGATTTATGCTATCTCTCATAGGAGGGGAATATTCTACACATTTTAGAGCTCAAAGCTGCCAACAAGCTATTTCTGTGATAAGTCTTGTCTCTTTCTAAGTCTGCCGGTCTTGTTTGAGAGTTATAGGTCCACTGACTAAGTTTTCCGTCCCAACTTTTCATGACGACTATTGAGTACCTTCTTACTTAGCATAGCTCGCATATGATTGGCTGCTATCTTCACAACAAACATATAGTGTTGAGTAGTAATATGACTTCGGATTCAAATAAGTATCTAGTTCAATAGATTATGTGATAAAAATACAATCTATAAGATTGTAGTGTATTGGTTTAAATACAACAAAATATAAGGTAGATAGACTAAGAAGTTTCGTTCAAGACCACGCTTTATTTTTATTCTTTGTTTACATCGCCATTGCTCAATATTACGAAACTAACTGGCCAGGTTTTTGTATCATGCCTGTTAAGCCTATTGTTGCCATACTAACTATATAGTTGCAAGAAATAGAATTAATACGTATATCATATCCTTCCCTCTTCTTTAAAAATGGACAATGAAATGGACATTTTTAGAAAATTGTACTGTATTTATTCTAATGCTAAATCAAATAGTGTTTGACTCAGTTCGTGTCGAATTAAAGAAGGTAACAATACTTAATGGCTTACTGTGGTGTTATTCGAAGATGTCTTCTTTGAACTTGAAGCTTGGCGATTAATTAGGATATTAATTTATTATGTAAGGAAAAATAAACTTGCTACTCTAGCACACTGAGGACGGGGTAGACTGCCCCGGAGCCTCGTCGGAGGAGGGGATTATTCTGCCCCTGAGTCCTCCAACTCCTCATTTATAAGTTAAGTTTCACTGGTGGCTTCGTTATCCGACCAGAGCATCTCGGCTGAGTGCCTAGATTAGAGGGACTGGCGCTCGTCGAAGCCACAGTAGGAGCTGGTGGTGGAACAGTAACAGGATTCGGCTCTGCAGATTGGCTGCGAGTAGTGTCCTTCGGGAGAGAAATGGGGAGAATGAGATCAGGGTCAGTTGCTCCTGGTTGGGTGTGCACGATCTGATCAGCGTGTCTCCTCCAAACGATGCCTGGTGAGGTCTGGATACTGTAGGACAGTGGACCATTTCGAGCTGTAATGGTGCCATGGGCCCATCTGTCTGCAGCCCTGTAGTCGCGGGTGAGAACATTATCTCCTGTGTTGAAAACACGGGCTCGAGCTTGAGAATGGTGTCTGACTTAGTCGCTTTGGCTTTGTGTGACTTTCTCAAGCAATGATGGCCTGAGACAATCGAGGCGGATGCGTGTGCTCCTGCCAAGGAGCAGCCAGGCTGGAGATTCTCCTGTAGTGTGATGCTGGGAGTTCCTATAAGCCAGTAGGAACTTTGACAGTTTTGTATGGAGGGAACCACAGTCCTTCTTGGCTGATTTCATGGCATTCTTGAAGATCTGTACGAACCGTTCAGCAATGTCATTGGTTGCAGGATGATATGGCGCACTGGTGATATGCTTTATGGCATTTTGAACTCATCTGAAGTGAAGTTGGAGCATTATCGCTCACTATCTGTTTGGGTAGCCCAAACCTTGCAAAAATGGTGAGGAGAATGTCAATTGTCTTGCTTGAAGTCGAGGAATCTGTGGGTACGGCTTCGGCCCACTTTGAGTGTGCATCGATGACGATGAGGAACATATGACCCATGAAAGGTCCAGCGTAATGGATGTGGACTCGATGCCACGGGCTGTCTCGAAAGATCCACGGGTGCAGGGGTGACAACTAAGGATTTTGCTGTGAGTGCATGCATCCAGAGCATCCTTTAGCCATGTGTTCGATGTCCTTGTCGAGCCCCGGCCACCAGAAGTAGTTGCGGGCCATGTTCTTCATTTTGACAATTCCCAAATGGCCATCGTGAAGCGCTTGGAGAACCTGAGGTCTCAGCTTTGCTGGAACTAATACTCTTGTGCCCCACAGTAGACACAGTGGTCTTGGTGAACACTGAGTTCGTGCCTCTTGTGGGAGTATGGTTTCACTTCATCTGATACTGTAGCAGGCCAAGTTGTCGTAGTAAAGTCAATGGCCCTTGATAAGACTGGGTCTTGACGTGAAGCCTTACTGATGTTGGCGCTGCTGACTGGCAGGGCTTAAAGTACTTCTGTGTAATACATAGTTTCCATTTCGCTATCATCTTTCACTTCTGTGGAAAGTGGCAGTCTGGAGAACGTATCTGCATTAGCATTCTCTTTGGATGATTTGTACTCAATGGTGTAGTTGAAACCAGATAGGAACGCTGCATACCTTTGTTGGCGTGCTGCCGACATTGCAGGGATGCCCGTTGACGGACTGAAGATGTTCTTTAGATGTTGATGGTCTGTCAAGAGGGTGAAGTGGTGGCCGCAAATGTAGTTGTAGAACTTTTTGACTACCCAGACTATTGCAAGAGCTTCCTTGTCAATTTGTGAATAATTTTTCTCAGCCTTTGTGAGAGTGCGCGAAGCGTATGCGATTGGCCTTTCTTCGTGTGTGATATGAATACTGTCTGTGATGTGAGATAATACTGCCCCTATTCCGTAGGGTGATGCATCGCAGGCAAGCCGGAGGGGCAGTTCTGGAGTGCAGCGCATGAGGACCTTGTCTGAGGCGATCAGTTCCTTGGCTTTTAGAAAAGCATTATTGCAGTCTGTTGACCAGACAAAGGGTTTGTTGTTCTGGAGTAACTCATGCATGGGTTGAGCAATGTGGGCGATATTGTCCAGGAACTTGTGATAGTAGTTCAGCAGTCCCAAGAAGGAACGGAGTTGAGTTTTGTTCTCAGGGACCGGTGCTTGCAGAATTGCATCCACCTTTTCTTTGGTCTTGTGCAGCCCTTCCTTGTCAATTTTGAAGCCGCAGAAAATGACTTCGTCCTGGGAGAATTGACATTTTTCACGATTTGCCTTTAGGCCATTGTCTTCAAGTCTCTGCAGGACGTGACCAAGGTTCTGGAGATGCTTTTCATCGTTTTCGCCAGTGATGATCATGTCGTCTTGATTGACCTGGACTCCCTCGATGCCTTGAAGTATGGTGTCAGTTGTCTTCTGCCACACTGCAGGCGAAGACATGATGCCAAAAACTAGCCTGTTGTAGGCATACAGGCCCTTGTGGGTGTTGATTACTGTCAAAGGTCTGGACTCTTCATTCAAGGGAAGTTGAAGGTAGGCTTGACGCAGATCTATTTTCGAGAACTTCTGTCCCGAACCAAGGTTGGCAAAAATGTCCTCCACTCGTGGTAGAGTGTATTGTTCTGCTTGAAGCACTGGATTTAAGGTGATTTTGAAATCTCCGCACAGACGGACATCGCCAGACTGTTTTAGAACGGGGACTACCCTGTTTCTCAAGGTTGTCTAGTTCCTGTCCCACTTTGTTGACGAGTGCGTAGGGAACCGGCCTTGCCTTGCAGAACTTTGGTTTGGGGTCGGGTTTAAGTGTTAGCGTAGCTGTTTGAGACTTCGCCTTCCCTATGCCAGGGCTGAAAACTTCTTTGTGTGTCTGGAGCAATTTTTGTAGGCCATTTTTTATTGAGTCTGCTGTTGTTGTGGCTTCAGATGATCTTGGACTTGGAGTGGTGACTTTAAGGTTTTTCAACTCGTGCCACTGTAAACGGAAATGCTGTAGCCAATTTCTACCAAGAGTGGATTATTCCCCTCTTTGACAATCCACAGTGGCAGTGTCTTGCTGACTCCGTTGACAGTGACGACTACATGTGCGTAGCCTAACGGACTGACTTTTTCTCCGGTGTATGTGTTGAGGATCATCGAGCGGTCAGTGCTCAACGATGGCGATTTCTTGAAAATTGCTTTGAAGTCTCTGATTGTCATGAGACTCAAGCCAGAACCGGTGTCAAGTTCCATTCGGATCTGAACGTTGTTGATCGGAGGGTGCACCCATATCTTATTTGTTGTCACTGCACTCTGATGCACCTGCAGGTCGATGCTGAAGAAGTCTGTGCCCTCTTCAAGCTGGTGAACCTTTTTGGGTTTGGCCTTAAACAGGACCTTGGGCTGTGTTGCTTTGGATCTGCAAACACTTTGAATGTGCCCTTTCTTGTGGCAGGCTTTGCATTCAGCCTCCCTGAAATAGCAGTTCTCGCGGCTATGGTTAGTTTTTCCACAGGATTGACAGGCTGAAAATTTTCCCTTGGGTTGGGGTTTCCTTGCCATAGCATGAATTGATTTGACTTCTTGGCCTAATTGAGCACTGCTAGCATTGCCGTGCAGTTCTGTAGCATCGCGACTTGCCATCCCTAAAGCAACAGCGATTTGAATTGTCAGATCAGCTTCTTGGAGCAGTCTTTTCTGGATAGCCGTGTCCCTTAGACCGCAGACTAGCCTGTCTCGGAGCGATTGGTCGAGGTGTGGTCCGAAGTTACAGTGCTTGCTCAGTCTCTTGA
Source organism: Elysia crispata (assembly GCA_033675545.1). Classification (NCBI taxonomy): domain Eukaryota; kingdom Metazoa; phylum Mollusca; class Gastropoda; family Plakobranchidae; genus Elysia; species Elysia crispata. Next base: position 336,434 of record JAWDGP010007236.1, on the reverse strand, counting down.
TCTCTACTGTATAAGCTTGTATGGACTCACCCTCTCTCTGATACCTCTTGTGAAATCTGAAGCGCTCAGCAATCTCGAGGGGTTGCGGGGACAGGTGCTTATTTAAAACCACCTTCAGTTCATCAGGGAGGTCAGGGGACGTTAAGGATCGAAGGAGCTGGTAGGTCTTTGCTCCGATGCAGCTGAGCAACGTGGCTGCACGCTTTTCTTCTGCTACATCGTTCGCGATGAAGTACTGCTCCAGCCTTTCGGCGTAGTTTTGGAATGTTTCTACATTACTGTCGTAAAAATCAACTTTCCGTGACATTTTTCTTTTGATCCTCGTCGCCAATTGTAGTGTATTGGTTTAAATACAAGGTAGATAGACTAAGAAGTTTCGTTCAAGACCACGCTTTATTCTTATTCTTTGTTTACATTGCCATTGCTCAATATTACGAAACTAACTGGCCAGGTTTTGTGGCCATACTAACTATATAGTTGCAAGAAATAGAATTAATACGTATATCACAAAGATTGTTATGTATAGATGACTAATGATGTATGCTGACCATGGCAGTTATCTTGGGCAATAGATACTGATTTATTAATTATAAGAGTGAAATACTTTTATATACATCTCCATAAAAACATGGCAGTTCAATGATCATTTACTGCTAATTCACATGCATTCATGTTCCTCATAGAACCTTCAGTGATAAGCAGCACTTATTGACAGATGTGATAAAATATTCAACAAAGGCAACGTTTTGTTTAGGGTTAACTCTTTTCTATTATCTCAACTACCTTATTTTCCCTTTTGCTATCTCTATATTGCAGTCTTACATCATATGAGATCCACTAAATGACATCTCTTCTTTTTACTGTGCAGCAAAGGTAACATGCTGTCTTTGCTTAATAAACTTATTTCAATGGCTTCTCCCTATTCAAGTCCCTCCCAATATAGCATCCTTTTCTGTCCTTTCCACCTGTTCCCTTTCACCCTTGTCCATCTTCCTTGCTATTGTTCAACTCATTTTATATTGATAGATGTTGATTGTTCGGATGCCAATCCTCTTAATCCTATTTTCAGTTGTAAGCCCAGTGGTTTTTCACTAGATTGCTTATTAACTAAACCTGATTGAGAGCAACCGAGTTGGAGGGAAACCTTATATGCTTTATTCACAAATAAACTGGCCCTTGATATGTTCAGACTGGTGGTTATGATGAGGGCCTAGGGATTTTTTTTAAAAGGAAAATTGTCAGGGAACATTTAAAACTGGTCTTCATCACATTAACTGATACTGTGAAGGACAGGTGAGCTAAAACCTAAATTTTTAGAACAATTTTGAATTTGATTTGAGGTGTGCTTACCAACTGCTTTTAGTAACTCATATCTGGATTGCTTTGAGGTTGTTCAGACTCACAGAGGTCTTTTTCAGAGATTGAAATAATGGGATTGTGATTATAAAAAATATCATCATTTTTTTTCTTTCCTCCATTCTTTTAGGATGAGGCTCCGCGGGATGCATCTTTGAATAAGAAAGCAAGTGAAAAACATCCTTTGGTGAGAAAAGAAATTACTCTTTTAAAATCACATATTGTTTTGAGAATTGGCAAGAGAAAATATTTTCATATTTACTTTTATGTTAATGAGACAATTTAGAAATGATTAGTAGAATTCTCTATGGCAAGTGAGGGTGATTAGGCTTATCATAACAAAATTTTGTGATGTCTCACCTTGTAAAAGTAGAATTAATTATTCAATGTAGTGCCAAAATTGAAAGATCCTACGGTTTAGGTGATCATTAGGGCACCAAATATCATATAGCTACTTTCAGCCTTATGAAGGGCTTCATCCAACTAATACCTATAGCTACTAAGTTATTTCTCCCTATCTCTTTCTCTGTCTTTCTCAAGCCTTATATCATGCCCTGTAATATTTTGGCATGTCCTGTTGTGCTACTACCATACCAGTTTGCTTCTTTTTCTGTGGTAAGAAGATCTCATAGAGCCCCTCTACCTGTTGATTCCATTCCTTATTTCCTCATTTGTAACAATTGCTCTAAACATTCATGTTTCAGAAGCTTATAATAAGATTGTAATAACCAAGGAATGCATGTCCTGACATAAATAATATGTAGTCAAGTCAAATCTATTTGTATAAAATAATAAGCTTGACCAAATTGCTTTCCTGGGTTTGTTTGTTTTTCCATCATATCATACATTTCAAACTAATCAAAATGAGTGCAATTTTTTTTTTTAGTTTGCATTGGATCTTAAAGGGAAATTAACATTATATTCAAATTATCAAAATTCAGTGGTCTTCTCCAAAGAACTGGTCCATTTAGAAATTAGGAGATTGTTTCTTATTCAGATTTGATTCTAAGATGAATGGGAAAAATTACTGAACATTTATAAAGGCTAAGGAGCCCCCTTTTACTCACTCTCAGCAGGCGCAAACAAATAAAGAGCAATTAGATGACTGATAATTTACAAACATAAAGCTAGCAAGAGATACTAATTGAGGAATCATAAAGGTGATCATTTTCAGCTCTTATACTGTGATGTTTTACCCAAATTTTTCACACTCAGCTTCAAACTGAATGGACATCTAACATGGAGCAGATCACTTTTCTGCTCAATGATAACCAAGACATGTATGTGAAAGTTATACTGGCGTCCTGATGCCCTATGGTATCTTAAATAGAACAAGTCAAGTTGTGACTTTCTGAGATGTATTGTACAGCCACACTGTATACCTTTCACTTGCACCATGGACTAGATTGTAATAACAAAGCCATTAAAAACCTTGGACACGAATACAAATGCACTTCCACATCATTTCACATTATCTCTGTGATTGACTGCCTACTCTTTATTTCATTGTTAAACATGATTGGCAGCCTTGAGCAAGTGCATATCTCGTTTTATTTATAGCCCTGCCTTTACCAACCCCTAACGCAAAGAATGATCAATGTTGTGGTTATTTTTTAAGAGCCCACATTGAACTTAAGCTGCAGAAACTTGTGTTTGCAGTTGACATGATAGTATCGTTTCTCTGCAGTCAGCAGATTTAAAAATGAAAATCATGCACAAAAATAGAAAGCACAAAAGAATAGTGAAACCTTTTAGACGGACCCTATAGCTTATTAATTTTGTAAATGTGGGCTTTCTAAAATATTGTTAGCAGTTAAAAATGTTTTAACCATACATAATGGCGGAAGATATGTATAAGATAAAGGTGCAAGATTGACAGAATTTAAAATTCAAAGAAGGAGCAAAAGGCAAAGGGTGATTCCCAACAACAGATATAAACGAGAAAGTCATTATCCAGTAATCCAAACCAATCTAGTAAAAATTAGTGGAAAGTTAATTATCCTTAACATTTACCATCTTGCCTTATGACAGTGAGGATTCATCATTGGTGTTGGCTCAATTTAACTTCCAAATAACATTATTATTTGTGCTGTGCAAGCACAGGGGCCTAATCAATTCAGTACACAATGGTCCCAAATGTGGCACTAGCAAAACAAAAAATATCCCACTCTTTTCTTGACTTCTCGTCATTGATAGCTACATCAAGTCAAGATGCTTGACAGTGAGTATCAGTAAACAGGTCACCTCTGTAAGTCTAACAAATTCAAGTCGTTTTTGAAAGTTCATCCCAGCACTATTCAACAGATGTGCTTCTGTCCAGGCACATAAGGAAGAACAGATGGAGATCTAAATCTCTAGGACTTTCTGAACTTTTTTATAATTTTTTTCCCTGCCTGTGTTCTAGACTTACATATACAGGGACTTTAACTAGTTATGAAATTGTGATGACGGAAGAAATGACCTCTTTAATTCACCAATATGGGCTTGCATCCTCTCTCACCTTTCATACACAAGCATTCAATAGCTCAGTTCTTCATCACTCGCAACACACCTTGCAAAAATAAAATCAACATATTTGATAAACTAACAAAGTTTTACAGATGGAAATTGTTCTTTCAGCTCCCCTCTTTTTAACAGCAGGTTTTAAGCAGAGTTCTTGTCAAGAGCATGTTCTTAGATATCTATAATAAAACGGAAAAATGTTTCACAGCAAAAGCTGATTTGTAGGATGAGGTTTTTATGCCAAAACCACTTTGTAGGTTAACTTAAGAGGAAGAGAACTAGCCATTTTTTCCCTTTTTTTTGACTATTGCCTAAAATTCATTTACTCTAATGTTTTTACTAAATAACCTGATTTCAACAGCCGGTGGATGCTCTCATTGATAAAACCAATAAAATGGACTTGAGCGGATATGGCAAAAAGACATCTTGCGAATCAACAGAAAAGGTGAGTCTAAATGAGAGGAGAGAGAGAGAGAGAGAGAGAGAGAGAGAGAGAGAGAGAGAGAGAGAGAGAGAGAGAGAGAGAGAGAGAGAGAGAGAGAGAGAGAGAGAGAGAGAGAGAGAGAGAGAGAGAGAGAGAGAGAGAGAGAGAGAGAGAGAGAGAGAGAGAGAGAGAGAGAGAGAGAGAGAGAGAGAGAGAGAGAGAGAGAGAGAGAGAGAGAGAGAGAGAGAGAGAGAGAGAGAGAGAGAGAGAGAGAGAGAGAGAGAGAGAGAGAGAGAGAGAGAGAGAGAGAGAGAGAGAGAGAGAGAGAGAGAGAGAGAGAGAGAGAGAGAGAGAGAGAGAGAGAGAGAGAGAGAGAGAGAGAGAGAGAGAGAGAGAGAGAGAGAGAGAGAGAGAGAGAGAGAGAGAGAGAGAGAGAGAGAGAGAGAGAGAGAGAGAGAGAGAGAGAGAGAGAGAGAGAGAGAGAGAGAGAGAGAGAGAGAGAGAGAGAGAGAGAGAGAGAGAGAGAGAGAGAGAGAGAGAGAGAGAGAGAGAGAGAGAGAGAGAGAGAGAGAGAGAGAGAGAGAGAGAGAGAGAGAGAGAGAGAGAGAGAGAGAGAGAGAGAGAGAGAGAGAGAGAGAGAGAGAGAGAGAGAGAGAGAGAGAGAGAGAGAGAGAGAGAGAGAGAGAGAGAGAGAGAGAGAGAGAGAGAGAGAGAGAGAGAGAGAGAGAGAGAGAGAGAGAGAGAAAGAGAGAGAGAGAGAGAGAGAGAGAGAGAGAGAGAGAGAGAGAGAGAGAGAGAGAGAGAGAGAGAGAGAGAGAGAGAGAGATATATTAGGATCTCCTCTTGCCTGTCTTGCTGAAAGCTTTTTTTACCTTCCCTTTCAAAATCAAAAGGTGATTTGTGCATTATGCACTATTAATGTTCACTATAATATATTTTATTGTTGTCGCCTTCATAATTTCCCTTTCCGATGTAAGACTGAGAGATAGATATAACTTGAATTATTTGTTCAAAATGTCTTTCCTCATTAGATAGCTCAATTCTACTGAAAAAATGGCTAAATCTAATACAGCTATACACTGCATGTGCATCTCTTTTGAGATTAAATTTAAAAAATCCATGGTTTCATTATGTTGACTAATTCGCTCTCCTATGTCGGATCTACCTAATGGTATTCAATTAAAGACCAGCCCCAAAGACGATTTTAGCAGCTCACAATCACGTCAGAATTTTGCGAAATCATAAATTTCATGTAAGACATACACATCTGCACATGTCTAAACTGAATATTGAAGACTTCTTTTCCAGTTGTTAACATCATTTTGGGCGGATAACTTGAGCATTACTATCAAACTCAATCTGCCTTATGTTAATTTAGTGGCCAAGGTCATATTTGCTTGGGTCCAGCCATAAAATATGGCCCTTTCCTAGTTCTCACTGACAACCTCACACTTTTATTAGTTTTAAGCGTGACATTCTAAAGTAATTGACTATTGATTTTGCATTACTTTTAATTGAAGTTAACTGTAAATAAGACGGAGCAGTTTTTGTGTTGACAAAATTACCTGCAGTCCCAATAAATGCCTCACATTCAGTGCAAATATGAGTCCAATGCCGTACATATCACATTCAAAGGGGTTGGCATTTTATAACATTGCATTTTTCTGAGCTTTTAAATTGTGAAAGTTACATCAAAGTTTTGGAATTCTGTGAGGGGATGTTACGTTTTATTTTGTTTTTTTTTCTTTTAAATGGTGAAATAAAGGTAAATATACGTACTATAATATTTTGTTAAATTTTTTTCAATAGGACTGCTGGCAAGTCACATCTAGTTTCACATTAGCCAGTTTAAATTTCATTTAAACATAGGATGACTGACTAGACCCATAATTTAGTAAAGAAAGTCTGATTTATGAATCTAAAAAAATGAGGGGCTCGACTTTTCTTCATTTGACATGGATGACAGGCAGAAAGACATAATGATTTTTTTTTTAATTGTTTGTGAGCAAAGGCAATATGCTTTGCTAAGCCAGATCAGAAACCTTTTGTGCAATTTTGTATTGTATTTAAAATTTACATTTTATATCTTGGAGCATATTAATCAAATTGATTTTCTTGATATTTCAATTTGAGTTATTATTACTTTTAAGGAAAAAGCTGAGGCAGAGGTCATGGATTGACAAAGGTCTATTATTGCCGTAAAGAAAGCAGTCATCTTTGTTAAAGTATCCTTGAAAAATTTAGTGAATGTAAAAGATTGAATTTTGTCAAAGATTGTTGACACAAAGCAAAATATAGGTGAAATGTAATAAATACTCCATTTTTCATACAGGATTTTTTTCAAATTTAGCATCATAACAACAACCAAAATAATTTTTTTTCTCTTTCATCCCAATTATCAGAAGAATCGGCCTACTCAAGAAACAAAAGGACGCCGTGGCAAAAAAAGAGCCCTGTCAAAAGCAGATAATGTAAGTATTTTTTTATAAATTTTTTTTATTTCAACAGATTCTACTGATTTTCTAATTTTTTTAACTTATATAGTCATTTTCTAAACACCAGGGACTTTGCTTAGCAGATTTTCATTGGAATCTAGACGCCAATTGTATTGTGTGAACATTTGTTATGATATGCTGTTAGTGATATTTTAAGTGACAATTATATGTAAGAAAGGTAGGCTGAGAGATAATGATAATTGAAAATAAGGAAGTATTTATGGAAGATAAGTAGTGATGAAGATGCAACATTATCTGATGGTAATGGAGATGATGCTGCTGATGATGGCAACATAGGTGATAAGGCATAAAATACAGTTAAGAGTATAAGGCAGATATGTAGAACTGCATTGGAACACGATCAGATTGAATACGGATCCCTTGAAAAGTTTTTTTTTTGGTCGCATAAAGGTTTGCTGAGAGAAAGTTCTTCTATTTTCCAGAGTGAATTTGAGATTACCAACAGCCAGGAATATGAGACTTCAAGGAAAAAAGCCAGCACAGTTCACAAAGATCTAGCAGTATAATGATTATAAAATAGAGCACCTGCAATATTTTTTATTCCTATTTTACATCTAGAGCAATTAATCAGTTTTGATTGTTTGTTTATGTTACCCTCATACTTGTTCTCTACAGCTCAGTCAGCAACTTAATTTCATTGAATTACTATATTATATGATTTATTTTTCAATTCATCAGGGCTGGGAATTTTCTACTTATAGATAGATTGTTAAGGTGACCTCCTCTCATCCAATTTTCCCCAAGCTGATCTTGTGAAATTCGGAAAGTAATTCAAAAACAATTGAAAAATTAAAATGAAAATTTTAAAGACCCATTGATTTTGTTTCCAATATCATTATAATTATAATAATTATTCTCTCCATTTGGCTTTACATGATGAAAGTTAGTTAAAGAGTAGCATTTAGTGTGTATTTTAGTTGTTGTGTTGGAATTCGCAACTTAATTTTGAAAGCAACTTAATGCTAGTCATGGTGCTTCAACTGTAAGTGATGAAACTAGATCCAGCTAGTATATGCTACCCATCTGCCATCTCCAGCTTGCAAGCTGAGGCCTAAATCCTCTGTCAGTAACCTAGATTAGTCATGTGGGCTTTATGCCGTTAGGTGCTGTGCAGTAATGCCCCATCCACACACACAAAAAGATTGATCTTTGCACTACTATTGGCAAATTCTAAACTCGAAATTACTTCTTTAGCAGTCATGTTCACACTTTTTGTTCCTTTTAACTGGAATTGTCTTTTTTTCTGGAAGTATATCTTTCATTGAAAACAGTTGTTTATGTTTGTCAATTCTTGTTATCTCTTCAAAGTTTTGTGTAACTTAGCTTGAGTTCTGCAAATTTGGATTGTTCTAAAAATAATTTAACTTTGAATTATATTGTTATGGCTTTTTTATTTTGTGACATTAAAAGTCCCTATTGAATTCAAAGTCTGTTTGCTTGTTTCACTGGAGTTTAACTTATTGTTTTTAAATTTGAGATTGAATTTTTTTTTACTTCCTGTCAAATACTTAAGTCATACCCCTGCTATGCTATTATGGCAACAAAGACTGCCTCAGTAGAATGCACCAGGACCATCCTTGCGAGTTCGAGCCCCCTCACTGTTAACAGGTGAGTTTAGGATCTCATCTTTTCAGTTCAATCCTGTCCAAGTAGGCTTAATTTTGATACTGGTAGTGGTATGCAAAAAGGTTTGAGACTTCTGTGAACGACAGGGCAACTGTAACAATTCACTCAGTTGTTTTGTCCTTTCCAAAAAAAGTTGTACAACTTCTGTCTGAAAGAGCAATTAATTATGACTTCACATATGCATCCTTTGAACAAGTGGCTAAAACAAAAAGAAAAACATGTGCATGGAGATATAAATTCTGCTTTCCCCCACCTAATCTCTCTCTCTCTCTCTCTCTCTCTCTCTCTCTCTCTCTCTCTCTCTCTCTCTCTCTCTCTCTCTCTCTCTCTCTCTCTCTCTCTCTCTCTCTCTCTCTCTCTCTCACACACACACTCTCGTTTTTTTTTTCTTTCATTTGTGTTATTTTTAATAACCTGGGATTAGTGGGAATGTTCAGCACACTGGCTAATTAGAATCATGGAGCTCCAAATAAATGACAAAAGCTATGAAATAGTGAAAACAAAAGGTTTTATGCATTTCCATACATGTTTCTGATGACTACAATAAATAAGGACAAGTAAGCTATTGTTAAAAATGGTCATTGCCCTTGAATGATTGAGCACTGTTTTCTGGTATATATATATAATATAAATGTATCAGTATCAAAGCTCCTCTAACAATTCGCTTTTGTTAAAATGGGGCTCTGATGGTTTAAATTACATTTTAGGTCCAGAAACAGGCAATTGCTTAGACATACAATGTTCAAGACATCTATCAAGTATGATGACCATTGATTTCCAAATATCTGCATCTCCCTCTCAACAACTCCCACAGTCTTCATAAGTTCATTGCCTCACTGTGGTAAATATCTTTTCTCTTGTCTCTGCATGAGCCTGGTCCTATAGAGACAATTACACAATCCATTACTCTTCACCTTTCAATTTCCTGTCTGTGCATCAAAGAAAAAACTAGGGAAATGTTTTCAGATTCACCTAAGTTAAAGACAAAGATCAACAAAGAAAATAAATGGGATCATAGAGCCTCTAGCGACCTTCATTTCATCTAGGCTGGTTTTCTTTAACCTAAGGTAAAATTGAGGCATTCTAGAACCGGTTTGCCTGTCAATTTAGTACCGTCCACTTTACGTCTGCTCACCCTCAAGGTCTGAGGTGATGGAAAGAAGTGGGCAGCAGTGCAAAATATCTTTCCATCTGAATTTTGCAAACATTTGTATTTCTATTTCTCTCAGTGAAAATGGCAAACTATCTTGGCAGAGATAACTTAATGGCTATTCATGTAATATTATCACAAGAAACAGAAAACAAAATGAGAGAGAGGAAATATGTATGGACGAAAGATTGGACCCTGGATGAGAGCAGTTTAGACATGTATACAAATATTTTATGGTAATTACAGGTGTATCCTGAAGATTTTCGCTATTTTATGAGAATGAATGAAGTAAAAAAAAACTAAAATATTCTACGGCCAATTATAAATTATAGAATAGCGGATAACAATGCTTAGAACCTCTATCGGTGCTCATAAGAGATTATCTGCTACTTTGAGATATTTAATTACAGGGGCCAACTATCACGACTTGAAGTTTTCAAGCTGCGTATTGCCACAATCTCTTGAGTAAAATAGTTCCCAAAATATGTGCAGCAATCTATCATAGTACTGCATCAAGTTCTTGCCCAAGACTATATGAAAGCAAGTAACCTACACTCATTCATTTTAGCTGAGATTATTTTCACACCTCCAACTTAAAACAATATTTTTCGGTTGGCACCATCACATAGTCATCCTCATCTCAATCCATCAACATTTTCAGTCTGATAATCACTCATTTCTATGATCATAACTATCGCTTCACCAACAATGCCTCCACTCCATCACCATGAGAAGCAGAATCATTTCACCATCACTTCCATCTCCATCATCATCATCATCTTCATCACCACCATCCCACCTCAACATTATCCCTTCCCATCATCATCAATACCATCATTGGAAAGACTCGCGCAAGTTCTTTATCTTTTTCAATATTTTATCTGTCTGCTTCAGAATCAAATGCTTTGACGAAATCAATTAGGCTTTGATATACTGTTTCTTTCATTGGTCTGCTACTATAGTTTTTTTTATTATTATTTTACTTCCCATAAATACTTATGTAACTAGTAAATTTTGATAAACTTGAGAACTCTTTCTTTCAACCGCAAAGCCATTTTCAATTGAGATATGTAAAATGAATGTTAAAAATAAAATTCATTTTTGTGAAATTTGAAAGTGTTCTTGGGAATAAAATGATTCAGGGAATACTGGATAACATTAGGCCTAGAGTCTGGCAGCTGAGACAAATGCAAATAATTATTATTAACCTAGAGCCCTTTAGCGGATCTTTTTTTAGTGAAAGTATGTGCTGAAAAAATAAATCTATTTTCATGAAGGAAGCGATAAATTGTTTTTTAGGCGTAGATTTTGCTAAAAAATGTACAATATATACTTTTAAAATTAACAAACCAAATTCATTTCCAGCCTTGCAATACTTTGAACTTGTCAGGAGCCTATTCCTCATGTGCTTTGCGTGACATCACATTAGATCAACCCCAAGCCAGAAAATCAAGGACAAATTTTTTGGTTCTCCCGTACATTCCATCGACTTTTGCATCCACACAGTATCTTATGGGTTCTGCATGGCAATCTTCAGGTTACCAAGAAACTGTCTCATAGAGCAAAAAGTCTGGATTGAGTTATAGGCTTTGAGTGATCAAAGGCAAGATAATTTTACTTGAGCCTACAGAAATTATGCATCGGGGATATATGAGGAATTTTAGGAAATGGGACTCGCTTCTAAAGGAAAGAAAAATCTTTTTCGAGTTCAATAGCTCTACTGTGTTCAAAATGAAGTAATAGTGCATTTTGAAAAAAAAAATGTTCTATACCATTCTCAGGATGAAAATTTTGAGAGAAATTGTATGGGGGTGGATAAAAACAGGAGCAAAAAAAAAAGGACGTCAGCAATAGACTTGACAATATTACCTCAAAATTTAACACATACTTAATGTTTACTTTAGATTCAGTTGAAGAAGAAATTGGCTATGCAGATTAAGATGTATGGTGTGCAAGTGCTGTGCATCAAGCCCAAAAATAAATGGTTTTATCTTTTCACAGAGAAGCCAAATAAAACTTGACTAGATTAATGCACGTTTGGGCAAGTGGTTGGTTTAGCAGTAAGAAATTTTTTTTTCCCTATTTAATCAAAATACTCTGAACACATGAGCCCCATTAAAAAAAATGTTAAGCTAATATATTTTGATTCCTTATTGAATCGTTATAATTTTTTTTTTTTTTTCACCTTAAATAAAGGCAAGCTTCTCAACAAGAGTCGTAAAAATTTTAGGATGGGATTATTGAAGATATGCATGTAAGCTTATAATTTTTTTTTTCAATTACATTATAATCTATAAAAACTACAGGGATCTCAATTTTCCACGGATCCGCGGAATTCCCCTGGTTTTTGCCTTTTCTGATGTCCCGCGATCGATCTCTTTTTTTAAATCCGTGGTGTTCCATTTTTTTTTGTGTGTTTGTTTTTCTCTAATTTCTTCCTTTTTCAATGTTTGACACATATAAGAAATTGATGGTCTTGTGTAATTGTATTACACTCTAATATTTTGCTCTCCGACCCGCGCTGGTTTTTATTTTTGGTGTTTTGCACGCTTTGGTGAAAAGTTCAGTGGTTTTCAAGACTTTGAGTTGAGATCCCTGGAACAAACGAACTACAAGGCCACTGGATTCTTCAGCTATATGGAGGATAACAATCATGATTCTCAGAAAACACTGTATACAAATGCCTTTAGCACACAAGATCCAAGTGAGAAAAATAACTTAAGCAATTGTATAATTTATTTTGTAATCAAAATTGATAGCACAGACATAGACACAGGGAACACATATAGAGGATATCATGGCTACATATATACAAATACAAAATTATTATGCGTGGGTAACAGCTGTAATAACTAAGCAAATTTTATGATATATCACCTCATATATGATATCCAAGCCCTTGTGGTTTTCCCATATATTCTTCAAGAGTAACTTGAATGATACATCTGTGTATTGCTTTTTGATGATATAAATTATTCTGCATTGAATAATATGAAATATTACTCCAATAGTTAAAAAAGCACTTGAAAATATATGACTCTACAGTGATACATAAAAGGCAATGATAAGGGCTTAGAGAGAAAACATGAGGAGATTGTCTGAAAACTTGTCCAGCAGCATTTGTAAATATTGTGTGTGTACTACTAAGATACTAGGTGCTGGACAAAATATTTTGCTTTGTTTCAGTGTTAAGGTTGATTTCATGTCTTTAGAATCCTTACAAAGAACTGTTTCAGAAACCTTGAATTGCTCTATAAAAATAAGTATTGTTACAATAACATGAAATTGATTTGATAGGCCTTCATGAAATTGCAAGACTTTTTGGTTTTAAGCGTCTTAATGCTATTATAGATGCTAAGGAATCAAAGGACTTGTGCGTTTGTTTTCTCAACATTATTTTTTTAGTTTTTATCTTAAATTGTAGACTGTTTTATTACATGGGTCATGAAGCAAAAGGAAGCAGTTCTTTTCGTGCTCAGTTTGAAAACCTTGATAAAAACTGAATTCCGTAACATTGCCTTAAAAAAAGAGAAAAGCATGCCTCTATTGTTTATTTCATTTATGAAGGGCACAGTTCCGATTGCTTTGTGTTCAGAATTCACATAGAAATATTGTTTCCATATTTGGGGGTGAATATCCTTATTTAAAACTGATTTTATGCATAAGATGTTTATATATGTCTAAGGCTTAAATAAAGAAATATGGATTCTGGATGGCCTCAAAAACTTATGATGTATATGCAGGGCCCCAATTGGCAAAAAGCAGATAAATCACAAGTTTTCCATTTATAATGTGAAATCTTCTTTCTCATAATTTTTTCAAACAAATAAAGAAAACACTTTCATTTACTTCATGTGTCAAAGTCAGCAAACAATTAATGAATTAGTTGCTTGAAAATTTGAAACATACAAAATTGGTAAAGAGCATTATTGATAGGTATATCTAGTACTGGTAATATGTGTGCCATATAAAACTCTGGGCTGGAAATGGAAAATGGTATATATCTTTGTATTCTAATGGTAAAGTATGGCGAGGTTAAGGGAAAGATATTTTTTTAATTGAAATATTCTTTATTTTGAACCTATTCATATAATGTATACTGTTTAGATTCTATCTTGTTTTCCAATGCCAGGTCACATAACTTCTATGCACTGAAATCTTATCAATATTATAGTAGGCCAATCTGAAACAAGATAAATATTTTGAATATCATTATTTATTAAATGATGCCTGTTCAATGATTGCATTATGAGAGTACAATAGAAATAACAAACTAATGAAATGGCAAATGCACCATTTGTTATATATGACATTGTTTTTATGGTCTTGTAACAGCACTGCCAAATGAAAAATTAAAGAAAAAAATACATACACACATGTACACATAAATAATTAATATATTGAAGATATGTTCCTTCATTTGCACATAGACAACTGTGACAATAATCTAAAATTAAACCTTAACTATTCAGAATATTTGACATGAATCAACTCAGAGAAATTGACCTGTCTAAATAAGTTACTGATACCTTCAGACATGAAAAAAATATATTACAAGCCCAATAACTCACTTTACTAACTATGTGGAGAGTGATTTTAAATTAAAACTTGCTAGTTAAATATACTGATTGTTTGAGAGAAAAATAAATTGGTGCTCCAATGTGTTTTATTTATAAAAAGTAAAGGCCCAACATTTTTTTAAGCATTTATTTCTTGAAGCATAAGACCTATCAACTCCAAGCTGTCCATAAAAATGTAAAAATGGACTCTAAAAATCTTATCTAATTCCAGCTTTACCTATAATTTTTGCTTTTTGCAAATAAATCAATAACTATCATTTTTTCAAACAAATCATTTATGTGTATTCTTTGGTTCATTATATCTACATAATTATATAAGAAGTTAACCCTATCCATACATCAAGGGTAACTCTGTTACCCCATGGATTGTTTTTATATTTTAAAAAATACTTAAAATGGGAATTTTCTCCTGAAATTTTCAGACCTATTCTATCCTCAAAAATTTATTTTGGTAAAGCAAATAATGTGTTACTTATGACAGATAGTTTAAAACTATACTGACCATCATTTCTGAAAGAAGCAATGAGGGTATATACGGCTGGTGCCGGATAGTTATCTCAAAGAACTGAATCATTAACCTAATGGTTAGGAAACAGCAAGTATGATTGAGTGAATACCAATACCCTGACATTGACCATTCCAACCAGGGATAGCGATTTATTGTATACAGTGGAAGTGGGGTGTGTTTGTTACCCATGTTGTACAGATAGATATAACAGGGTTTATTGTATATTAAAATACAAGGTATTTTTGTCACCCACTTTGTACGGATAAAAATAGATCTTTTTTTTTATTATTTTGCCTATTTAAAATATGGGGGCACAAAACAGATGTGATACTTAGACAGCATGAACAGATAGAGTTATACAGGGAAGAAGATGCCTTTACTTCTTTACAGATCTCAATTACACTTTATATCTATTGTTGATGAATATTTTTTTTTAAATAAGTTTGCTAAGACATCTGTAACTTCTAAAAAACAAAAAGGTTTCCATTTCCTTTTTCATTCAAAGAAAGCAGAAAATAGTTGGTGCAGTAAAATTTTCAGAGTGGTTTTGTTCGACACAATCAATATAGCACCAATATATATAAGTTGATTGAAATGTACACTTCATTACAACTTCTCCTAGAATCATATGGTAAATATTTCAATCTCCAAAATATCTCAAGTGTACTTTTAATGAATGTATACAAACACACAGGTAACAGGAATAAAATTACATTGACAAATCAAAGGAAAATAAAATTATTTGAAATATATCAGGTACTGATTTGCATAAGATCATTTGTTGAAAAATGCTAAGGAATTAAAAACATACACTATGTGTAAAGTGGCAAAGCAATACTTGTTTTAAGCATAAAAGTTTTAATATGATGCACCTTAAGAAAAAATGATTAACAGCTATATAAATTATTTTATAAAAAATAACAAACGTCAGAATTATTCCAAATTTTAACTATTTTATACTGCAGAGATTTATTCAGATATGAGATTTGGAAAAAATTATCTTTACAATTATATGAAAACATGACAAGAGTGCTTTCTTCCTTATTAAAGATCTTCAACAAATATGACAAGCAACTAGGTCTTCAAATATTATAATACTATTTTAGTTATAATACTGTTACTTTAATTAGAAAAAAAATTGACATTTGTAGAGAACAAATTAATAAGAAGCACTGATGATCAAAAAGCTAAGAAGGCGTTTCCAAATAAATTTTATGACACTGCCTTGTATCACTGATAATATCATCCTCATCCCAACATCGTTAAATCACCAAAAAGTAGTAAAGCAGCTTGTGTCAGTAAGTTTTATGAAACTGCATGGCTATTTCAAATTGCAAAGTACCGATGTAAGATTATATTTATCTCAGAAAAGAGAAAAGATCGCACACAAGTACAATAACCTCTCATTTTAATTGTATATCTTGCAATAAGTACTAATGACTGGTGTTGGAACTTTTGAATTTTAAAAGTAAAACAGCATTAAATTATGGTAAAAGCATATACTATTTTTAGTGCTATTTCTAATCCTCTGAAAGATGAAAAAGATGCCTCCAGAAAGATTTATGAGCATTTCTTGCAATTTGCACCCTTGAAGGCAATGGAAATTTCAAGCATATCCATAAGCCAACAATGCTAAGTTCAATTTATTTAGACTGCTTGCTACACTTCTGTAAAATAGTTATCAGAGAGGTAAACCAGAAAACATAAAAGCTGAAATCTTAATGTAACTACAAGTACAAGTTAGTCCAACTTTTAGATTTGAGGCTTACATCTAGTTTTGAGTTGCATGAATTCCAAATAGATAACTTCTAAAAGGTCTCTCAAATTAAGGTTAATGATAATCGTTGCACTAATCAAAATCAAGCCATCCTAATTCTTATTTTTGGTTTAAATACTTTGAATAAACAGAGGAACAACTTGACACTTTCTTTATATGCACCAGTATTTAAAAATATATCAAACATTGTAAAAGTAAAATCGTACCAGGAGGGAGGGGTTGTTGCTCAATTAGAGATGATAATTTAATTCCTTTTTTAAAAAATCTTGAGATCAACATTTTTGCAGATATTCATCTTAAATTATTTTGATCAAACACAATCCAATTCCATTTTCTTGACTGACCATTTTCTATTTCTTTTTTCTCTACTATGTGAGCTTGCATTTACTTCATTAACCCTATTTTTTTAATTAATGCATAGTTACAAATATTGAATTTTTTTTTTTTAATCCTACAGCTATCTTCCATATATCTATGTATACCAAGGTCGCTTGCGAGCCCATCTGATGGTGTATCCAGAGTCAACCCTTATTTTAATAGATGCAGCTTCTGCTGTGCGCACTGTCTCTTTCACTGCCTGCATCAGGTTCTGTGCATTACCCACCAGCATCTCGGTGGCTTCCTGATCTTCTTCAGAACCTAAAGAAAAAAGAAAAAACAAATGAAGCTATGAAGAGACAGGCTGGATAAATCAACAGAATGATGCATGTTTTTTTTTTTTATTTAAACAGCATACAAAGAGAAATTGTTGAATCAACTGGAAAAATATTTCTTATTTTCAATCATATCCAGGCTAAATTCAAAATTCAATATCTCTAAGTTAATCTGAGACTTCCGATTTTATGGGTGGTTTTCAACCAAGATTTCACTATCTTATAACAACGTGAAAAATTCCAAAGACACATACAACATTTTTTACTGAACTTCAGTAATTTATTTATTGAATTTACTTTAGAAAATCTGGCTTAGTGAAAATAGGATGTTTAATAACACCAAGCTTGAGATTTTGTCTATAAGATATATAGCAAGAAAGATGATATGAATGATAATTAGATAATTTTCAAGCCATTATGTAATTAAACGTCAGTCTATTTGTTTTGTCCTAAGTTTGATTCTTTCCTTAATTTTTTTTTCAACCCCACATTTATATGTTATTTCCCTCAATTGTTCCTTGACTATCACAGAAAAAAAAAATTCTAAATGTGATGAGAAGAAAAGATGAAAAAAATGCTTCAAAACTTGGCAAGTGGGAATAAAAAGACATGTCTGCAACTAAATGCATTTAATGGCAGGACTAGCATTTAGCTATTCTGCATCTTGCTAAATGAAAACAAAAAAGGAGTCCAAAATACTTAATGTTCATGTAAGTGGGCCCTTCAGAACATGGTTTTTGTTTAATGGCTGGCACTTCAGTTGTATAAGCCAATCTCAATTTATGTCAGAAACATTTTTCAAGTTTAAATTTGTTGAACAGTGCTCCTATCAAATGAAAGCTATGAATTTCTTTCCTTATTTGAATTTTATAGCCTTATACTTGAAGTCTGAAAGTATCATTGTTTCTAAATGATAATGCAAGTTTTATTCGCAGTGTAAAAATGTCAAAGTCATTTACATTATTTGTCTGCACATCTACACATTATTAAATTGATAGTTTACAAAACCTTTAAATTCTTTTTATTTCTCAAGTTAAAATATGTTTGACTAAGTTAATAAATCCTGTTCAAGGTTCCAAGAACATACACAACTCAGCTCAAGATCCAAGCAAATGAGATCAAAGATCCATAAGTTAAAAAGACTAAATTTTGAAACATTTTTATTAAACAGTGAGTATGGTCTTCATGGGGAAGCTGTAAGAACACAAAAATATTATCTCATTAAAAAAAAGTAGTAATCGACGAAAAAAAATTGGTCATGAGCTGTTTCATATTTAAGGAGGTAATTTTAAATGGCAAATGAATTTCGCATTAGAAAACCTTCGGGATAAGAAATAAAAAAAAGGTTTGTTCTCAGAGAATATAAAAAATAAAAATTTGGAATCATAAAGTGGAAATAAAAATGGAATTCATGACAGATATTAGAATATGGGGAGGATTAGGAGTTTCTGTTTTACTGCAATTTTAATAACATTATGTTCTAAACTGTGCCAAAGTTTAATTTTGCAAAAAGGCTGGAAAATTACCCTTGATTTGCTTAAGACAAATCTGTGTCCTTGTTTTAATCTTGATTTTGTTTTTCAAATGAACTAGAACGATCAATTTTAAGATCAATTCACTCTTAAGCTTAAACTTAAAAATAAAGACCAAGATGCAAGGCAAGAAAGATCAATACTTAGCACACAAGAAAAGGTGTGGTCTCCGGGCAACTTCGAAGATCTAGCTTTCAGTACAATGCCATTAATATCAAACAAATACTATTGTGATTAATATTTGAGGAAGCAATGTAGGGAACATTCAGGGGATCTCTAATCTAAAGATTCTATTATGGTCTCTTCTGCATGCTCTTAGACAATACTTGTTTGAAATTCATACTGTTGTCCAATATGTTAATGCTTATAAACTTTGAGGTATAAGACTTAATATTTCTCATTTCTCATTTTCATTAGAAAGTCTCATTAAGGAAAGAAATTGGTTTTTGAATTCACTCCTTAATTAGCTCATGTTATAAAAATGAGATATTTGTCAAAAATAGTGTATTCCATTGAGATAATATACGCGATGCCTCTGATAATACAACTTTTACCATCAGCAGTTGTCTATTGTGTGAGAGAAAAATATAAAGCACTCTAATCATTCCCCCTAAATTCTAAGAAGATAGTTATAAACGCTTTAAAACTGTATTTAGTAGTCTTTCATCATTAAGATTCTGGTGAAAAAGATAAGAAGTTAAATCCGCACCTCACTGAAATTCTTCCCTTTGTTTTAAAAAACATCCTCATGGCACAATAAAAGAGCAGACAAGACACAACTTTTCACAATTAATATCGAACTACTATTTCTTCTTTTTGCCTAAAACTATGAAAAATTTTAAAGATTTTCAGAACTTCAACCACAGTAGCCTATAAATTAAATTTCAAACCAACAGAAAATTGGTCTCCAGTTTGAGCATGAAACTGATACTGAAGGGAGGGAGGAGGGATACATTTTGGAATACATCACAGCCCAGTGTACTTTATTGATATCATTTATTTCATTGATATTCAGCATTTTTTTTTAAATTTCGAGTCTAACATTGGAATTTGTCTCAAAAAAGATGTATACATACCATCCAGGGGGAAAAAAAGCATTCTGATTCATATTTGCAGATGATTTCATTTTTGTTTTGTTTTGTTTTGTTTAATTTGCTAAACAAAATTATAATAGGCAAAGCAAACAAAAAGGGAGGAGGGGGGGCGTTTTCATGTGTACAGTGATTTAGATAAAACCCATAATTGTCATATTGATACTTTTATGGCATATTAGTAATGCAACTCCTTTTTCATTAAACAAACTACATATCAGTTAATCCTTTAATTGTAAACTTATAACATGTTTTCAAGAAAAGCTGTTTGCTTACAAAAATTGTATGCCCTTAAATATGGACGTTTCTTTTATATTTGAATTAATAATAATAGGGGTAAACAATTTAAAAAAGGGAAAAAAGCTATTTTCATAATCAAGAAGTAAAATCAGACCACTTGGAAATTCAATTTCTCATTAATTTTAGTTACTTATTTTTTTTTCATAAAAATATACAAATTTTACCTACAGAATAATTCAAAATGTTTCAAATTAAGGTATGACATTAAGCACATAAGAATTCTTCTTTATTTCCATTATCCTTGTAATCATCACATTATTATTCATATTTTAAATCCTTGTTATGTTGGAAATACCAAGAGAATGAAGCAAAGAAATAAAATTCCATTTTTATGATTTACATATATAGCCTACAGCACCTGTCCTAACTTCAGTGTTGAAAGTAAATAAACAATTACATATTAAAAACACCGATCTTAACTTGTTCTAATTTGTGCCTTCATAATTCATGAAAAAGACCAATTCATTAAAATTTGTTAAACGTATTGACAGTTTGTGAACAACATTGATATAATATCTCATCAATGTTCACATAACTGAATTGCACAGTGCTTCTACAATTTGCAATGTTGACATAAATCTTTAATCAACACAAAAGCACTAACAAGTAATGCCAGTCTTATATACTTACTTGATTCTAAGGTGATGGCCGTAGCAAAACAATTGATGTAGAGAATAAAGAAAAATTTGATAGCATAATCTGACTTTTTTAATGGTTTTTAAATTTAAAATTTTGAAAGTTGTTTCTTGATAATACAACCCATCTCAGTTGCACAGTGAAGCTGGAAGTATCTGTATTCTTTATGTGGTGTCTACAAATTGTATAACTTGTATACCCTTCCTTTTCAAAGATATTACCCAAACTATTCATAACTTGTTTCTTAAGCTTTTCACTTAAGAAAGAAAGAAAAAGAAAGAGACAGACAGAGTATTTCCTTTTAGATAAATAATAATGAGAATAATTGGTTATATAAACCTAATCCTGCGAAAGCTAGATTATTTTGTTTTTATTTTATTTACTCAATGACAGTTTTATTTTCTCTTCTTTAGAAATGTTTATTAGCTGAAACAGATGACATTCACAAAAATTAATTGATTTGTAACATGCTAACCTTACTGATAAAATTGTCTTTAAAGCCAAAATGCAAAAAAAGGTTTATTAGAATTAATGTGAGATGCAAAAAAACATTCTTTTCACACAAGATGTCTGTGGAAATTTGATCCTTTATATTCATGCAGTGGGATGATTACATTTCTGTACAATTTCCATTCCTTAATTAAGAAAAAACAAGATTGAGGCTGATAAATTGAGTGCTGATCAAGAAAATTTTGTCAAAACAGGTTCAGCAAACAAAAGAAATACTGGCATGTCAGGTGAAATAAGCCTTTGACTATCAATTCATTCAATTAGTCAAGGTGCTTCCTACATCATTCAGAATTGCATTTTGTCAATTAAAATTGCTAGGAGAGAAATTCGAATACTAAAAAATAATTAAAGAGATAAACCTAATTGATGTTGCATCCAAAAGTTTTTATAAAACACTTTATATCTGAATACCATATATTTCCATGGCATATTAAGTAAATAGCTCTCATGGAAATGAAAAAGAAGAGCACCAAAATATTGATCCTAATTTCTCCATATCTATTTCACAATGATTCAGCGAATAGAACTTATATAAAATGCAAAATCCTCATGAGTTGTGTGCACATTTTTTTTTAATGTTAAAGTTATTGTGCGTGAAAGTCCTACTCTAAGTCTGCAAAAGACATTTTCTCAGACGAGAACAAAAATTTTCTAAATCCAGATGTCTAGCCCCATTTGCTTAACTTCAGCAGCCATTATAACCTTGTTTGCTGAGCCATGGTTGAGCAATTTTTGAAAGCTTTAACTCGTAAGGTAAAAAGCTCATTGTTGATATCATAAAAAATTTTTTAAAGTAATGACTCCACATGTCTTTACACACTGAAGTAGACAATGTGTCAAGAAAAAAGGGCAAAAATTTTTTATATTGGCCTACTAGTTTAGAAATTGTATATTTACAAAACTGTTGGAAATAAAACTGTATGCTAGAAACAGATGTTTTCATTGACCCATTTGTCTAACATTTACAAAATAGCTCAGCGAGCACTTTTAATTGAGGTTAGAGGCTGATAATAAACTGTGACTAGCTTTGTAAAGAATCGCATTCAAAGCTTAAACATTCATCAGGCATCACTGCATGTGATAAAGCAAATTTGGTGTGTTTTCCTAAACATAAATTTTTAATCTTCAAACCAAAGGACTTTTGCCATTTTATCACTGACTTTAAAAAGCATATAGATTAAGATGCTGCTGCAATCTGTTCTCCTGTTTCTATGGTGTTTCCAGGCATTTCAAGAGTTGGCATGCAGCTTTGTTTCGATCCACTCAAAGAATTCAAGAAAGGAAAAGCAAGCCACATTATTGTGTTATCAAGTCTTCAAGGATTTTTTTTTTTACCACAAGCTATTTCACTGCCATCCGGAGCAGGTATCGGTTCTGGTAGAATGTGGAATCATGAACATACAAGGATTATCCCACTAAAAGATTAAACCTATATTTCTCAGTTTAAAACTTAATAACATAATAGTTGAAAATAGAAAAGAGCTGAAAATATTTCAAAAAGCCAAATTAAAAAAGATGCCACTATTGTAATTTTTTTTTTAAATACGCAGGACAAGGCAAAATATTTTAAAAGCATTGAGAGTGAGTTAAAGAGTCCTTGTAAAAAGCAAAACCTACTTTACAAATGGCATAGACTTAAAATAAAATGAACAGATGATCAATACATGCAAGAGGTCCTTGAGGCCGGATAAAAAAACCATGATACAAAAAAAAAACGTAGCTGAAAAAAAGGCATTAAAACCAACCCTCTCCAGTGACTTTGTGAATACCTTATTGTGTGTAAAAATTTGAAAAGGGCAGATTCAACAAAAAAGGAAAAGTATGCTTTAACAAAATGGAAGAGTTCCTTTAAGTTATGGACACTCTGAATATCATGAAAACCTAACCCAGAGAACAAATATTGATAAAAAGAATCCATTTTCACCATATTGACAGAGAAAAGATATTTAATTCAAATGCCTCCTTACTGTGCTTGTTTCTTAGGATGAGTGCCAATAGAAGGATATCTTCCCTTTTGCATCCCCCTATCCCTGCCCATTCCCCGAAAAAAGGAGGAAAAGAATATGTCCCAATTTTTTTATTTCATTTTTAAAAAGGGTAGGGCCTAATGAAAATAGCAAATAAAAAAATGTAAAAGAATTTTTTTTTTTTGAAAGAGGCAAGTCAGAAGCATTTATCTGCAGGTAGTCAAAAAATAGAAGACATGAGTATAAGAATGTCACCTAACAAAAGATCTACCCTACGTGGAACCCTCATTTGGGTCATATAAGGGTAAAGGAAGGTATCTGTGGAAAGCAGGTATATTAAAATAATTGAATTCGTCTTTGTGGTTTTGTAAACATTGAAATCTACCATTATGTTGTGGAGATATGACAGCATGTATTGCAATTATATTTTCATTTCCAATTTTCAAACGAGTGAATAGTTTTTAACTTGCTAGGGTGCGCAATCTCTCTACTTCTTTACAAGTGCTGCTCTCTGTAAAAAAAAAACAATTTTAAACCTTCCTATTTCACTACAGTAAAACATATTTTATTATAGAAATCATAAATACCTTAAGCAGTTCAAATTTGTTTCTTTGAAAAAAAGTGAATTGAAATCAGGCCTGAAGTTTTGGATTAAAGAAGTTGACTCTTAGAATATTTTTCAAAGGACCCCTCGAAAGCAAAATATTGATCAGGTTAAGGAGAAGGAGAAAAAAATTTACCTTGTCTTTCACAGCCTCAAAAAGAGATTAAAAAGGGAAATATAATATTTTTTTTTCCAGGATCTTTTAGTGATTATTTGAAACTTCAAAATTTTAATGCGTCTACTCAAACATATTCTTTGCCTATGAGATTCCAAAGTCAAGCTTTCATAGTGAGCATAAATTTTAGAAGAAAAAAAAACTACAACACACGAATATAAATTAGTTGATTTATACAAAGCATAACTTTTCAAAAATTTTTTTACCTTGTGCTCCAAGCATTGTAGCTTTCACAGTGGAAAGGATCTTTAGCTGGGTGCCAATGGTGGGGATACGCTCACATACATTTAGTAAATTCTGCAAGGAAAATGTATACATAAATACAATATTTATAATTATTATGGTATTTGTATGCAAAATATGAAGAACCAGGAAGTTGCATAGTTCAAGAAAAATTGTTTTGAATAAACCATACAACTATGGGCTGAATTGATAGCACTTTGTTAAAATTCTACACCCTTAAAAGACTTGAAACTAAGCAAAAGGGAAATAATTCCCCAAATGCAGCAAAAACTTCAAATTGGACCATGAAGCTTATTTTTACTTTAAAGTAGAGCTTGAAATTGAACAAAGCCATGGTATAAAACTTATGCCCTTCTTTCATACTTGATATTACTTGTCTTTCAAAGTCACTTTCTTATACAGTTTTCAAAATAAGATGTATAAGAAAATTACTAATATTTGCTTACAGTTCTCATTCTCCTGTCTGTACATTCTGCAGCTAGCTTCTTGGCCAGTCTGGTCACCTCTTCTGAAGCTGCAGCAATACCTTTGGCTGTGGCAATCAAGTCTTTCTTCGTACCACCTTCTCCTCTGAAAAATTATCAAAAATGTGATATTTTACATCCACAAAAAGCAGAGATTAATAAAAAATCAAATCTCAGTGGCCTAAAAATACCATATGTAAAATGTTTTCCTCATTTAAAAAAATGTTTCCCTCAAAATAATCATTTGGTTACATGAAATGAATTTTGCCCTAAAATGGTGCATACAGGGAAATTACAATGAAGACAATATTTTCAAGTTTCAACCTCTTGCAATTGGTTTTAGCATCATACTTATTGCCTACACAATGCTGCCCCATAATGCTAATTGGCTGCGCAATGATGAGCACATACTGCGGTGCACAAACTTTTCTCATATTTGTTTTCCACGCAGTCAAATTCAATTCCATGTCACTCCTATCACATTTAAAGACATTTATTTTCATAACCATCCCTTTTTCAGATCTTGTAGATGAGTAAATTGCATAGAACTATGATAGTTTTGTGAAAATATGCTTTTTTTTTTTACTGTTCAAAAATACATATTACTGAGATTCAAATTACCTTTTTTTTCTTTCAAAAGTTTTTCTACTTTCAGTTCCACCATTAAACTCTCTTAAACTGTCTGCAATACATTTGCTTAGTGTAAAAGAGTGCAAGTTATGTAGTTACTATAATGAATATGGTTGAAAGGAAAACAATGTAAAGGCATCAGTTCAGCAATGCGAACTGATATATGCTTAAATATTTTTTTTTCAGTGACAATCCAACAGATAACAATTTTACTAAAGAAATGAAAAATGTTTTATTGACGAACTTACCTGACCAGTTGACTTAGTTTAGCCATCAGCAATGCCATCTTCTTGGCTGCGGCAATAATCTCATTGTCCTTGCTTGACCACTGCTTAGTTTCCATATGTAAAGCATGAGCAGCCATCTTTATGGTAACACACAGAAAAATGAGATAAATTGTTTGATAAGAGCCCAGTGATTTCATGAAAGCATTGGTGGTATTTGGGTATCTAAGACGATTATGGCTCAGTTTCTCAGAGCTCTTTTTCCAATTTCCATTATTACAAATTTATAGCTATTGAGGATTAAAGGAAGTGGCCTAAAAAAGGTGATCACAATACGATTCAAATTGTCCTTCGTCTTTGTGACATATGAGAAGATCATTCTTCATTTTTAAACATACATAGAAATAATGTCTTGACCATTGCGTTTTTATCAATACCATGTTATTAATGTTTTTGCTTTATTTTGGACAACACAACAGTTTAATGGATTTATTTTGCATTAGCCTGAAAGGAATTACAAAAAGTATTCTTTCTTTTACTTTTACAGCATCAAATGTTTTTTTTTGTTTTTTTTGCTAAAAACATTGTGATCACAATTTCCTCAAAATCTATTTAGATTAAACAAAAAAAAGGAGCAAATAGTATACAAATATTTATTTAAAAACAAAACAGCAAAACTCTGCATTGCCAGAATGAAAGGACAAGATTGAAGAGTCTGGAATGTTGTTACAGCAGATTTGCTATATCTAGCACAGAATGTGGATTTTTGAAAGCAATATTGTAAAAGGATTTAAAAAGGCTACTTTGCTTATATTGTCATCAGTTGAAAAATTAGAAAAGCTCTCACCCATATCAAATTAGTTAGGTGTCCTAATTTTTACTTTTAATGTTTGAAACATTGAAAGTTTATTTTTTTCATGATGAAGTTATTAAGAATTAAAATTCTCTGAAAAGATATGAACTGTTCCCATGTTTTAAAATGAAAAGTATCTTTTTTCATTTATTATGTGTTGTGTACATGTCAAATTTCAGATATTCAGTTAATTAAGACTTTTCTCAACAAAAATGTATTTACTTATTTGGATTTTCTAAAACTTTATCATATAGAACTCAACAAATGACATTATCAATATGATGGGGGGGAAAAGAATGTGAAAGGGCTCTAGATCCCCATCATACCTTGCTTTTCCATCCACATAATCATTTTCTACAAGTTTCAAAAACATAAGTATCCAGTGAAGAAAAAAACAAGACCTTAGAATTTAAAAAATTCTGGTAAGAGTAAAAGGAAAAAGAATTGGATGGCTCTAAATAAAATCACCAGCTTCTCTTACCATAATAGGTTGATTTGGCTGGGGCAGAGGGAAGAACATCTCATCCTCGTCATCAGTCTCCGGTGGTGGAGGGCGTGGCGGCGCGTGCTCTTGAGGAGGAGGAGGCCTTGGAGGAGCATGATCTCCTGTGACATGATTATTGTATGAAAAATAAGTCAAAATTTAGTACAAGTGATACGAGGTTTTTTGTGAGTGATTTACGAGATCACTTCACAACTGATTTTTTTTGGCTTGTGATAAAGTAAGCCAGCATTTTTTTTATAGACCAACACAAAAGAAGTAAATGGAATGTACAAATATCCATCGATATTAAACTGATTGACACTCAAACTTAAGCTGCTTTGAAGTGACAAAAATTGCATCTTAGAAGCACATATTACATGATTTGATCAGAACAAAATTAATAAAATCTGTAAGAAATATCACAAAAATTTCCTAATTTTAGAGACAATTTTTCATTTTTAAATAATGTGGCTGGTTTTCACTAGAAGATAATCAATGACTATTATTAAATAAAATTCCCATGCTATGATTATTAATACTTTGAAAAACAAGATAAATATTCATAAATATGCTTGGAGTAACTTAAAATAATGTTGTTTGTTTTGGTTTTTAGGGGTTTTTTTATTTGCTTTATTCTCTTACAACCCACAACATGTCGTAGTTAAAAGGCAAACTACATGTAAAAAAATACAATTTTTTTCTTAATGTAATTCAGATGCAAGAACGATTTAATTAATCTCCATATGTTCAAAGCTTTATCAAGAACCTATATTCTTTTTTTTTTCACTTCAAGCACGTTTAAATATTTAAAAAAAAAATCAACATAAATTTTTTATGAGCTTTCAGATAATCATAAAAGACAGTCATGATGTACTGATGATGATAGAAAATTTATCAAGTACAATGCTTCTTTAATACAAAGGAAGTTTTCATATTAGTATTTTCTATTCTTTTGATTCACTATCTCCCTTCTTTTCAGTATGAACATACTTGTGCAATTCCAACACTGACTTGTTAGTCCTAGAATATAGGTGAAAATTTTGAGAAGCAGAATCCAAAATGAGGAGAAGGAAAGGTCAATATTTAGGAAAGCAGATGCTTAAAGGGGGAGGTAATTCTTTTGTAATATCATTCACATGTAAGTGTGACTTTCATTAGTTACAGTTACTGATTCTGACAGGATGGGAGTTTTTTTGTTACATTCACTTAAGCAAATTTAAAATAAGTCTGATTACGCTCTTGATTAAGTTCTTAAAATCGTGTTTAAAGCGTTTTTCACAAAATGAACAACAAGAAAAAAAAAAGATTTATCTTATCTTGCCTTTTCTTTTAATTTCTTTAGTGTAAACTGGTTCAAATAAAGATTACTTCAATTCATCAAATAAAAATCTTTGCTATATATGAGAGGGTGAGGGTCTTTGGATATAAATTGAATACTTTGCAAATGTTTGTTGTAATTCCTCAATTTATGCTTTTAAAAATGAATATTTTAGGGAAGAATGTTATGATATTTTTTTTTTGTTCATTGCAACATTAAAAAAATTTTTTTTTTTAATTCACATTAATTTGCCTTGCAGAGACCTCAAATTACAGAAAAAGTAATGGTGTATTTATAGTATCTAAGGCATATTTCTTTCCTGAAAACATTCATAAATATCTCAATGCACAACATGAGGGAAAAAAGTATTTACTGCATACAGATGTAAATCACAAACGCATCTTGACAATAACTTTAATGTGATCTAGCAAGTAGATGGCATTGGAATTCTTGGTAAATGAAAGGTAACTGATTAACTGATGAAAGACTTTTTTCTAAATCTAGTCTAGATTCTCTCAAGAATTATGAATAAGTGTTTCTTTCTTTTTTTCTTTTTCTAAATGCACTCACCCACACAGACTCCTGACCACACACTTACGAATTTTTCACCTGAAGTAAAATGTAAGAAAATTCTCTACATATTTTCAATCTTTTTAGTACCATTTAGTCTTCATGCTCATAAGCTCAAATGGGTGGAGATATCATAAGGCAGATGGTTGGACGGTGAAAAAACAATCCTAAAAGGCAGCACGAGTGGACAAATATCAAACGCAACTCATGCTTTCATGCACTTCATCTACCACATCAGTAACATTGACTGAAACATGCAAACTCCTTTATTGATCCTCTAAAAATGATTTCCTTTACCATGTCAGTGTTCCATTTTTGTGTGTTTCGGATGAAAAGGATTATTTAGCAATAGTATGTAAAAAAAAATAAAAACAAATATGGCTTCCCTTCCTGGAAAACATATTCATAAACTATAATTATTGGCGATACGTTTCACATGATGTATATTCCAGTCAGCAGATCCATCAATGCTTTTATTTAATCATCAATGGAAAAATAACCTTGTGATAATATTTGTCAGTATGCATTGGGAAAAGGATGATAACTTGATAAAAAGAACTCCCCTGCAAATATTAAAGTATCATTTTTTTAGAAAGAAGGTGCATTAAACTCTGTCAAACTAATTTCAAACTTATCATTAAGTAACTCACATCTCACACTAGTAAAAATTCTACCATTTGCCTGTTAAAGGGAATGCTTTTTTGCAGTTCTTTCAATCACAATATTTTTTTATCTTCTTGTGGAATGTGAATATCTTTGAAAGTTTGCAAAGGTATCTGATCTACAAACTTCAAAAGCAAAGAACATTGGATTCTTTTCACATGCAGAAGGCCTTCCTCAAATAGTATAGCTAATTTTGTATTATAATGGTTTGTAAACTGGATCTGTTAGGATGCAAAATAAACTATATAAGACAAGGTCAGATTATCTTTTACCTAAATCATGAGCCTCATGGTGCAAATATAGACATTAAATTTTTTTTTTATTCGTGCAAGTTCAGTAAGAATGAACACACACGAGAAACTAACAAAATGAGGGCAAAAATTCACTCATAGAATTTTCTGAATAAAAGCCTCTCAAGATTCAGTTAGCAATGAGGTACACCCCGGATGTGATTCAGGCATATCAGGCGAGACAAGCGTCTGACGTTGCAACTAAAAATGAAAAGACAAAAAAAGCAAGGATCAATTTGATCCTGGGATCAAAGGTTCAGATCAGATTCTCAAAAAGGCAGATGCAGGTCAAGAAGACTTCAACCAAGCAACCATATCAAAGATGCAGCATCTGCAAAGATCTAACCATAGTCTCCATAGTAGCCATATGGGTCCATCATAGGCGGGGGAGGGACAGGAGGTGGGGGCACCATGGCAGGTGCAGGACGGGGAGAGATTGGTTTAGGGAGGAGAGGAGGAGGTGGTGGGTGCTGTTGCTGGTATTGATTTTGTAGATGCTGGTTCAAGTACGGTATCTCATCTGGTCGCAAGGAAGCTGAGGATTCATAGGCAGTTAAGAGTTACCTCAAGTGATTTCATGACAGCAGTACATTTCGTGAAAAGTGCATTTCTGAAGTATTTTGATATAAACAAGCACAACCAAGTTCGCTGGTTGATCAAATGAGAATTTAAACCAGCTATAGAGTGATAAATATATACATCTTAAAAACCATAACATTAAACTCCAAAAAGGTACATTTAAATTCACAATTCAAATGGCAGCAAATTGTGCTTTACAATGATGTGAATATATGCATGTAATGCATGCCTTTGACATATAAAAATTTTTTTACATTTTGACAATAACTTTCATGCCCAAGTTCACAGCCACTTATTGTATTTTTATAGCAAACAAATTAAATAATAATTTTAAAAGGAATGAAGTTATTTTGTTGGTGACAAAATTTTTACTTTTAAACATACTTGTTCAGACAGAAGATTGCTTCGTTATGAAACAAATTAATGTACAGGAAAATAAAAACTACAGTTAAATAGCTTATTTCTAGGTGAAAGGAAAAAAAAATAACAAATATGTTTAAGCGGGCCATTCTTTCAAGAATTGATAAAGGGCTTTAAATCTAATAATCCCACCCAGAGAACAATTTGTAAAATTTGATTGAGGTAAAAAAAAATCACAGCCACAAATAAAGTTGTTCAGTGGACACAAAGAGGAAACAGTTAAAGCAGGAAACCAGATGCCATATTAAGGCCTACATACAGCTTAAAATGAGAATACTGCAAAAAAATATTAAGCAAATGTCAGTGTTTTACATGCTATTGCAATCATATACAGTGCATATTTCTAATGCTGTCATACAAGAATTATTATGGCATTTTTAAGTTGCATTTAAATGCAACAGAGTGTTTTCAAGAAACAAAATCTAAGACCAATAATATGAAAGAGGCAGTTAAGTAATATTGACTGAATTTGATGAAGATACATTCCATAAAGACAAAGCAAGTCCATATGATAACTAAAAATGATAAGCCAATTATAAAAAGAAAAGAAAAAAAAAACATTTAAGAACAACTTTACAATAATTAATGGTTTAAAAGGATGATTGATTTGCCATAATAATTTAGATAAGTTGAAAAAAACAGACATAATACTTGATTTACTGTGATACATAAGAGGAAAAAACACCTTGATCTTCATAAATTAACAGAAAATCTATTGTCCTTTGTGACTTTATCAAAGACTGAACACACTGAAAGACTTATTTAATGGACAATCAGGCATCTGTATCACTGAAGCATATTAAGTGAAGACACAATAAGTTTGCAAAATGGGTTTAAGTGGCCACAATAGCAAAGCAAGACATAAAATCCTTTGGTCCATTATTTTTAGTGTAGGCTTATATTGGCCAAGTAAAGAATGATTAAAAAAAAAAAAAAACAATACTACTGTACAGAGGTGAAGTTAAGTTTCAAAGCATTAGAAGGCAATTTGAACAGCATGTTAAAAGCGCCTGTTTTTTTTATCCACATCGCTTTGCTTTATGGCTACAGTTAAGTAGGGTGAAATTTCTGATACCTTCATTAACAGGATTCACGTGCTGATCACTCCCATATACGTCTGGCACTGGTGTCAGGAGCGAAGGGAACAAACCAGTTAAATTGGTTTTCATGGCACACCATCAAGACATGCTACAATTTATAAATGCTTAGCGGAATGGTGCAACAAGTGTGCAAATCAGCAAAATTCAGCAGCAAAAAGTAGAAATAGAGAAAATACATTGTGCTCTATGGTCTCATGCAATTTCTTATACATTAGGGATTGCAATGTTAATATAAAAAAAAAATTAAAAACCAAGAACTTAATTTTTTTTAAAAACCAGTTAAATCTTTTTTAGAAATTTGATTATTCATTTGACTTGAGAAGAAACAGAAAATTTCCTATTTTCATTTACTGATTATGACCTCATTTGAGTATCTAGATAGTTTTTTTCTAACCTCATGCCCTTTCCGTCAATAAGAGAAACGCCCAAACATAGACAAAACTTCAGCAAGCACATTTGGTGTGGAGAGTGAAAAAAGTGTATTCAGCTGTTACCAGTTATCTTGATTGGATGAATTTGTATGGCATTAGGAGAGCATTTTCAACAGCACCTCCTTATCATAAGAAAATGTTAAGACAGGCTTATCTAAAAGATTTAATTTATCAAAAACACTCACAATTCTTGTTACCTATGAGATACATTTAAATTTTATAAGAGAAGGATTCTTTGTTTTTAGGGACCTTAACTTTGAAAAATATTTACCAAAAACTTGCAGAAATTTTAAACCTTATGATTTATTTATTATCTACCATTATTTTCTTTAAAAATTATTATTGCATTTTTGTAACAAGCAGAAGTGTCTCTCCTAGAACCATTACAGTCCTGACTTCATAATCAATTTATTTCTATTTGAAGTTTTTGAAATGAGGTCCATATAATGATTTTAAGTTTTGTTGAATAAAGCCTAGATATTTCATAATAATATAGATATCTGATATTATTTCAGTTGTGTTTTGGTTTCAAAAGTTTCAGAAGCTGATACTTTTCAACAATATCTTGGTGACTTTTAATATTAATTCTGTTATAAATTCTTTGATATTGAATTAAGATTGCTTTTCATTGCAGAGTTATTGTAATCAAAGTATTGAAGTTATCATTTTAATTATTCCATTTATTATCATAATTATTGTAGCTATTTTTATTATTATTATTATTATTATTATTATTATTATTATTATTATTATTATTATTATTATTATTATTACTATTACTATTATTGTTGTTGTCATTATTATGATTATGATTATTATTATTATTATTATTATTATAAAGGAAGATGATAAGATCGCAAATGCAAATGATCTATTTAAAGAAAAAGAAATGACTGGACCTTATAGAATTAACAGAAAGTAAATCAAAAGCATTAGAAGGCATTTAAAATGTGTTGAAAGCACCTTGTTTTTCATTCTTTTTATTTTTTTTTTTCAAACTTTATTTCGTTTTGCTACATGGCTGTAGCTAAGCAGAATGAAATTTCTGATACCTTCTCGAACAGGATTTACATGTTGTTGTTTCACAAGATCTACTGGTACGTCTGGCACTGGTGTCAGGAGTGAAGGGTAAACAAAGTGGGTAAACAAAGTGGTTTAAATGGGTTCCATAGCACATTCTTAAAACAGGCATTCATGCTGGAAAAAGTTTATAAACTCAAAAAAATAAAAAGAAATAGATTCAGAGACAGTAAATTCTGTTCAAATTATCTAATGAGGAGTAGAAGTAATGCCAACACATTCAGTACATAAGCAGTAAGATCAAACCAAGAATGAAGATTGTTGAGTGTCTTAGTTCTAGGAGTTTATTGATACAAGCTGTGATGCATGCATGTCTCTTTGACACGATCCTATTACTTTCAACATATTGTTACTTTTGCCTTTTTGTAATGAACCCAAATAAAAACAGTTAACAATGTCGTTTGCAGTTTTTCAATCAGGTGAACTCTTCTGCCGCATACGTCAACCCTCTTTTTTTAAATCCTTTAACTCTATTCAAACAAATATTCTTGAACTAGAGATGAAAAGAAAGGTACAAATGTTACAAATAAAATATTATTAAAGTCTGTCATGACTTCAAATCAAATGTTTTCTTAGTTCAATTGGCCAAAATTGCAATATCTCCAAAGGTGTTTTTAATCACAGCTTGTAAATAAAAGCAACCATCAGAATCAAATAAAATGTATTCCTCTCTGTGCCTAAAAGGAATACAAAGTGTTGCTTATCTTTGGCACTGATATAACATGCTTCACTGCAAGTTTTCCAGCCACTCAACAAGCAAGTCACTAGCATGCCACTACCTCTAGCTAGCACTGACTGGCCCGTGCCTGGATCAATTTCCAGCATGTAGGGCTGGTTGGGATGAATCGCAAACGTCTGTGGGAGTGGGGAGTGGAAGATGCTGCTGCACTCTTGTGTAGGGGGATTGGGAGGAGGAGGAGGGCACAGCCACGATGGTGAGGCTACCCTGTCTGCAAATGCCAGTGGAGCTGGGCAAATGTAATAATAAGTGGCACCAGCATATAATATCATGGCCACAACATTATGATATCTAGTCATGACAGCACTTTATTTAAAGCAGCAGCTGTTGTTGTTTTATTGGGCGGTGATAGTGGTAATGATGGCAATAAGGGCAATAGAGTAGCAATTAAAGAGAAGTAAAAGATTTCGACTTTCTTTCTCTTATTGTCGATGTCAAAATCATAGTAGTAACATACGGCAAAGATACAGAAAGAGCGATTGGTGGTTGTCCTTAGGTATGATTGTTGTTGATTGTATAGATTAAAAATAGTGATAGAAGAAATCATAACCATAAAATTGATTACATCAGTGCAAGAAATAACATGTGCATCATATTTTCATACATGACGAATTGTTGAAAACAGCATAACCAATGTTAACAGTGAAAAGAAACATTTTACCACTTAAGTTACTCATAATTCTGAAGAATCAATATAACCAAACAAGCACCAGATCCATTCCAAAACAAAAATGACATGTTAAAAACTTAAAATGTAGACAAGAATTAAGACTTATAAAAATAAAAGCAATTTGGGTTTTTAATAACTGAAACGACAAATATGCAAGAAAAATATTATATCAGAAAAAAGCCATTCCAAGCACATTTTATAAGAAGCAGATGGTAATATATATTTATATCAGAACAGACCATAAGTCAACTAGTATGTGCTTCCTTTTCAAAGTAAAAGAGGTAAATGTCAAATTGAAAATTTGAAAGTCCCTTTAAAATTAAGAATTAGTGAAAGACACAAAGAGCATATTTCCGTCATCATTATGTGAAAGGTTGGAGTTTTGTTGAACTTACACTAAGGCCTAAATTGTGTTAGTCATGCCTGTCTCAGTGGCAACAAAGCAGATTTTGATGCAACTTTAATTCATGTATTTAAATCCAACAAATAGCAGACACCTCTCCTGCTGTTTTCTCTCATAGCTGACTTCTTTAGTTGAAGTTTAACAATTTTGAATTACATTGCAGTGGTCTGCCTCCTTGAGTAAATGTAATATAGTTTAAAAAAATTTATGGTGAGTGGTACTTATAAGAGATACAAGAAAATAAAATAAAATGAGAAGTGTGTATATTTGAGACATGACCAAAAATCACCATATAAGGTTAATGGACAAATAGATGGGGTTTGTCATGAAAAGAGTGTGATTACAACTACAAATAATGAATCTGGATTTGCAAACATTAAATTCATTTATTACCTCTTGACATTTCTAATCAATTCTTAAAAAATCAACTTTTAAGAACATATGTGACTCAGAAACAATCAAAAACATCTCCTGTAAAAAAAATTCTTTAAAAGCAATGTTTGTCCATTGAATTCAACTTATTTTGAGCAAGAGCTCTATGTGACTGCTAAAAAAATAAGTGCACAAGTCTCAGGACTCAAAATAATTCAACAATTACAAAGTCATATGGTGCAAAGAATGAGAGCTCCATTTATTTTCCTTCTGTTGTCCTGTTTGGGAAAAAGAGGAAAGTCACAACAACATCGCAGCATACCTGAAATATGAAGCTGGGACATGTCAGGGGGAGGAGGATATCTGTCGTCATAGTAACTTCCTCTAGGCTCAGTCGCGATAGAATTTTTGACATCACCAACAGCATTGATCAACTGTGTGTGAAGTATGGAAAGAATGTTAACTTTTAGGGGAAAAAATCACTCTTTCTTGAGTCTCTTTTCATAAGATCTCAGCACCTAGAAATGTTAATTCTTCAAGTTGTTACTTCCTTTTGTTCCCCCCTCTCCCTTCCAACCTCTCTAAGCATTTTCTATTTTCTCTCTTTGAGTAAAAAAGTGCAAACGATGTGCAAAAAGGTCAAAACTATTCATATTTTAATAATTTAATAGCTGTTATTTTAATCATTACAAATACGATTAAAGCTCAGAAGAAAACTGTTGGGGCAACAAGAAAGCAATTACTTACGGCTTGGTTCTGTTTCCTCCAGTTGGCAGCTGCAGCTGCATCTGCTGGATTCATGGCCACAGCTTTCGCGGTTTGCACATTAGGTGCTATGGCTGGTAAATCAACAAGGTCAAGTAAGTCTTAGAACTTAACCTTGCAACAAAAACTAAGAAAACTTAAATACCAATAATAGTTGAAAATAAAAGAAGCTGGTAAGAAAAAAATGTATGTTGAAGTTTTCTTTTCCTTTAATCATATTGCAAAAGCATCGTGAGTAATGTATAGTACTGATTTTCAACTATGTAAAACAGCTCAAAGGCAAACATGGGTTAATAATGAAAGTCAATAAAACAAGTCATAATTCCTGTATGTTTTTTCTAAAAGGTAGCATTGAAGGCAAGATTCATTATTTGCAAAGAAAACTAAGGTTCCCAATATTTACACAATTTTCTTAAGGATACCATTTTTGAGAGCAAGTAATTATGAGAGAAAGATTAAGGGGACCATTAGGTAATTCTTAACTCCAGTAAATGTTAACCTAATGAATTGAAGAACTGAATGGAACACTTCCAGTTATTACTGTTAAATTGACTTAATTACACAGATTCTGAGCTAAAGGAAAACATGAGTTTTAAAAGCAAAAGAGGGACAATATTGTTAAGTCTTGCTGTCACTTACTGGCAGAGAGTTTGTCTGAAGCTTCGTTTACGCGATCAACAAAAGTTGGGTCTTCACTGTTTTGAGCCTCCATTTCAGCCACTTGAAGAACTCTGTCTGCCCTTCGAGCAATGTTTGATGCTCCCTGCGCAATTTGTGGGCTATCCTGAGCTCGAATACCATCCTCAATGCGCTCTGTATCCCGAAGGATGCCTTCCTCTAAATGAAACATTTTACATAAGACAATATTATTAGCATGCTATTTTTACATATTTTGCACGTATGAAGAAATAACAGTCACAATGCCTCGTTCATCACATTCATAAATAGTACACTTGTTTTCTTTATAGGTCTTTGAGGCCTCCTGAAAGCCCCTGTGGTACTGCTTGATTGCTGTTATCAGTTTGATAAGTGATCCTTGATGCCTGTA
This sequence comes from Elysia crispata, assembly GCA_033675545.1. Classification (NCBI taxonomy): domain Eukaryota; kingdom Metazoa; phylum Mollusca; class Gastropoda; family Plakobranchidae; genus Elysia; species Elysia crispata. The sequence goes on along the minus strand of JAWDGP010007236.1, from coordinate 299,181 downwards.
AGTTTGTGTGTATACAATGGTTAAGTTCTTTGTGTGCTTAGCTTGACAATAATTCTTGGACCTCTAATGCGAAAGTTGGCTAAAGTGACCATTGCTTTAAACTCTAAAGCTTATTAATCAACTTGTTTTGGTGTTCAGCTTTGATATGATCTTGCCCTCTTTAGAGGTTAAGCTTTACATGCTAGGCTTTTTAAGACCCTTTTCAGCTAGACCCACTTTTGCTATTTATCCTTACATTACAGAGAAAGGAAAGATCTAAAGGAAATTTGCTTTCATATTTGTCACAACAAAGACACTTGGTGGTGATATGTAGGTATCAGTTGAAAATCTATTATCACAATTTAGTATACTACAAAGTTGCACTTAAAAGCAGTATGAAGGCTTAAACGAACAAGCTCTGTACAAACTTCAAATAAAAATTGTCAGGAAATGTTGGGGCATATAAGTTATAAAGGAATAATTAATTGAGAACCAATTTTAAACAATTTAATATATTTCAGTAACCTTCAAATACAGTAATTTGCCTTTTTTTATTATTGAAGAGCTCAATAATTCAAAACCGTAATTTGCCTTCATAAATCTCATGAACAAAAAAAATCTTGTGACAAGTCAAACCCATTTCAGAGATGACTTGCTAGAGCTATCAACTGTCCAGCTTACCTTTTAAGTTTTGATTTAGATGGTTCCATCTATATAAGTCGTCAAGAAATTTGGTTTGCCCTATAACACTGATTGATTTCACCAGTTATTGGAAATTTTCCCTTTTTCTATAAGCTTCAATGTTGGAAATCTTGCATAAATGAACAAGCACAAAAAAAAATCTTCTAAAACAGCATCTGACAAAACACATTACTTCAATAAATCATAAAGAAAGACACCTTTAACAGTTCTACTTAAGGAAATATGACTTGAAAGCTACCAGCTTTAATTTCAGAGTGAAAACATGCCCAATAAGGATATTCTAAAATTATTCCAGTTCCAAAGTACCTTGAGCATTAATGAGAGCCCTAGAATCAACTGCTTCATCCATCAATCCCCTTAGCTTATCCATATTGTCTGACCATTGCTTCTTGAGAAGATCAAAATGTTCAATTGCAGCAGTGTTGTCGGGGTTGGCAAACACTACCCGTGCAGCATTGATGACTTGAGGTGTTAAGTCTTTCACCTTGATTGAATTAAATATTATTCCAGAATGACACGACATAAAAAAAGTAAGATTATTACATATGGTGAGGGAAAAAAGTTTTCTGTCAATTTCAAAATATTTAGAGATCATGTGCTCAAATACTGCTTAATGAAGTCATTCACTACGATCATAGCTATATTTTTCCAAATTGAAAAGCTGATACGCATCCTGAGTCATAGGAAAGTCATTTAACTATAGAAAAATGAGCTTTGTTAGACAAATGTTCAATAAAACTGTTTTAACTAGTGATTCTGGTTGAAAAGCTATCCTCCTCTAGCCTTCCCAGAGGTAGCAGTAAGGAGCTTTGAGGGGGTTAGTGCAGCTCAATGTTTTGAAACATTTCAACAAATGCAGCAGTTGTTCTCAGTAGGAGCCCACACTTTTTGGAAAAGTTCTATATCTTGATAAAGCAAACAGCCCACAAGCAGTGGGCCTTCTGCAAACTAACATGAATTTTGAAACAATCACACCCAATCATGTTAAAGGATGCCATACAGCTCAGGTGGTGAAGAACTGAACTAGCAATATAACCATGTCCTGTGGTCCAAGACTGGCACAGTTTATCTGCTGATATGATTGTACCTAACCAGCTCTTTCATTCGCTTATGGGGAGTTCATGTTTCTGAGCACCTTAAACTCTAAAAGCCTGATGGAGTTATTATTACAAACTTTCTAATTATATTCTTGCTGAAATATCAGGCCTAATCACTTTGAAATGATTACTTATTTTAACGCAATAGACCTTTGAAAAAGTTACCAATCTGATGTCATACAAATCAAATCTTGAGCAAACTATTATTCTTATTGATAAAAATGTAAAAGTTATACAATTCTGTTATATCAACAATCAGACCAGCTTTGCTGAATCACATTTACTTTTCCTGGAAATGAAATCTGATATTGCTTTTGCTAAGCTGTGGAGATGGATATCACTGCACTGAGTATATTTGATTTCTCAAATGCAAGGGGTTTTTTTTTAAATAAGTAAAAAGTCAACCTCTAAGTTTTTCACACTTTGTGAAGATCGCTTTTTTTTTCTTTTTGAGGAAACAATTTTAAAATCATGGAAGTGCCTAGAAAGAAAGTAAGACCATTTTTACCTTTCTTTCTCCATAATGATGTTGAGCAAGTAGAAGCAATCAAGTACATATATTACGAGGTAACTAAAGACAATTTAGATTGGAACTCTCACTCCATGGTGTGTTTAAAAATTTGAATAATTGACATAATAGCTAAGGCAACTCTAATTTATTTCATGTCAGTGACAACAGCTCTTGATTTCTTTCAAAGAGTTATGGCAAAATTGACATCAGTTTTGCTTGGCTTGTTAGGGAGAGAACAAAAATAATTACATATCATATAAAATAGATAAAATTATTACAAAATATGTCACTTGCACATTTCAAAGTATGAATATCTTCTTTTAAAAATAATAAAAAAGAAAATTATGAAAAGATTTGTCATCCACACAGATCAAGATCAGAATATATTCTTTAAAAGATAATTTATATCCACTGTGACACAAAATCATTATGAGAACCAGCAAAGATCAAATGCACACTTATGTTGGTGCCACAGTTGTTTCTTGACCAAAATCAAAATGTGCCTCTCCCTGTTCATGGTCCAATGATATGTATTAAAATTATTTCCTGTTTCACTTGATTTTCACCTGATTTGAGTTTTTGAAGATAGCCTCCACTGTCTGCTTGTTGGGACAACCACCAGCGGTAGCAACAGAGTTTGCTGTGTCTGCAAGTCGAGCAGCATGGTCTGCAAACTGGTGGACTTTACTTTCAAAGGCCTGCTGACGTCCTGGTGTATCTGACAACACAAAAAGGAGAAGACAAGATCAATAACTACATTCTGCTCTCAAATGGACTTTAAACTCCTGATTATATGAATTACATATGTTTTTAGGAAAAGAGTCGGACACAAATGTTTTGTTGCAGATATTTTATAATCCACAAATCACCAGCTCTTTTTTTTTACAGTTTTCTTGGTATTTTTTGGGTTGAAATGTTTGATATTAATCATTTATCTTTTTGAATCTTCACATTTTGTAAACTTGATACCCAATAGTAGGCACAGTAAAAGATTTGTAGCCAGAAAATTTCCTGCATAACTCAACAAGTGGAAATAATAGTTGAATTCTCTCAGGTGTGTACATCTGCATTGTAGTAAAGGTGTAAAGTCTGAATCTCAAAAAGGATTAAATCAATCTTTTTTTTTTTTCAAGTCTCTTGGGCTTTTTTCTGAGTTACTTTGGGAAGCAACAAAAGCAAAGCAAGGTCACTTAATCTGCATCAATTCCCTCACAATCTGAATAAAAACTTTATGATGGTGCACCTCTGCAGAAGATAGAGGAAGATGGCATGAGAAGGCTTAGATATTAGCATTTCAATTTCTATTACAAATGACGTTGATTGCACATGACATGTGAAAACAAAGAAAGAAATCCTGCTTTGTCTCAGCACTGACAATGAGATTCCACTAAAAACTTGAGAGATATAAGAATGCATAAAAAAAAATTTCAAACTGCCAGAATTTGGAACCTAGATATTTTCACATTCTAACTTTTCACAATTTTAAAGGTTCTAATGTAATTTTTTTTTTTATTTCATTATTTTATGCCAGCAATTTCAATTACATGATGTATTCCATTGCAATTTAAAGAAAATGGACTCACCAGACTGCAGACTGGTTACAACAAAACATACTATTTTGTAGATCAATAAGGCCTTGAAGTTTCTACATTGTGTTATCAGTGTTTGTATACAAAAACAGTCTTTCATATAACATAAACAAAAAATGTGCGATTTATCACTGCTCTTTCTCTAAAAAACCATTACACATACTCAATGGGGCAACAGCAGCCTCACTCAGCTGTTTCAGTGGTGTGGTTGTGTCAATAAAGTCCTCTGCGACCTGGAAAATAGCAAATAAATTTTAATTCAGATTGAGATCATAGTTAAAGTTTTCAAAAAACTAGCTTTCAAAATTTACACAAGAAGGTTATGTTGACAGTGTACATTTTGATGTACAATATTTTTTTTTAATTCATAGCTACTATAATCAGCAAGATTTATTCAGTGATGTTTTCAATCCACCACTGAAGAGATAGCACTATAACATTATAAGATAAAGCACAATGATAGACTACTCTAAAGAGCAAAAATAGAAATTATTTTTTTTCTACAGCTAGCGTGACAGTTTCCTGATAGATATGCTTAATCCAATTTAACCTTTTTGCAACTTATGCACTCAAACAAATGGCAACAAAAAATTCAATGTATTTTGCATGTCATATTGATAAACAATCACGTTTAAACATCCACAAATACATTCAGTACTCAAATATATAGATATATGTTAATAAGGCATCAAACTCATTAACTCACCTGGTTTACCAAAGCATCCTGAATTTTAGTCTTCAGTGAGGCCAGTTTTTCTGTCAGGTTGTGAGCCAGAGCTTTAGCTTGAGGACTAGAACCCTGAATGTGAAGTATCAAAGACAAAAATGATCGAACACCTCAAATAGTTTGAAAATTTAAAGAAAGAGGAAAATTCAATACAAGAATTGGTCAATAAAGAGATTTGGTTTGACAGGCATATTGTTGAAGAGTGAAAATCTTACAAATGCAGTAAAATTTCTACTTTTCACCAACAGAAACATATATTTTTTTTTCATAAAATCTCATTCTGTTTCAATTGTGAGATTCACAAAGCCGTCATCTGGCAAAAATGTTATTTAAATGACCTGTAACCTCTCATTCATTCTATTGATGGTTTCATTTTTCATTTTTCTCACATAAATTTTCCTTCCAACTATTAAAAACCTGAAAAAAAAAAAAAGAGTTTGATTAAGAAGGAACTTTTGGTTATTTTGTAAGTGTCCTCCTCCTATTATTTACCATTTTTTGCTCTTCCTTTACACACAGATTAAAATTTTCAGCTAGTATTTTATTTGTTTTACAAATATATTTAATAAGAAATATTGATTTTTTTAACACCATTGCTCTCTTGGAATTCACAAAGATAGTCAACTTCATACCATTCCTTTATGGCAGAGATCAGCCAGCTGATTGGTGAGGATCTCTGTCTCATCACACAGTCTCAGAAGCTCCTGTCGCTGAGGACCTGTGCAGCAGTTGGCCACCTTATGTCCCTCTTGGATTACCATGCGGGTAGCAGCCTCACCTGGAGGAGGGAGTAGGGAAAAAAGAAAGAAAAATACTGAATGATTCAAAAGCATTCTGATCAAGTTTTAGAGTGAAAACATATACAATTTTAAGAAGTCCAATATTTCGCTGCTCCACTAACAATTTTTAAAGTTTCTTTTCTGCATTTTTCTTTCAAAATCCGGGCCACTTTGTATTCTTAATGCAGAGTGATTGTCAATTCATTTACTACTACTTAATTTCCATTGTATATCATCTCATTATACAAAACAAAATAAAACTTCAAACTTAATATTATAATAGCCAAGAATAAAAGAAACAGGAAACATACCAAGCCCCTTGTCATCAATGGCTGGATTGCCCAACCACTGCCGAGCCTGTTCCACTTTGCCATCCACTGTAGGCGCAGGCTTCCTGAAGCCGCTGTGCTCTGTGTTGGCGATGCCTTGGGCTGTTTGAGCCTGAAGCTCCTTCAGTTTGTCCTGAATGCCCCGAGCTAGAGACACTGCCTGAGGGCTCGAGCCCTGAAATCAAAATAAAAGTGGAGGAGGTAGGACTTGACACATTCACTAATGGGCTCAGTTGCTTGTGACATCTTTTAGAAGTGGATCTATATACATTAATACTTCAAATTTCATTTTTATGATGTATTTACTGTTTTGAATACTCAAAAGCTGAGAGAAAAGAGAGAATGCGAGTTTAAAACAGCTCTTATATTATTTTCAATGCCTGAATTATCTGAACTAATAGAACAAAGCATAGTATCATAAGCTTATCATAATCTTCAATTAAATTTTACACACAAAAGATATCAGTTGATGAAAAGCCCAAGAAAACAAAATTTTATCGTAACAACCAAAAACTTTCAAATAAATTTGTTGATAGATATTTCAGAAAGTTACTTTTTTTTATTTAATGAAATGCAGAGGATTATTTTGTATTCTCTATGGGGAATAAAGTAAGTAAAAGAAGCCCCATTAACATTTATGCTACAAGCACTAAAAGTGTGTCTATTTCTTATATTTTCATTTTCTTCTTCATGACTGAGTAATTTTTACATATGAGTAATTGTTGGTATAAAGATTCTTGAATAGTTCTCACCTTGCCTTGAGTTCGCAGCTCTGACAAAGCATTGACCATGCTCTCCACATCACTTGCACTCCGCAAGATTAAGTCTCGATCAGCTGGGTTTGTACATCTATCAGCAATTTTGCGAGAGTCTTCAATAATTTGCCGTAGAGCCTTGTCGCCTAAAATATTTGCAATATGTTTGTTGCAAAAGAAAATGAAAGTTGGCTTATGTTTCTTGTCTATCTTATAATTTAGATCTTTCACTTAACTTAAATTCACATTAAATATCAAGACTACAATGATAGACAGATTAAGCTTAAACAGGAAGAATGCAGATCACAAAACAAGGGCATTAAAAAAAAAAAAAGAAATAAAGTTCACAAATAATAGTGTACATATATCTCTACAAGAAAATTCCTTAAGTCTTCATTTTCTGAGACTCAAGCCACAATGCCATTATGAACCAATGGCTTACCAAGACTCCCTACAAGAGCAGCTGGGTCCAAGAGCCAATCATGGGCAGATTGCATTTTCCCCTCAACAGTGTTCTGTGTTTGACCAAAAACAAGATCAATAATTCACACTAAAAAAACATAAAAACATGTTTAGTTTTCAAATAAAGTGGATGTATATTAAAAAGCATTTGTAAAACAAACAAAACAGAACATTTTTGCCCAAGGTGAAAATTTCAATCATATTTTTAATGCTGTTTAAATAATTGATGAGTCCTCAGATTTTCATATAGTATATCATTTTCAGGGTCCAAAAATCTTTCACAAAACATCTCTTTATATTTTATTGCATGCTACTCAAATTTGAAGTTGTACCTCTAGCTGGATCATTATTTTATTGGACTTTCTCTAACATCCCTGTTTGATTTTCTTAGGTCTTAGTACAAAGAAATTCTTGACAAAAGCTTGCCTGGCATTTTTTCATGACAGTCAGATCATCGGCATCCCACTCATCTTCATCATAAGTTGTGAGTTGTAACACTCGAATAATCTCATGAATTTCATCCGCCATTTTACGCACTGTATAGTCACGAGTGTTCTGTGCTTCTTGCCAGCCCTGGTCTGCAAGGGTTGAGAGAAAAGATTTTTACAGTGTGAGAGCATACTAAAAATAAAGACTTGCGGGAAAACATATGTACTGGCATTTTTAGGGCGAATCTCCTTGACACTTTTAACTTCCACTATTCATTTTTTTTTCAAACCTTTGAAGCCAATAACTTAATAGCTGTATCTGCTGTCTTAAGGCATATGAAATACATCTTTAAATTTATCTCTGTTACCATGATTAATCTTCTTTCCCATTGAGTTCATATTGCTATTACGGATTCACTTGAGAGAGTGAAAGAGAGGCAGTCCGGCAGAGAGAGAGACAGAGAATGATAGAGATAGAGAGACAGAGAAAGACAGAGAGAGATGAAGACTTACTGTTCTCCACCGCAGTGATGTAAACCTTGATACCACTGATGAGCATTGGTGTAAGAGCCTTGACTTGCTCTAGAGACCTGATCAACATGTCACGGTGCACCTGGTGCGTCAGCTCTTTCTCCCTGTTGTCGACCTCTTTGGTCATTGTTGTCAGGCCTGGACTCAGATTCTGTGGAGAAAGGAAATTGCATTAAAAGATAGTTTGATTGAACTGAGACCAAAAGAAGTATGTTTCGCTCACAAATAGTTATGGTTTATAACTTTATGAAAAAATGAAAAAATAGGACCTCAAACCAGCTTGCTGCAGAATTAAAAAATCCGATGTGTACAAACTCTGGATCTTTCTAATGTTCTTGTATCAAAAGTCAGAAGATGAAAAAAACAAAATGATTCCCTCATTCAGTCCATGTAAATCTTACACCCACAGTTGATAAAGCACAATTTAGGAAATTTTCCTTTGCGTTTTTTTTATTAACATGTTATTTATGATAGTCCTATGGAACGTCTGAGATTGACACAACAGAATGCAAGACATTACAAGTTCCAGTTTATTTACCTTCACAAAGGTGACCAGATCCTGCATGCGGTCCACAACCTCTGTGATAGCCAAGTACTCCAGGACATTTTTACACACACGAATTATCTTGCGCACTTCAGACTCGTCAAAGGTAAGAAGCAGGGCTGATGTACCCTGGAGGATTCCTGGATAATGGGTAAAAGATCAAGATTCTCTGAGTCAAGATTTGAATTTATCGGAGAGATGGCTAACTCCTGTAAGAAAAACACTAATGGCTTTTTTTTTTATTCACAGAGAGAAAAAACGGCTGAAAATTTGGAAAGTTATAAAATTTATTAAAATAAATGCAGCATGCTTGACTGCTAGGTTATATTTTAACAGTTCAGTTGCCAAAATCTGCATTTGCAGCTCAAATCTTAAATTTGAGCCAAAAGCCATGTTTTGGCGCTCACTCCCTTTGTACTTAATAATCAAGTAAATGTACAGTATGGAAGAAGCTTAAACAATATTTGTTAACATTCATTCTTCCAATCCTGAATTTATCGTTCAACAGAGCCACTTTGTAATATGGATTTGATAATCTTGGAGTCTGAAATTGTTTTGATGCTGTGGTAGGAATGTCCACAATATCTTACCGCAGAAACAGTTTACAAAATGCTAGAGGGTGTGTGTGACAAAGAATATGGAATACTGTCTGTTGACTAGATATAGCAGCTTTTAGTCTGATGAGAGTGATACAGCTGAGTCTGTAGAGCTCACATAAAAGAGGGCGTTTAATTGCCAAAAATACTATTTATACTCATAATATAATAATATCACATCCCATCCTGTTTTATTTTTGTTACATTAACACCCCCCACCTCCCTCCAAATTTTTCTGAAGAATCTTACACAGAGACAGCCGCCTTCTGGCAGACCAGAGATGGGGCTGATTATGTAAGATACAGTCTCATCCCAATAACGATTGGCCCATCAAGGAATCAAACCATGGACCTCCTCATTACCTACCTATCGCTCTACTGACTGAGCTATGTGATGCTCACAATGCATATCTGCATTCCCACAACATTTATAAGCATATAAAATGATAAAAAGATTTACCCCTAGATCCTTCTATGAGTTTCTTCCTAGCAGGGCCTGAATATGGATCAGCTTTAAGCATCTGGGAAGCATCCAGAAGAAAAAGAGAAGACTCTTCTACCCTCTTCAGTGCTGGAGGCATATCCTGCTTCAAGATCTGGTCATTGCTGGAGTTGATGGTTTCATAGCCCACCTGAGGAAGGTTTCAACGATATATTACAGACTGTCGTGAAATTTATAGGATAACATTTTATAATCAGTCCTAACCATTACTGCCATAAAGGAAAATCAGTTTTACGAACTGATCAATGTTCAAGTGCCTGGGAAACTTGAGAGGTGGTCATAATAAAGGTAATTCCAAGAAGTCTTACGCTTTATCTAAACCCATAATTCTAAGTACCAGAACTGCCTTTTTGAAATGTTCTTTCACTGATTGTTCAAGACTTTTATGAAAATAAATATATACAGACCAATCTCCATGTTTTAGCAACATTGGACAACCCTGAGTAACCTTGACTAAAGTAAGACCAATCTCCATGTTTTAGCAACATTGGACAACCCTGAGTAACCTTGACTCATGTCACTGACCTTGACGAGATTATCCACGGCGGCTTTGACGACCCTGACGGGCTGTGCCAGGTCAGGCATGGCGCTTCCATCTTCAGCTTCCTCGTGCAGAATCACCAGCTGGGACACCTGTGAATGATGAATTGAGAGTTTGAGCATATCTTTTAATTTCTATAAGAATCTTATTAGAAGGTACTGTAGCATGAACAGTAGACAAAACTGGCCAAAGCAAAAAGTTTCGTTTTTTTTTTTCAAATTTAGGAATCTCCAATATTCACAAACAGTCCGATGCACTTTCTCTTGTCAACTCTATATGTACCTTGTGGAAAATAATGAAACTTGGTGCAGGGCATCGTTTCATGCCCAGACTTGCTTGTTGAGGCTGATCCAGAAAACGGTTGCAATAGAATCTGCTTTCACTAGTCATTTCTGACGTTGCCCTTTTTCTTTCCTCTCCTGTTCATTTGTCCCGCTTTCAAAGGTCATTATTTAGATGACTGGTTTAAAGTGAACGGGTGTGTTTTGAAATCCATCATAATATTATCGCTACCTCCAAATGTTGAACTTTAGGAGCAAGATCTGAGTAAAGCGCCTCCAACCCGGCTCTCAGTTAACCATCTACAACAATGATTCATTCCTATCAAATAGTTTCTATCGTGTGTAATGAACTAAAGATTTATTCTTGTACTGTACTCATTCAGTGATTCGACTCAAATGCGCCACTGCTTTAAAAAAAATGTCTTATTCATTTGTTATGAAGCTGGCAATTAACTTAAATGAAATGTAGTCTTCAAAATTTACTCATCTTGCAAACTTCATGTGGAAAAAAAGCAATATTTAAAGGTTTTAAGAGGAAAAGTAAGTGGATGTGGATTGCTGGTAGAGTTTTTTAAATTTTTAATTCGATATGGCAAGCAAATTATTGAAGTAATTTGTTCCTGAGTATTCGCATATGGAAATATGAAAGAAAGAGCTTAGAGAGATCATGTCTTGAGATCTGTGAGAGAAAGTTTGAGTCGAGAGTAAGTTGTGCGTTGCAAAGAATGCAACTTCACCAATAGAAATGCATATTGTGCAACCAATTTAGGTTTAATTAAAGTTACATTAAAGGCCAATCTAATGGTTCAGGCCAATGTTACCTACCACAATGCCGAGATATGGAAATTTTTCTCAGTGGAACATTTGACAACCTGCGAGCTTCGAATCAAGGATAAAAACTTACCTCTTCGATAAGCCTTCAAATACCCACAGAGCTTCCACTTAGAAATACATTAATGACTTGTTTAAAGGGCGTTAGAGAAAGGTTGCGATTAAGAAAGAGATGGAGAGAAAACATAAGAAAGAGGACGACATAGAGAGAAAAAAACAGACAGAGCAACAGGATAAAAAGAGGAATAGCGATGGAGGGAAGGAAAGAGAGACGGGGAGAGAAGAGGTGGGGAATATATGAATGGAACGCCGAAGAGAACTAGTGCTAGAGAAAAAGTGAGTGGGAGGGAGAATGACGGAGAAAGAGAGGGAGAGAGGGAGACAGAGGAAGAGAGAGAAAGAGAGAGAGAGAGAGAGAGAGAGAGAGAGAGAGAGAGAGAGAGAGAGAGAGAGAGAAACTGACTGCATAACTAATGGACTTTATAACGATCAATAACGCGGATGGGCCGAACAATCACCGTTATCAAGGGACATTTGATAATTTATTTGAAAAATTCTTGGATTGCTTAAATTTTTGTAGACCAAATTTTAAGACCGATAAATTTTACAAATACATCATTCAAGTTTTAGACATTATCAGAAAAAAAAAGTGTTGATTAAATATTCTTTAAAATCTTTACTCAACACTATCTGAAAAAAAAAGCCGCTGATTAAGCCTTTTTCCCCGGTCGATCTAATTACTTTTGTTCGTTTGCAATACAAAAAAAATTACGTTTTTTCCTGTTTGCTCGATAAATGCAATAATTGAGTGGAATATGAATCATGGTGTACAGTGAATACATCCCGCTGTTGGTCATAAATGCTGGTACTGGGGCAGCCGTTGAGGCAATTTCATATCTTTTCATATCTACATATCTTTTTTTATTATTATTTTTTTATGTTAATTTGTAAATTTGCGTTCAGTGTGTTTTGTTCCCTGTCGTGTGCCAGGAATTATTTATTGTTTTTCAAATGCAATCTCAAATCTCAACGCGCAATCCAAAAGATTAACAGAGGATTTTAAAATACAACACCGAGCAGACTCTGCTTCTCTACGAGCAACTTCGATGTAGGCTATATAGCCTTGTTTAGAACAACCAAGGAGTGGGCAATAGCCATGTTAAGAACAATCAGGGAGTGAGTCAGGGAGGAGGCTATAGCCTTGTTTAGAACAATCAGGGAGTGGGATTTAGCCATGTTTTATAACATTCAGGGAGGAGGCTATAACCATGTTTAGAACAATCAGGGAGTGGGCTATAGCCTTGTTTAGAACAACCCGGGAGTGGGATATAGCTTTGTTTAGAACAATCAGGGAATGGGCTATATCCTAACCATCCCCTCCGCCCCCCCCCCCCCAAAAAAAAAAAAGGTGGGGGGGGGGGTTGGGGACTGGTGGGAATTGTATGGAAATTTTAACTATGAAAGGTCACTGGAAAACGAAGAAGCTTTGAGGTAAATGTATCGACAACTCTCATACGAATAGTTGTTAGACCGAGAAAACACGGAAGATAAGTTGTAGAATGCAGAGACCCCTGAAAAAGGAGACATCAAAGACTATTTATGGTATATGGTACCTTACCGCAGGTGAAGAAGAAAAAATAAGAGAAAATGAAGTAGAAGAGATAGAGAGAGAGTAGGGAGGTACACAGAGAGAACGAGTGAGAGGAGTCACTTGAAGACTTTTAAACAGAGAGAGTTACAGGATCTTGGTTTCTTTATTTTTTTTAACACTAGACGAGTACCATATGTGAAACATACAGTCGATCAGGTACTCTATTGTAAGGTTTGAAACTGGTACACTGTCAGAGTCGTTGATAACTGCTCTAGATCCGGCTTATAGAAAGAAAAAGAGGAAGCAAGAGTGAGAGAAGAAGAAAAAGAAGAGAAAGAGGAGGAGGAAGAAGAAGAAGAAGGAGGAGGAGGAGGAAGAGAGGGAGGGGAAGAAGAAGAAGCAGAAGACGAAGAAAAATAAGAAGAAAAAGGAGGAGGAAGAGGAAGAGGAAAAGAAGAAGAAAAAGAAGATGGTGATGATATTGATAGTTATGATGAAGTAAAAGAAGAAGGAGAAGGAAGAGGAGGATATGGCAGAGGAGGAGGGGAAGAAGAAAAAGGAACGCAATTGGTGGTCTGAGCACTTATGAAGCTGCTTAACGTTGAATGTCGAGTAGGCACAGAAAAATGTAAGAAACTTTCTCAGAGACAGGCAGATTAACTAGACATAGCGCTTTGGTTTAAAAAAAAAATTAAAAAAGGACCCACCGTCTGTTGTTTGTTTGTTTATTTGTAAATCTAAATAGGATTGTTGATTTAATATGTAGAATGAAAAGTTGTGTAATTATGTCCCCACGTCACAAAGCCGTTGCACATGAAATCCCTTGTTGTTCCCCTTTCTTCTTCTAATAATAATACTGCTACTGATATTGCTAATGGTTGTGCTGCTGTTGCTGCAGCTGGTAATGCTACCGCTTCTAGTGCTGTACAATTACTACTACTACTACTACTACTACTACTACTACTACTACTACTACTACTACTACTAGCTGCTGCTGCTGCTGCTGCTGCTACTACTACTACTGCAACAGCTACTGTTACAACTACTACTACTACTACTACTACTACTACTACTACTACTACTACTACTGCTGCAACAGCTACTGCTACTACTATTACTACTACTACTACTGCTGCTTCTGCTTCAACATCTACTACTATTACTACTACTACTACTACTACTACTACTACTACTACTACTACTACTACTACTACTACTACTACTACTACTACTACTACTACTACCACTACTACAACAACAACAACAACTAACTGGACCACTTTCACTAAGAGCACTGGTGGCTGTGGTGTTAGAGCTTCCGCCCAGATATCCTCAAGTACTTTCTTCGTTGTTTCAATCCCTAAAGGTGGGTTTAGGACCTCATCGTTTCAATTCCGCCTTGCGTGAACGGGGCTTCAGTCTGTACAAAGGGCTGAGAGCACCGTGTTGCGATAGGGGGGAAATCAAACAACAAACAAGTGCTCTAGTCACTCGATCTCGTCAATCTTATCCTCTTGATCGTAGGCATAAAGTAATGAGTACTCTAGCTACTCTATCTTGTCAGTCTCATCCTCATGATCGTAGTCATGTAGTAATAAGTACTCTATCCACTCTATCTCGTCAATCTCATCCTCTTGGTCGTAGTCATAAAGTAACAAGTACTCTAGCTACTCTATCTCGTTAATCTCATTCTCTTGATCGTAGTCATAAAGTAATAAGTACTCTAGCTACTCTATCTCGTCAATCTCCTTCTTTTGCTCGTAGTCATAAAGTAACAAGTACTCTAGCTACTCTATCTCGTCAATCCCATCCTCTTGATCGTAGTCGTAAAGTAACAAATACTCTAGCTACTCGATCTCGTCAATCTTATCCTCTTGATCATAAAGTAATGAGTACTCTAGCTACTCTATCTTGTCAATCTCATCCTCATGATCGTAGTCATGTAGTAATAAGTACTCTATCCACTCTATCTCGTCAATCTCATCCTCTTGGTCGTAGTCATGTATTAATAAGTACCCTAGCTACTATATCTCGTCCATCTGATCCTCTTGATCGCAGTCTTAAAGTAATAAGTACTTTAGCTACTCTATCTCGTCAATCTCATCCTCTTGATCGCAGTCATAAAAGAACAAGTCTGGCAATTGGTGAATCTGTAATTCACCCTGAAACGATGCGGGTCGTGAGGCTCGGGTTGCGTGGATTGAGAAAAATATTTCAAAAGTTACGAGATTTTCGCAGAGGCGGACCGCCGCACGTCAACACGTCAACCAAGAAAATGTGTTCTGTAAATACATGTGTATTGGTTGTGGAAAACTAGAGAAGAGGTCTTCATCCATACACTGCTGCCTAAGCTTGCTAAAGTTATAAAACCATCTACCTACACGATCTACAAAACATTGAATTGAATAAAGACGAGGTTTTCACATTAAAAACATTGTGTATTTCAACCGAGGCACGGTTTTGTGGCCAAGAAAAAGTGTTTTTTTAAAGAGGTGCGGTTTTGGACTTTAACATAGTGAATTCTTCATAAGGCGCGGTTTTAGTAACGTAGCACGTCTTGCATTTTGCACACACAGAATGTTAAACTTCTGCTTAAAAATATAAGAAAGAGCGAGGCTCATAACATCGACAATTATAATCTTCGTAAGGACAAGGATTTGCTTGAGACATCTATCGCTCATCCTCTTCTCAAGCCCGATATTTAGAACTCGCCTTGAAAGCACTAGAGCAATAAAAACGTGACTTGCTCAAAGTCTCACAACGGTGTGTCACTCCCTTGCGTGGGAAAAAAAAAAAACACAAACGTTTACGTGGCATAAACTGAAATATCTTCTCTCAATAGAAAGTACTTTCAAGACGTGTATTGTCTGCATATTGTGTGTTGTCTTCGTGAATCATACGAGTTCATTAAAATACCTGAAGGAGAAACTAGCGTGATTTCTGATGAACAAACATTTCTTTTTAAAGATGGGCCATAAATAACTCAGACTACCTTTTTTTTTTTTAACTATTCTGACAGAGCAATCGTGGCGTACTTAAAGACCTGAGACAAGATAATAAGAGTGCATGTAATACGGTGAGAGAGTGAGAAAGACACACACACACACACAGATAGAGACAGAGACAAAGAGAGGGGGAGAGAGAGAGAGAGAGAGAGAGAGAGAGAGAGAGAGAGAGAGAGAGAGAGAGAGAGAAGCAGAAAGACAGAGACAAAATGAGAGAGAGAGATAGACAGATACAAACACAAGTCAGAGATAATGAGAGATAACGTGGGAAAGAGAAAGGAAGTGAGAGAGACAGAGAGGGAGAGAAAGTGAGTGAGTGAGCGTGAGAGATATACGTTATACAGATAGACCGAACAAGAACGAGAGTTAGGGAAAAATAAGTGAGAGAAGACAGACCGAGAGAGAGAGAGAGAGAGAGAGAGAGAGAGAGAGAGAGAGAGAGAGAGAGAGAGAGAGAACTGCGACTTATGCAGTGATTTTTAGAGGTAAAAAATGAGATAACACGCTACAGTCTTTCCTATTCTTTATATTATGATTTTTCTGAAAATTATTTCTTATCCCATTTATTTAACGAATAATGGATCCTGATGAAAAACGATCCGGGATTTATGTTAAGTTCAAATCCGCGGCCAGTCGATTTTCGCGCGAAGGAAGGGAACAACCACAAAAATAGAGGTCACCTTAAGTTGCCTAAAATCTTTTTCCGTTTTGAACTGGTGCGATCCATTTACTTGGTCTCTCATGAATCATTTGCCTGTAGCGGTTGTTTTTTTTTTCCCCTCATGACCACCGTAAATCTTGTTAACGCGGTTTACTCCTTGTAATGCATGGCGTGGCAAGTGATTGATTATTGAGCTTTTTTTTCGTCTGACGCAGAAGGTGCGATATAAGAATCAGGAAAAAGCAATAAAAATAAATAAATAAATAAAAAGATCATGTTCGGCTCCCATCCTCTTTTTCCCCCGCGTGTCTCTTTGACCCCATAATTATAAAGATGCGTAATTTACTAAAAAAAAAAAAAACCAGAATAATAAAAAAGGA
This sequence comes from Elysia crispata, assembly GCA_033675545.1. Lineage (NCBI taxonomy): Eukaryota > Metazoa > Mollusca > Gastropoda > Plakobranchidae > Elysia > Elysia crispata. The sequence continues at coordinate 282,361 of JAWDGP010007236.1, read as the reverse complement.
CGTAGAAACAAAAGAAAAAAAAATTTTTTTTAGCGCATCCCATTTAAATAAAAAAAAAAAGTTTGAAGGATATACATATACTTTTAAAACATTTAAGGTTGTTTTTAAATAATGAAAAGTAAAGTATAAAACAAGAAGAAGAAAAATACGAAGAATCACCAGACATTGAATTGAAATAAAAGGAACGATATCTGTGGTAGGAAAAGTCCTGAATTGGCTTGGCAGAAAGATGTCGATAAAAGATTTTAAAAAAAAGGAGCTAACTAATAACAGCTGAAAGGCGGTGCCTCGGAAAATCATGAAACTTCCTACTACGCTTTTTATCTTCCAAATCAATTTGTCCGTTACTCTCCTCGATACGACAGATTTCGAAACTAAACTCGATATCCAGTCTGCATGAAAAATTTACAAAAGGTGGTTATGCGTGTAAAAAAAAAAAAGAGAAGACTTAATGAAGCGAATGCGTCTACAGATAGTCCCTTTACAATTGCAACTGTTTCCTATGTGAGCCACTGATGCGTAGCATTTGAAGTTGACCCGAATGTGCATGGGTGGGACAATGCGGATGTACCTGGTTGTTTAAATTAAAAGGAGGATCTCATGATTGTATTTCACTACACTATCGCTCCATCCTCAAACGCATGCAGGAACACTTTCGCGCAAAGAGCGGAGAAATTATCACATCTGACATTGATGTCACTTCACAGAGCGATATGGTGGATATTGATATTATTTCATGATTATTGATTTTTGCAGCGCATTTTAAGTCTGAACCAGCTGTGGTGATTTCAAAAGGTTACTAATGGTACAGAAATGCATTAGTGCTTCGGGTGGATAGGCAGCTTGGTAGAAATTATTATTATTATTATTATTATTATTATTATTATTAGTAGTAGTAGTAGTAGTAGTAGTAGTAGTAGTAGTAGTAGTAGTAGTAGTAGTAGTAGTAGTAGTAGTAGTAGTAGTAGTAGTAGTATTATTAGTATTAGTATTATTATTATTATTATTATTATTATTATTATTATTATTATTATTATTATTATTATTATTATTATTACTATTATTATAATTATTATTATTATTATTATTATTATTATTATTATTATTATTATTATTATTATTATCATCATCATCATCATCATCATCATCATCATCATTTTTTTAAAAGGTAATTCTAAGGGGCGTAAGATCTTTCATATTAATAGATCGAAAGAGCAGTTTTCTCATTTTATTATGAGATGTGTATTTGACGATGGTTTATGGAATGTTAAAAGCCGCATGAGAAAAACGATAAAGAAAGAGAGAATGGGCGGGTGAAAAGAGAGAAAATAGAGTGAGAGAGAGAGCAAGAGAGGCCGGGTGAAGCGTACGAGATGTGGGTTAGAGAGAGACAGAGGGGGCGGAGGCCGGGTGAAGAGAAAAAGACAGAGAGTGAGTGAGTGAGGGAGAGAGAGAGAGAGAGAGAGAGAGAGAGAGAGAGAGAGAGAGAGAGAGAGAGAGAGAGAGAGAGAGAGAGAGAGAGAGAGAGATTGCCATTAAAAATTGTTCTCAGTTTACCGAGATGTGCTCAGACCAGACCTGTGAAGTAGTATCCAGCGTAACACATTTACTAACTAGTCTGGCTGTTATCTATGTACTACTCAGGTGAATCCGTAACGCGTTCACATAGCTTGTGCAAATAATTAAATATGCCCATGCCATAAACCGTGGTCTTCCCCTCGTTAGAGATACAAAGACAGGTTCAATCATCTCACAAGGGCTGCTAAATTTTGGAGCAGTTATCAATTAAATTTGCTTTGATTTCTAGTCCCTGCTTTAGCTGATATTGTAAAAGTATGATGCTAAAAATCAAATGAGTCTGCAAAAATTAATTTACGTTTCTGATGAACAAAACTGTGCGGACATCATGGAGAAACGAACAACTGGTATAATTATCAACAGAATTGGACATTCTATGTATATGAAATTTGATCATGTTGAGGGTGATAAAAATCATCATCATCAAAAGAAGAAGATGAAGAAGGAGAAGCAGAAGAAGAAAGAGAACAACCACAGCAACAACAATAATAATATAAAATAATACTGAAAAAATAGGTTTCAATCCCAGGCAATGATCTCAGAGCACATTATCGGTCAGGCAATCGATGTACAGTGTATGACAAATGATCAGCGTTTGCCCTGATTAGTGTGAGAAACGCTAAGTATTTATAGATTAAACCAAAAGTTCCTGACCAGAGCCTACACCGATCTGTGCCCCAATCGCACCAAAATTAGTGATTAGACTTTCCAGTCTGTTGAGATGTTGCGTTGAACTGACTTCTGGTACTTTGGAATTGTTCAACGACCCCTAAGTATGCCCTAGAAACTTACACGCTGACTCCTATCATTGCCAATAAGAACCATGCATTCAGCCAATGGCAAAATAGACTAACTTTTCAATATATCACTCTGTTATTCACCACAGTACTTTCATCAAACTAAGTGACTTAAGCTGAAATACATATTACACAAAATTAAAGTTCTAAAGCCGATCATCGTCATACACTCTTGAGATCTCCTTATATCTCCTTATCTTCTTGATCACCAGTTCACCACCACCACCAGCTGCAGTAGGCTGAACAGAGCTGCCCAGGCCAGCAGAGGCCCACAGAGAGCGCTCACCGGAGACCCGCACGGCTAATCTGGACAGGCCAGGCCTGCAGCCCTGCTTAACTCACCCCACCTGGACTTAAGTAGAGAGATCGCGGAGCCTCCACAGGTAAACACACAAGAAAAGGTCGCGAAATTTATCCATTGTGTCTGTAAAAGATTCATTGTGAAAAGATAAGGAATGTATAGGGTTTATTATACATGTACCTGGTTTCTGCGAGTTCGTCTGTCTCCCCCATACCTTCCCCTCCCGCTAAACAAAAAAAATAAATAAATAAATAAAAAGGCAGTTAAAGCAAATCACACGTGAAACATAAAAACGGCAAAGAAACCGTGCTCGTGTGAGACACTCTGGAAAATTAAATTTATGGCGTAAAAGCGTTCAGAGAAAAAAAAAATCAAGCACGGACCCTTTGAGCATCGCAGGTTAATTAATCTTGAATGCCTCACGAGAGCACAGGACAGCAGCTGCGAAATACTGCTGCTGGTTTGTGGAGGTTAAACGGTCCTCCTCTGAATACAGCACGTAAAGATTGTTCTAGAAACTGCCATGTAATACAACATTGGGAGGGATGTATAGATCTTGTTTGCCAAGTTTCGCGTTAGCGTATCATCTGCGCGGTTTATGTTAAACTTCGAAAGGGAGAAAAAATATCGATAAAGTTGGAACTTTGCTCCAAGTTTTTCGTTGTATACTGGAGGGAGTGCAAAAAAAAAAAAGAAAGTTGCTGGCTCACACTTAACCTTCAGCGTACGCATGTGTGTGGCACTTTTTTCAAATACTTCCAAAAATTACCTTTCCAGCTACACGAGTTTTGAAAGATTCGCAGCCAGACAAGCAAGAATTAAAAAAAAATACTCCCGTAACTTTTTGCAACATCATTTTTCTTTGTAAGAATTTGTGGGGAGGGGAAAGGGAGAGAATGCATGAGGTGTATATCATGACCCAAAGCACTATCAAACAGCTTACTACTAGGTTTATATGTGTATGTTTATATGTTTATGGGGGTTGGTTTGAATTGTAAAAATTCTCTCTCTCTCTCTCTCTCTCTCTCTCTCTCTCTCTCTCTCTCTCTCTCTCTCTCTCTCTCTCTCTCTCTCTATCTATCTATCTATCTATTTATCTATCTATCTATCTATCTATCTATCTATCTATATATCTCTTTCTTTCTCTAAATAGAAAGCAAAAACACCACACTTGGAGGATAACTTGGTAATTATAAAGGATCCAAAAGGACGCGTGTGTGTCTATAAATAGTATACTGCAAGGTCTGAAAGGAAGTAAGCACAGAACTTTATAATTACGGGATCATAATAAAAGAAATAACAAAACTGTTATTTAACATACGTTTCACTTTGTAAGGTTCGTCAGTAAACGTTTATGTGTTAAATTGATAATAGTTTTGTTATTTCTTTTTTTTTGTCCCATAATTAAAAAGTTGTGTGCCTCTTTCCTTTTAGACCTCCTCTCTCTCTCTTTCTCTCTCTCTCTCTCTCTCTCTCTCTCTCTCTCTCTCTCTCTCTCTCTCTCTCTCTCTCTCGTCTCTCTCTCTCTATCTATCTAACTATCAATTTATCTCTTTCTGTGTCCTTCTCTGTCTCTCTCTTTCTGTGTCTGTCTGTCTCTCTGTCTGTCTCTCTCTCTCTCTCTCTCTCTCTCTCTCTCTCTCTCTCTCTCTCTCTCTCTCTCTCTCTCTCTTTCTCTCTCTCTCTCTCTTTATCTATATATTTCTACCCACCTATCTATCTATCTATCTATCAATCTACCTCTCACTCTCTAGCTCTCTCTTTAAATAAGCATTATTAAGATCTCTCTAAGTTGTAAGTTGCCCCGACACTACATAAATCTCATTGAAGGCTTGATGCTACAAATTCCAGCTTAGCATTCATGTTCCTAACGATAAAGGAAAATTTTTCTTACAGCCTTCTTTTTTAATGTTGTAAAAAAAAAATAGTTCAAAATCAAATTGAAACACAAGAAAATCTTTGCATGACGGGTGATACTACCTGAAAGCATTCACGATCCATACATAGGTTTATTTCTCAATACCATGATTTAAAGTTAGTGGTGAAAACCGTGGTACTGCCTGTATCATTAATATTTATGGCATTAATGAACCGGTTCCACACAACCGTTTTACCTATATGGTGTATATATTCTGTCTTTATCGTTCAGCTAGACTCCTTGTTGTGTGTCGTGTCGAATATGTGTTAATGAGTTTAAAAGAAATTAAAGCAAAATAGTAATTTTTTGCTTAGCAATTGCGCATAATTCTTTTTCTTTCTTTTCTTTTTTAAGCCGCTCTCTCTCTCTCTCTCTCTCTCTCTCTCTCTCTCTCTCTCTCTCTCTCTCTCTCTCTCTCTCTCTCTCTCTCTCTCTCTCTCTCTCTTTCTCCCCCTATCTATTTCTCTCTCTATCTCTCTCCCTCTCTCTCTCTATCTAATTCTTTAACTCCCCCTCTCTCATTTCTTAACATCCTCTCGTTCCTTTTTGTTTTAATCTCTCTTTTTTCCTCCATTATTTCTTTCACCAACACACACCTACATACAAAACTTACACCTTCTTCCTCTCCCCCCTCTCCAAATACTATAATTACCCCTAAAGGCCAAGTTTGCCTACAAGCGAATGATAGGATTCACAGAGTCAAGGGCTGGAATTTACTTCGAAGGAATTACAGGCTTAGACGGTCTACTGGTGTAAGGAAAGAATGCAATCACCAGGCCAGCTTAATAATTGAGTAAGTTTGCTGCTGAATAACCGAACCAGTCCTGTGCTGTACCTTGTACCTGTGTAGCCTAATTTTGTGAATCCTTACACTTACGGAAATAAACAATTGTCTGAGAATAGAAGGCTAGGTTACAGCACTGCACATTCGTTACAAACAAAATTGGAGGGTTGGGTTTTTTTTGTTTTGTTTTGTTGTTGTTTTGTTTTTGGTTTTGGTTTTGTTTTGTTTTGTTTGTTTGTTTGTTGTTTGTTTGTTTGTTTGTTGTTTTTTTTTTTTTTTTTTTTTTTTGGGGGGGGGGGGGGGGGGGTTGCGACTAAAGTATCCTTTAACCCCGCAAATGCAGTATATTAAGAATCGTAATTAAGACAAGAGGGAAAAAAATAAATACAGAAAAATGAATCGGATTTGAATCCAAAATAGCATGCATGCATGCGTGGAAGCCTGGTTTTTTAAAAAAATAGAATACTTATATGATTAAAATAAAACAGTCGATGAAGAGTTTAAGCGAGCAGAAGAAATGAACAAGTGAAAAACGTCATCGTTGAATAAGGCGGTCGTTGTCTGAAGGCCAGTAGTTGATATAAAGAAACCAATATTTTATAATTTTCATTTGTATTGTTTTGAAAGGGAGCGGAGGTGAATTTTTTGACAGTATCGGATTACTTTGCACATTTCGTCTATGTGTAAAACACTGTTCCAGCTATTTCAACAAGTATTATGACTAACTTAAAATGAGACGTGCAAACAAAAAAAAAAAGTGAGTTGACAAAATTCAGATACAGATAATTATTTAAAACAAAAGAACATATGTGATACTTACACAGGATAGAAAAGTGCACAATGGTGTTGAACCAGATTGAGGAAAAGGGTGTTTCGGAATCAAACACACACACACACTCACTCTTTCCAACCCCTCTCCCTCCCTAGCCCCCTCCCCCCCCCCCCCCCCTTCCCCCCCTTTTTTTTTTCTCCCAGGCCTGCGGGAGAGGGTTCAAAGATAATATTATTTCATAATCCGTTTATATCCGGCCTGGTGACCCACAGAATGAGGCCATAGCGTGACTCACACACACAGGCCTCTAAGAGCCGTTGACTGAGTCAAAAGGGACGGAAATTGATGTCAGTTCGTACCGATCAAATTGAACTTAAATCTGTGCGAGTTGCGGCAAGTTTCGTTAATTTGTACACAACAATGAGGTTCGTGAAGATTGTGTTGATTTACTTTTGACAAGCTGCTTAGCATGAACCGCTGGTGATGTTATCATTGTTGTTGTTGTTATCGTTGTTATGACGATGAATCATCATCATCATCATTATGATTATTATTATTATTATTATTATTATTATTATTATTATTATTATTATTATTATTATTATTATTATTATTATTATCAATATTATCATCATCATCTTCATCATCATCATCATCATCATCATCATCTTCATCATCATCATTATTATTGCTGTTGTTATTAATGATGTTGTTATTCTTGTTGTTGTTACGTGAAGTGTGACTCAGTTGCCAGAAATGCACAAAACGCTCCTTTCTTGAACCATAGACTGATAACAGGTTGATAACACAGGATGATCCGCTATGCTCCACATTCATACGCGGACAGGCTAACCTCTTTTTTTTTTTTTTTGTATAATCTGACAGTTATATCTATACTAGTATTATGTCAACAATTTAGGATATTTAAAAAAAAAAACGGAGGAAAAAAAAGAAGGCATTAATCGATGATTTACTTGAGACTGAAAAATAGCAAAATCGTAAAAGAATGACTTGTGCTGTTCGTCTCTCCATTGGCATAAATGATTGCAGATCAAACAAAAACACGACTGGCGTACTCCTCCTTTTAAAGAGTTTACAATCGATCTCAGAACAGAACCAGTAAAACAAGGGTAAATTCTACTTTAACAACTCTGTATTCCGCGACAAGCATTTCAAACCTGAGGATCATATTAACTAATTGTCTCCATGGATATGCGAATCGGTTTCTCAATGTTTTGATGAGTTAAATGGTAAAATGTTAAAAAAAAAAAAAAGCAATGGTGCGTTACAGAGTCAGCCTATTCCACTTGATTGTACATGCACGAAACAAAAGAAATTACTTTCGAAACTGCCTTCAACGTGAACGCCGAATTTGCGAGAAACGGTCTTCATTTATGGCTAGGTGTCTATAAGACAAGCAGGTACCGCACTAACATAAACTGTAAAAAAAAATATTTTATACAATTTCATTCCACAAGTTATTCGGGATCGAACGTTCAATCGTTGAATGTCTGCATTTCCGTCTGCAGCAAAATGGTCCAGGACATAATTATTATGTGCTGCCATCGTTGCAACAGGAAAGACAAGAGAAGGGATGGGCCGGGAATGAGGAAAGGGTGAGAGAAATACGGAGTCTGGGAAATGCAAGAGGTAACAGATATGACTCCATTTTACAGCACATCTTTCTCAACACTTTATGTCGCCTCTACGCAAGAGATGCGGAAGCAACCACTAGGTCTTTACTGCTGCACTTAGCCATTAAGTAAGTTTTCCATTTTCACAATCGGATCTTCATTGAGGGCACCGACGTTATATTAGAAAACAGACCAACTCAATGATGTTGAGGGTGGGGTTTGCGTAGACCAAAAATGAAAGAGAGAGAAATGAAGCTAGCAAGCACAATAAAATTAAGAATGAACAAAATGTCACTGAATCAATTTAACGGTATGACTTTCTCTTTTCGCCCGCAGGCGGCACTTAACATTTTTGGCACGGTTTTTGTCAAGGCGAAAAGTGAAAACACGACTTAGTATAGGACCCACGGCGTAAAAAAAAATTTATACAGTAATAATAGTTACATGGTATTGGGTACAAAAGTTGTGGAGTAGCAGAGCGTAACGTACAACAACGTAGAGAGAATAGTGTGATGTTACAAGTTTTACAAAGATAGAGGATGTGTACAACACTGTCGACTGTAACAATCACATCTCCCGTGAAATAGTAACCAAAGACAACTGACTAAAATGATAATATTATGATCAACAATGCGAAATATTTCGAAGAATTTTTTCGAAAAAACACTGAACCCTATTGACAGCCGGTGATCTATGATGTTTTCTCATATGTATCAAGCGGGGCAAGTAAAAAGGAAAAGCCAGGTTATGTTCGAACCTTAAGTCCAGAGCATGATGCACTGGTCGGTTCTCTTCCACCATTTTTTTTTTTCGTCTTATCGACGCCCAGTCCTAATCCTTCATCGTTCTCACTGGCTTGGTGAGTCCCACAACGTCTGTAGGTGAATTAGGGCCCAATCTTTTCGGTTCTGTCCTGCCTGACGGGGGCTCAGGTTTAATAAGCAAGAAGGTCTGAGATCACCGAGTTGTGGACGGGCTATATCAAACAATAAACTACAAAGTCTACTATGAAAGTGAAATCGAGATAACCTGGGGCTCCCACGACGTATGACTGAGCCCTCCAGACTTCAAAGAATCCGCGTTCACAAACAATCAAACTGTGTGAGCATCGGTTTCCCACAGCATGACGATAACAAATTTGCATTTCTCACTTGACAACATGCCTTTTAACGCCTAATGCACAGCAACGTGGGCTTAACATGTGTTTGCCAACTAAACACAGCAACACACATGTATGTCTATCTACATGTCTCCATCTCGTCTTATGTTTCTCTTTCTTTCTCTCGCTCCTGTCCTCACCTCTAAATCTCAAAGATTTCCTCTTTCTCTCTCGTATCCTCTTGATTTAAATTCTTCCTATCCCTCTCTTCCTACGTTTCTATTTCAAGGAACCCTTCCTAAGCTCTTCCCTCCATTTGTCTCCAATCTCTCTCTCTCTCTCTCTCTCTCTCTCTCTCTCTCTCTCTCTCTCTCTCTCTCTCTCTCTCTCTCTCTCTCTCTCTCTCTCTCTCTTTCAAATGAAAAGTAACAACAATGCACTTGAAGTACATCTTGACATCATAAGAGAGCCCAAAAGCCGTAAATGGACGCACGTGTCTCTGTAAAAAAAAAAGTTTCATAAGAATACGAATAAAAAGCTAAGTGGAGACAGGATCTCAGCTTGGTGTATGTGGCAAAACACTACTTCAAATATCATGCAAAAATTACAGAAAAATGTAAAGATGTAAGACAGGAAGACAATCGAAGAAATCGAGCAAAAGGCAGAGGGACAGAGAGGGGGAGAACAAGAGTGAGAGAGAGAGAGAGAGAGAGAGAGACAGAAAGACTAACAGCAAGACAGAGACACGGAGAGAGAGAGAGAGAGAGAGAGAGAGAGAGAGAGAGAGAGAGATGGGGAAGGAGTGAGGGGATGGGCATTTGAGAGCGGATGATGAAGAAAGAGTTCATCGACCTGTGGAAAGTGCGATGATCCACTAGAGATCTGCACCATCTCCTGCTTTACAAGAAGGGACCACTAAAATAGCACCGCATTTCTTCTACTGGTGAGTACACATCCTGGCTACCGCTCCCTTGCCACTCACATACATCGTTCGCCAGAACCTGCTGGTGTTATTCACGCCGTTATCTACCCCCAGGTTATAAGGTTTTTTTTCTCTTACCTACACACGAATAGTCTTTAAGAAGTAAGCACGCGCGCCCACTCATCACCAAATCAGCAGGATAGAACTCACTCCTGGCACAGCGCCTCTTTTTTTTTTTTTTACTTAGTCTACTTAGAACCGAACGTCTGGGATCGAAACCAATAACTATACTATAAATCCAGTTTACCGCCTTGTTTCATGAATCTTTGCTTCAACAGTGGCTTTTATTTTTTTTATATATAGACAAGGACAAAATCTGTCGGCATTTAATGACTGAACCTGTTCATTATGCCCTTAAATTTGAGATCACTTACTTGGCAAAATGATCCAGAGTAGAGGAGCTCTGGATCTTTGTGACATTTGATCAAAAATAGTCTCAAGTGCGTTGGATCTTTGATGCTTGTTCTTAAACCCCCTCGCTTCACGTCATGCTCAAGGTTGTTATGAAATACAGACAGGAGGAGGTTTGGTTCTTCCTGTTCAGGCTGAGCAAAAGGTCAGGGATGTTAACAGCAGATTTCTGGTAAGTTTTGCACAATGATCCAGGTGGCAGCTCTGTGGGTAATCTACAAAGTGCGCCTCCAACATGTACAGTGAAGTCCATTTAAAGTCAACTCTGTTGGCAGTCCTATTTTGTATTTCTTCATACATATATGTTACAGTGGTTTAAGTCACATATTGCTTAAGATCAACCAATTTCTTCGATCACGACTTTATCCAGATCCCACTGTATTGTGCATAGTCGTACCGCAACCGCTTTAATCTCAACTATCTCAAGTATTTTTATACGAAGTGCATCTCATGATTTTCTGATTGATCTGTCCGTGCCTATTCGATCGACTTTCACGCCTCTTTCTCCTCCTCCACCACTTCCTCATTTGTGTCTCCTCTCTCCCCTATCTTTTTTTCATTTCCTTCTGCTAATGTTCCTATTACTGCTACCATTACCACTACTGCAACAATAGCGCAACATTCTGTATGACCCTCCTCCTCCCCCCCCCCTCCCCCCGGTCAACATAGTGCTATTAAGTTTGATAGTTCAACTTTAGTTCAAGCCTAGATTCGACCCTGAGCCCAACGCTCTACGGATCGTGATCTCCAGCTTAGCACCCCATACATCTTGTGCTCAGTTGTGATCCGCATCAATCTACAACCATCTTTATACAGTTTCATCGAAGAAAAGTGGCGGCCGTTGGCCGGAAGCCTAGGGAAGGGTCAAGAAACATTCGAGCTGTTAAACTAGCAATTAAAATAATTATGCTCCTTGTTGAAAAACGTGACTTGCCATCAGGTGAGAGCAGCGGTTAGAGTGAACAGAATCTAGCTAATCAAATCTCATTAATTTTTGTTCTCGAGGAAATAGAGGTATAGAATCGTGCTAGCAAAAACTGCTTTCCTGCTCCTAGTCATACCGAGCAATATACGGATGTGCACGTCCTGTGGTAAAAAACATAAGTCACATAAAAAAAATTAATAGGAAATTACGTAATCTCCCTTTCATTAATCCTTCAGCTAAATATACTTACCAATGTGCAAATAGCCAACCTAAGACAAAATTGAAGATCTGTATAACGCAATTAGTGTTCTCAAGCGAAAGTTCTTCAACACTTCAAGTTATTAAACACAAGCAAGTAAAACAACGAAACCCAAGAGAAAAAAATGTTGATGGCCTAAATCTAATGATGAAAGGACAATAAGAATGCCTGATTTTAGTCTCAGCACATTAGCTTAGAAACTCTATCTTTGAATCTCCTCGTCACAGCGCGCACCCCAGATCAACTTGCTGAAAACAATTATTTGAACGCTCAACGGCAATTAAATGAGCAAAGAATGCAAAAAATAAAAGAGAGAGAGAGAGAGAGAGAGAGAGAGAGAGAGAGAGAGAGAGAGAGAGAGAAAGAGAGAGAGAAGAACTGAAAAGAGCACCCCTAAGATCGCGAAGGCACAGCTACCTCTTTGATAACATACATTTTCCGACCGGAAAAAAAAAGTGGGACAGGTTGCCTTGAGTTGCAAACACTGTATTATTACATGTAATGAAATGAGCGTTGTGTGCACGCAGTTTAGAAAAGAAAAAAAAAAAAGAAGAAGAATAGCGAAATCTTACATTTTGGTTCACGCATTTAAGATGCAAAGAACAGACCCAAAAGTTAAAGCCATCTCCCCTTCGACATTTTTGAGAGATTTGATTGACAGGCCAGAAAGTTTTACCTCATGCCTCATGGCTGTGTTTAAGTGTTAGATGCCGGTAGGTATTTAAATCTAGTGAGCGCGATTTACCTGTTGCGGTTATCATACAGCCAGGCAGAGGTTGATAAATCTCTCTCTCTCTCTCTCTCTCTCTCTCTCTCTCTCTCTCTCTTTATATATATATATATATATATATATATATATATATATATATATATATATATATATATATATATATATATATGTATGTCTGTTACTTGTCGATTAATCACACCCACATTCTTTGCATGACGCAGTGCCTGGGATGAGTGCATTGCGATTTACAAAATACAAGGTGGGTGAGTCAATGTCTTCAGCAGATTAAGATGACGGATAAATAAGTTTCTTTAAAGAAGAATCTGATTCTGAGGCCATGCTATGTTTTAGTTTAACTGTTTGTTTGCTTTTAACTTATAAATGGGCTTTTTGAACAATTCTGGTTAAATTTTTTGTCAAAGCTAGTGGATACAAATGGTCGGTTAAACCTATGATGTTTACATTGAATTTGGTCCATTGTATAGCGTAATACACGAAAAAGGTACAATTTCGAATATTTATATTAATATAGTTTTCTGGGACATGCTTGTCAAATCATATTTCAAAGTAATAATACAAAAAAAAATTTTTGTTTTGTAGAAGTAAATGCCTAGCATTAGCAAGAATTGTTCTTACCATTAACCTGTCGATCAAGGGCTGAGGGAATGAGGAAGTGAAAGAGAGAGAGAGAGAGAGAGAGAGAGAGAGAGAGAGAGAGAGAGAGGAAGGAGAGACAGACAGACTGACTAACAGACAGACAGATAGAGAGCGAGGGAGAGAGAGAGAGAGAGAGAGAGAGAGAGAGAGAGAGAGAGCGAGGGAGAGAGAGAGAGGGATAGCACGGGTCTAACGGACGGACAGAAAACTAACTTTTAACAGAATAAATGGTTAAAATTAAATAAAAAAGAATAAAGAAAATGTAAAGCTAATTTTCGTGACTATTATTACTATAAAGACGAGTAATAACGATTTTTTTTCAACAGTTTGGACTAAAAATCACTTGTAATTGATAACAATTTATGTGGGATGATGCAAAATTCTGTTCTAAAAGAAACGAGAGGTGTGTGTGTGTGTGTCCGGGAGGAAAGGGGAGGGAGAAGGAAAGAAGAGCCGTCAAGAAGAGACAGACAGGAATGAAAATGACCTAGACTAGGAGAAAGATAAGGAGCGGCATCAAAAAGAAGAGAAGAAAAATGACCAAAAGAGGGAGAAATGTAAGAAGAGGCATCAAGAAGAGAAGGAAAAGAAGGATCGGAAAATGTCCTAGAGGAGAAACAGAATAGAGAGCTGAAGGATGGGATCTATACAGTACACATTGTAGATCTAGATTCTGATCTAGATCTAGTTCTAAATTTATCTTGAATCGAGAAATCTAGGCCTAGGTCTGAAAGGTTAATTTAGATCTACTGTATACATCAGAACTGGAAGAATTTATTTAAGAACTAAAAAAAAATCTTCATTTCTAGATTCTAGATCTGGTCCAGATTAGTCTTTGGATCTAGATCTAGATCTAGTTCTTTCAGTCTTCTCTGACATACACCACTGCATTCAAGACAGGTGCAAATCGCGACCCACTTTCTTATAAATGGTTCATAGCAGACTGACTTTACCTGCCACAGCTCGGGTATCTGTTCTCACAATGTAAAACCCAGAATAACTTTGTCAGAAGTATACTTAATATAGAATTTGAAGCGTTTTGAAGGACTATTCCTACTTACCTGTTGTGCTACAGGTTCCAAAATACTTTCTATGGTCTTCGTATGGAAGACAGGCATTTTGGTTGATGGTCAGAAGAATTACTCCAAGAGGAATTCCTGTTTCAATAAGTCCCAAGAAATAAACAAAGTGATCTCAACTTGACACAGCAGCAGCAGAATCTCACAGCCTAGTTGCCCAAGCCTTCGTTGCCGTGTAAATACTCTTGGCCTGACATAGCCTGTGTAGTTCTTGCTCGCATCAACTAGCGGGCTATTGAGTCAGCACACCTACTCCTCGCTCTCCTCTCTAGGGATGGATTCATGGAGCTGAAAAAAAGTAACTGGAGACCACAGCTCCTTCTACGACTATGTAGGAGGCGCAAGCCAACTAGAACAACCAAAATGGCGCTGGTTCTGAGGCAGCCAAGCCGCTTGCTCAGTCGCTATCCGAGCAAGAGTTTGATCCCTAAATTTCCCTACAATTTTAAAACTGTACAAACTAAGCCTCTTGCTGTTGTTTGCACAATGTGTACACAGTCGATTCTAAAAAAGCTAAATCAAGGCCTGTATTAAATAAGATTTACATAATTATAAGTCTGAGTCGATTAAATATTAGAATTAAAAAGGGATAAAAATAGAATAAAAAAGGGAGAAAATTATTAAGCCGAGAAAATGATGGATTTATATAGGATTGAATTTCTACATTTCTAACTTGGTTAAGATTCGTTGAGATTGGATGATTTAAATCTTGTAGTTACAACAAAGACAATTTGGAATTCACATTATTATTATTATTATTATTATTATTATTATTATTATTATTATTATTATTATTATTATTATTATTATTATTATTATTATTATTATTATTATCATCATCATCATCACCAGCATCATCATCATCATGACAATCATCATCATCATCATCGTTTTTGTTGTTTTTATTATCCTTATCATTTTACTACCTCTATTTTTTTTTCTCCTGCTAATCCACCTCCTCCTCATCTATGTAAATAGATACTTAAATACTTATTTAAGATCTACTACTACTACTACTACTACTACTACTACTACTACTACTACTACTACTACTACTACTACGACTACTACCCCTACCACTACTACTACTACTACTACTACTACTACTACTACTACTACTACTACTACTACTACTACTACTACTACTACTACTACTACTACTACTACTACTACTACTACTACTACTACTACTACTACTTTTATTAACAATGCTGCTGGTATTATTACTACCACTACTACTACTAAGAAGAAGAAGAAGAAGAAGAAGAAGAAGAAGAAGAAGAAGAAGAAGAAGAAGAAGAAGAAGAAGAAGAAGAAGAAGAAGAAGAAGAAGAAGAAGAAGAAGAAGAAGAAGAAGAAGAAGAAGAAGAAGAAGAAGAAGAAGGTCATTAATTAAAGTGTTAAATGGAAAAAAAATAAAACTGTCTTAAAAATTAATTTTTTGTACATTTTTTCCTTCAATCGAAAATAGAAGCCTAAGATTGTGAAAGTAAAGCGAAGCTGAACTGATGCCGTGAACGCAATAGTAAAAAAAGCGACAATGGCGGGCGATTCCCTCACAGTAGAAATATCAACGAGGCTCCCCTACCTCGTCACACCAATATAACGTGATTCTCAGTCCTAGTTTTCTTTATATCTCCATGATGGATCGGCAAACCAAGACTCGAACCGAGTCGTAAAATTTGAGTTTAAGCATCAAAGGTTCTAAAACTGATAGAGATACTTTTTACCGCTAATGCAACATTCACTTTTGCACACTTTACAATCTTTGAGGATTGTCTATTTCTCTTTGTTTCCACTGTCTTTCAAAAAATGGTGCGATAATTTTTCCACGGAAAAAGTAATTTGTTAATAGGAAATAGACATAATAATGTCATGAAAAGCGTTTTCATATCGTTTGTTTAGATTGTTGTAGAATCTATAATATAACCAGGAAAGGAAAACAGATTCTTCTTGGTGAATGCGAACTTTTACGGAGAGTCGTGGTTGTTTGATTTTAGCCTCCGCTCTAATATCCCCAGGGACCTTCTTCTTGAGTTCGAGGCTCACGCCGATGGTAGTCGGCTAAGAGGCCTCATCTTTCCAGTTCCACCTTGCCCTAGAGGAAGGCTTAACTTGGTTTTGAAACGTCAAAGAAGTCCCAGATCACTGTGTTGTAAAAGCTCCATATCGTACAACGAACAAACAAAACAAAAATCTAATATTGAATAAACTCTCTATATTTATTCTTTTATTTCTCTGAGATTTCAAATAAGCTTTAAATGAAAAATTGGTTTAAAGAAAAACAAACATGGCAGGATTCTTTTGGGATGCAACGGTGAATATTAAACACGTGTTGAAACGTTTTTGTTTTTTTTTAGGCGTCCACGTTTCTTTAACGTTTTCTAACTTTATTTTTAATAATGTGAAAATTTTACATTGCCTCTCTTCAGTTATTTTCTCCTCTCCAAAGGAGTCAATGTTGAAAAAATTTAGAACCGCTAGGATATTGCGAGAGCTAAATGTTTATTCCGTAGCCGCATTCTCGCATTGTTTTGAGGTCACTGGGTTATCTTTAAACACCCTTATTTGACCTTTTAGTTTAGATAGGAGATGAATAACTTCATGTTGAAAAACATAGGTAGCCTTAAATTAAAGAGGATAAAAAAGACTATGAAAAAAGATTAGTTGATTATTTTCCAGAGCAATATTATGGATTTTTTTTTTAAATATTGTTTAGAACAGCATTTTGCCATATAAGGAATGCATACTATTTTTAACACCAGCTGCAAAGGGCAAAGAGCAAAGGTCATTCTTTTGCCGTGAGCTCTCTTTGTTTTTTCCGTATTCCTCTTTTGCCTGCAGTATCACAAAAAAAAAAAAGATTTTTATTGTTGTAAACATTAAGTCAACACAATTTTGTTTGATTTTAACATCAGTTTGTCACGTCTAAGAATAGCTTGACCTACAGAAAGTACAATGCGAGCACTAGATTAAAGAAAAATTTGAAAAAATCCATGAATTATTACAGTAATTGCTTTTTTTTTTTAATTATTTAAATGTACGCTTCATGTCTCATTGTAACCGATTTTTAAATTCTCTGTTTTCACTTCCTCAAAAAATAGTCATAGCACAGTTAAAGCAAGGTAAGCCTATCGTTTACCATGGGACATGAAGTAAAAATACCAAAATTTGCTGTTGTTGTTTTTTTTTTAATCGATTATGCTATTCTTCATGTATTTCTTTTTTAGTATGATATATACATGTTTATGTGTGTGTATTATATATATATATATATATATATATATATATATATATATATATATATATATATATATATATTTATATATATATATATATATAATTATATAACCGTGGCTTGACGAAATCTTTCCATGTAAGCTAACCGAAGTAAACCAAAGTATGCCTTTCATAAGTTATACCATTGTAAAATAATGTTCGAACTTTTTATCATGTGAAATAATTTGTGTACCGTATTACTTTAAATTAAAATTTTTATGTCTGAACTATTTTATTAAAGGTAACTGCATATTTTGTAAGTGTTTTATGGCAACATAGTGGGTTAGCTCCCATGGTTTCTTTATTGATTTTTATTATTTTATGGGCTCGAGAGAGTGCTGATTTTTTTACCTTTAGTGATAAAATATTCTAAACAAATTACTAAACTTTGAAAAAAAAAATTAAATAAACAGTAAGCGAAATGGTCTCTTTGCCATTTTGTCAAATCCAATGGGCGGAATAGACTAAGCAATGACAAATCCTGTAATACGAGTAAGGTAGGTGAATGCGAAGAGGCTTCGAATAGTAAGTGTCAACCACCAGAGCAGATGACACAGTCTGAGCTATGTCTGGAGATGATACTTAAGCATTCTGTCAACTAAGAATTATGAATCACAAATTATAAACATTGTTGCACTACAAAATTTATTAACTCTTATTTTACGGAAAAAAAAAAAAAAAAAAACAGAAGACCTTACTCACCTGTAACACCACTTTAATGTGATACAAACAAAAGAAAATATGAATACATTGTTTTGTTCTGTTATAAAACTCGCAAGCAGTTGTAAAAATGAATTAAATTTTTCAGTTTTTAATACATGTAATAAATTTATAGTCTTAATCCATTTTACAACGTAATTCTCTTCTGCTTCTTTTCTTCTTTCTTGTTCAGTTCTCGATTAAAATAAATCGCTTTTAAAATTACTTCTCTTATTTATCTCTACTGCCTTATTTGTTTTTATCTTTCTCTCCTCTCTCTCTTCTCCTTCTCCTTCTCTTCACCCATCTCTTTCTCGTAATTTTCTTTCTTCTGTTACGTTACTTCTTCTTTCTCTTCCTCTTTTGTTTCTTCTTCTATTACTTTTTCTAAGATAATATGATTGTACAAAACTATAATTGCTGAGTTATCCAGTAGTTTTGAAATGAAGTAACATAAATAGCTTTATCATTTGTTTGAATACGGCACTCGAATTGCTTTGTAAATTTGACTGCGCCAGCAAGCAACAAAAATTAGAAGCACAAATAATAATTATGGACTCTTGCACAATGGCAATAGAATTTTGTCAGTGCGAACAGAAAATCAGACCGAGCAGACGTCAAAACATGAAACATCGCGCGTGAAAAATATACTAATGATGATGGTTAGCACGCGTTTGTGTTTATTTCCTTAATGTATTTATCGGCTGTTTCAGCGAGCTCCCGCGCTCAGAAGATATGAAACTCAAAACTAATACAAGTGTACGAGTCCAGGTCTCAAAATGATTTGCTCCTAAAACTGCGTTTTGCATTGATTTGAAATTTAAAAAAAAAAGACTGATCTGTGGATAAGAGAGGAAATGTTTCTTTTCAGTGGCTTTTGAAAAGTTGAGTTATCAAGGAGTTAAAGCTTGGTTTGATATCGTTTCTCTACTTTACAATTTGTGGAGATTGGTTTGATAGTGAGTGTTTTATAAATGTTGAGTCATCGCACTGAAACAAGTACCATTGAATAATTATATATAACGCTCTGAGCTGTGGAAAAGTCAAGTCGAGATCTTGATTTTTCACATGCAATAAAATCACACACTCCTGTGTTCTCTAGGATATGCAATCTATTGTTGATAATTCAGTGAGATAAATACCAGCTCCTTTAAATAGTTTCTTTTCCTTTGTGTGGTAGTTCAGCTCTAAAAAATAATTGTTTCATTATATATTTTATGGATGCGGGGAAAGAGTTAATATTATTTTGAGCTAGTCTCTGTACATTGGTGGACTGACTCATTTTTAACACAATTTACAAGACCTGTTCTCACATCTGCAACTCTTTGCTTGCTGTGAAAAAGTTAGACTACCGATATCGATAACAGAGAAGTTGGACACTTACAAACATACTTTACAATCGGTATTATTTAACGGTCGAAAGAAACTTGAATCGAAGGAACAGAGATAGGATTTTGTATTCCATTGGCAAAAAAACCTCTACTTACAAGCCTTTTTTAAGTTACACATTGAATCAGAAGCAACTGAATCGTAAGTGTAACCTTTGCAAGAAAAGCTGCCGGCAACGTGTTTTGTTTGCTAAATTTAGGTCAAGAAGAAAAACTCCAAAACTCAGTGTTTCGTGTGCCATTTTAAGATTCATAATGAATAATTCTTTAAAAAAAAAAAAAACGAAAATAGTTTATCCGCGCTTCTTGCTTGCAACTTCAGTTGTTTTTTGTTTTCGTTGTTGCTTTTTTTTTTTTTTTTTTTTTTTTAATAAGAACTCGCATAGACGAGCGAACATGCGCCACTATTTTTTTTTTATTATCGGTGTCTGTTGCCAAGCACAGAGCACTAAATGCGAGTTCTGATTTTTGAATCAGTCTTATGGCATCCAAGTATACTTGTTTTATATTTGTTAATCTCATATTTTTTTTTAAATATGCTCACCGGTAACTATTATTTACTGATCTGATCAGAGCCTTAAGACAATTGTGTCAACAAAATGAGCGTTAATAATCCTTTTACCTTCTTTTGTACCCCTTAGAGTGGTTCTAGCAGAGGCCAAGTACACGAATTTGGACATAATTGTCTCAACACGTTGATTTAACATTGCTGTGTGAAAATTCCCTTTATACTTATAAGACTGTATCAGTTTTACTGTTTTCAAATACTTTGAAGGGTATAAACGAACGAGATGAAAAAAAATCATTTTTAACTTATAAATCTCTGACGAGGCTGCTTAATTTACACACCCACTCTTACTAATATTTGTGTGTCTTAGTCACGAATACGGTACATTGAATTGCCCGCGGTAGGATTAGCGGACTAGCCAGAGCAGCTATTTCAAGGGATAAAGCGATACCATCTTCAAAAACTATTTTCACAATGGATGTACCCAGTGTATCTCTGTCGGATGAGGCTAGCAGATATGGCAATATGTCCAACGTTAGTGATAGTCTCTGCATCATCTCCAATGCTGAGCAAGCGCTCGAGCTCAGGTTGAGAAATTTTGTGCTAGTTACACGAGTCATTATATGTCCATTATTATGCGTATGGTCCATACTTAGTGGTGTCGTCAACAGCATCGCTTTCTGCAAGATAGGCCTGAGTGATGGAGTAAATCAGAACCTTCTCATATTGTCTGTGGCAGATACTGTGCAGGCAATCATAGCTCTGGTGAATTCGGTTTGCTACACGTTCCAGTTGCTCCACATAGACTTTGAGGGTGTAACGTTCCACGCACTGCATGTGGCGTTGGCAGTCATCTACAGTCTCCCTTTGGGTGTATCTATCATAACTACCACAGTGATTGCCGTTGTCCGTTGTTGCTGTGTCACAATGCCTTTCACCGTGCAGAAAAATCTCACTGCCCGCAGACAACTAGCCGCCATTATGATTTTGTGCAGCTTTTATATAGTCGCCATCTTTTCCATTCTACTACAGTTGAGACCACAGGATTGTCGGGTTCTGAGCGGGGCCGCCTGGTCTACCTGGCTCAAACTTACGAGTGCTGTAACTGTTTCGGCTTTCATCGTCATCATTGTGTCTCAGATAATCCTAATCCATGCCCTAAGAAAATCGTCTAAATTCCAACTTCGCACTGCGGGTTCAACAAGTGAAGACCGAAGTGTCAGAGATAGGCGCGTCATAAAAGGAATTCTCCAGGTTTTAATTATATTTGCAGTTTGCAATATTCTCATAATTTTTGTAACCCTTTTCAAAAAGAATGTGAATTTCACAGGTAAGCTAACGGTCGAACTCTACTACCTGATTACATTCCGTGCTATATTTTTGCAAATCAACACAAGTGTTAACATATTTGTCTACTATTATAACAACAGCCATTTCAAAAAAATAGTACATGACTTATTTCGTAGACACGAATAAAAACCTCGATGTTGGTGACGATAAAGTGCTTTTAATAAACTTTTAGTCACTTGTCAGAAATCCTTGAGATAACCTTGAATTTTGTTAAGCATGATTTAGTCATCTTTTTTTAAATTTTTTGGTTAAAGTTCTTCGTATATTTAATTTCTTTAATTACACTGTGGTGGTATGATAGATTAAAAAATCTCTAAAAATATTTTCCGATATATTAAAAATATATTGATAGCATTGGGCTTTGTGGTTTTTAGCTTTAAAGCTGTAGAAGAGTAAACTTATCGAACTGGTGAGAGGGTTTTGCGGTCGGTGGTAGTATATCTTTCATAATTGATTCTTTTTTTAATCATATGCCTGAATATACTGCACGTTGGCCACAAAGTCTGGTTGTAAGGATTATGTCTCTGATCACCAAAGAAGAATAAATTTATCGATCACCAAACTAGAAGGTTTGGATCCCACTAAGGGTAAGCATTATTTATTCTGCCAATTTTTGACCACTGCAGTGTATACTGCCTATAGTTTTAGCTCTAGAATTCTTACATTCCTGTAGGCTCGTACATTGGTATAAAAGATGATTGTTTTAGGAGGAACCGGGTAAGAACTCAGGGGATACTTATTGTAGGGTGCACCGGATAAGAACCCGGAGGACACTTATTTTAGGGTGCACCGGATAAGAACCCAGAGAATACTTATTACCGTATACGATGTACCGGGTGAAAACCAAATGATAATAAAAAAAAATAGGGTGCACCGGATAAGAACCCAGAGAATACTTATTACCGTATACGATGTACCGGGTGAAAACCAAATGATAATAAAAAAAATAGGGTGCACCGGATAAGAACCCAGAGGATACTTATTACCGTATACGATGTACCGGGTGAAAACCAAATGATAACAAAAATAGGGTGCACTGGATAAGAACCCAGAGAATTCTTATTACCGTATATGATGTACCGGGTGAAAACCAAATGATAATTAAAAAAAAAAAATAGGGTTCACCGAGTGAGGATAACAATTCTAGGGTTTATCGGGTGAGAACCCAGAAGATAATTATTCTTGGGGGCACCGAGTAAGACCCCAATAGCCAACGAAGGATCCAGAGCTTTATACAAACATTCTTTTCATACGTCAAAATCTACTTTTAATGAGATATTAAAAACTATTGAATAGGAAAATGTTATTACACCTTTTATTACTTTCAGTATATTGTTTATATATTTTGTATTGTTCATATTTCTGTAAAAGCTATCCATAAGTGTATTGCCTACTTATATTATAATAATGCGCAACTTTCTATGTATTTGTCCCATTTTTATGAGTTTGCACCTGTGCTTTACCCAATAAGGTCGAGGATTTATAAAGTTTTATCTGTATTTGCATTCTCTAAAATATTCTTTGCGATTAATGTTTTAAAAATGAATTTAAAAGAGCAAAATAATCCTTGAAAAACATTCAACGTTTTAAGTACTAATGAATTTGTCTTAATATTCAATGAGCCATGGTCACATTAATTTTGTGCATTCTCAGTATCACGCGCGTTGTCATTTTCTGGTAGATCAAGAAGATCAGTGAAGGACTGCCGCTTTGCCTGGTCTTCAATCCTAACCAATGCTAAACATGGTTTCATTGCCTGCGTATTTCGACCAACCATAAAAGTTTCATTTTTTTTTAACTAGGACGTACCCTAAATAAGGAGGCAAAAGAATTTTAGGATAAAAATATTCTTACTTTAAAATATGTTAAAATATTTTTCCCGGCACATTATGATTTCGATTTCGTTCTGCACAAGACGTTTATAGGTCGTGAGAAAAAAACTTGAACATCAGATTGTTAACAAAAGCAATTATATGGAATAAAAAAAAAATTAGTCCTGATAATTATTTTAAATAAACCCCAAGACGTTTGATGATATTTAAAAATACAAAATCTTGAAAAGTCTATGAAAATATACATTTAGATCTAGATTCTATACAATCTAATCTAATCAATTGAATCTAGACATGCATAAATTAGATGTGTAGCGTATTTTGTCATACTAAACAAAAACTGCTCTACATAGAAGTGGAGATAGATTCTGAGGTATAGATTTAATTAAGAATAATTTAGGTTCTAGGATATAGTTTAAATACAGATTGTTGACAAATATTTATAAATGTGCATGTAAGCCTATAAAATTAAATGCTATGAAAATAAAAGAGCTAAAGCAACTGAGCAGCCTACGAATTTGTGTAATCTTTACTAACATTGCAATGCAAGTTGACCTGAGTCAAGATGCTCGAAGTGGAAATCTAGTGATTGCGGCTGTTAGCAGAAATTTATCATGAAAATCTTTTGAGACAAAACAAAACGGAAATACCATGAACACGGGCTCTAATGTAGCGGTAGGAAAGGATTAAAAATAAGATAAAAATTGAAAATCTCTAAAAACATTTTTTTGGCGTAAAAAAACGGTTTTAAAATATTGCCTGTATAGAGCTGAAAGTCCTTACTCATGCTTATAAACTCATGTCTTTAACTTCCGCACATAGTACAGAGAAAAGAATATAAGAATAAAAGACTGTGAGGGTATCGGTAAAATACCTCAAGAAGAAGAAGAAGAAGAAGAAGATAAGTAAAGGAAACCGAGAAAAAAACCTGCAGAAATAGTACAAATCTGAGGTCTTTTGCAATACATCCTATGAAAAATCCAACTTACACATCCTAGACGAGCCAAGAAATAGAATGTAAGTTCCAAAATGGGTTATGACAATTGCAGTCTTGTAACAGAGAAGGCCGCGAAACAACGATAGAGATTGGGTCAAACGAAGCTCAAGTGATGGCCAAGAAAATAAATAGAAAACAAGAATTAATCACAAATCTACATCTAGCTCGTGACTGATAATAGAAAAAAAGACGTAAAAGAGAGAGAGAGAGAGAGAGAGAGAGAGAGAGAGAGAGAGAGAGAGAGAGAGAGAGAGAGAGAGAGAGAGAGAGAGAAATTGTAAACGAAAGTGGCTTCTCTCACTAAAATTAGAAGCCTAGTATTATCTCGGCAAAGTTATGGGTTCCTTACAGAGGTGTGGGTTCGACACTCATGCAAACCATTTGCCCTTCGCATGATAACTAAGCTTACATGTATGTGTTTAGATATTAATTCGAAGCGATTGAGACTAAAAATTTACAGAAATCTAATGGAACAACTAACACTGTCAGAACTTTCATTTTCGATATTTAAATGGTGATTCCAGTGCTGGAGACAATTATACTCATAAGATCTATCGGTGAAAAGCTATTGCTTTTTTTGCAGCTCAGTTTTGCAGTGAAGCTGAAGAGTCATCGGGATTAAAAAATAGCAAAAGACGAAAGTCTTTCAAGCAGTCAACGATACGTTTTTGGATAGAGAAATACGGCGGGTTCAACTGGTCATAACGAAGACTATTCTCTGACTATTGTCCTTGTGTTAAGTAAATACCATGCTTCATATTATATTTTGTAATATTTTACAAATATACTTAATAGGGCTATACACCCAACGTGACATGCCTTCGGAAAGCGAATTTCAGAGAACAGTATTGTCTCTCAAAAAGCTATTGCTAATGCTCCACACATGATTGAAAAACACACCCGGCTCTTACCTTATAAATGGGACTCCCATTTAGATATTTAATATTTTATTCAAAATATCTTTCTGTTCTTAGAGAGTTGTATACAAGATCCTTGGACAAAATCCATTATTAATCATCTTTTTATGTTATAATGGGTACCCTAGTGCTTCAGTTTTAAAGGTCTTCACTGACAAGGCGAACGCTAGTAGTCAATCGCAAAAATACCTACACTATAGGGTTTTCCCCCTACCATACGCCAATAAGCCAAATTCGGACTACAGCTGTAAGGTAAGGGCAATCAGCTTCTTGTTGAAGATAACACACAGTTCCGTTGATCATTAGAATGAGTCTACGACGAAGCTGTTCGGAAAAGAGACAGTATTGATTTTGCACTTTTACAAAAATGTGATTGTGCTGTGGACAAAGTACATTGACAAAAAGTTATGGATAGACGTAAATGTACCATTACATTTGACTTGAAGATTTAGAAACTATTTTTAATCCTCTTCGTAAAATGAATTGGCTTCATCAGTTCGCTAACATTACAAACATAGGGAATGCGATTTCCTTCTGGTGGAAGTCGTGAGTTCGGTTCAACATCCAAATTTTCATGGATCCATTTGATAATTTCCCTTTTCACCTCAAATAATATTTCAGATCAATTTTCGTGGGCTTTTCTTTCTCACACATCCTGTCTTTCTTCCTCTCTCTCTCTCTCTCTCTCTCTCTCTCTCTCTCTCTCTCTCTCTCTCTCTCTCTCTCTCTCTCTCTCTCTCTCTCTCTCTCTCTCTCTCTCTCTCTCTCTCTCTCTCTCTCTCTCTCTCTCTCTCTCTCTCTCTCTCTCTCTCTCTCTCTCTCTCTCCCTCTCTCTTTCTTCCTCTCTCTTTCGAATTTTTTGCAAATAACGCTTTATGTATAATAATATAAGTATCATTATCATGTAGGTCCAAATGAATAACGGGCAGCTATGAATTACCGCAGGTAGTGCACCTCTAAGATGCATTTTTTTTTTCGGCAATTCAAAGCCACGTAACAAGCGTTCGGAAGAACATTTAAATAGATAAGGAATGTAAAGGATTAGATGATTTCATGTAACGACGTTAGTGCCAGTAACAATTCTTCAACTCGAAATAAGGTCTAAAAGCTTTATATTTACGGGACAAAAAAGAAATAACGAAACTGTTATGTTATTTCTTTTATGTCCCGTGATTATAAAGTTGTGCGCCTATTTCTTTTTAGACCTTGTATTATACTAATTATAGACATACACGCTTCCTTTTAGATCCTTTATAATTACCAAGTTGTCCTCCAAGTTAGTGTGGTGTTAGCTTTCTATTTGGATTTTCAACTCGAAAATGGAACCATAATATTATGGAACATATCTAGATCAAGATCTAAGTTTAAATTTTCCTTGTCCTTAAAAAATATTTTAAAAAAACCAACGCTCTTTTTCTTCCAGCCTTGGTGCAGCATTAGTTGAACACTGATTTGACAACCACGAAGGACGACATAATCTAGATCCGGTTTGAATTATTTTTTTTTTAAATCTAACGACACTGTCTCGCAGAGGATTATATTCTTTCTTAGATATAAATGTTGTATAATCCCTCCATGACCGAAGATATGTGCACAGACTCGTTAACAGACTAGATATGGACCAAGATCTAGAGTCGCCATGCGATCGCTTCGTGCATTTTCAAGTCTAGACCAGTTTTCAATGATGGTAGCCATCTTTCTTCTGCCGCCATAGACCATTCCTTGGTGCTAATGTTGCTCTATATTCAGTTATGGATAGTGAATTGACGCAGCTAGATCTAGTGTTCATCGTCTACAGAATGAAAATTGGTGCTATAGGTTATGTTGTGCTAATTTGATTTGCAAATTTCAAACAAGGGTCCCCTTATAATTATGATGAATAAATTCATCTGAACTTTTACAGCGACTTATTATAGTCCATTTAGGCTTTAGTCTCACCGATAAGTTGAATGTAACGTTAATAGTAAAAGTGTGAATTTAACAAAGTGCTGGTAATTTACACCTAAAAATATTAAGACTTGTTTAGAAACTTTCTGGTTTTAGCAAAGCTGGCTCTCTTTCATATTGGTTGAGCTTTTATTTTTTAAATCTAAACAACAATTTAGTGGGAATGCGTGAAGGCATACTTTGTGAGAGGAGTAATAGAGCCATAACTATTTCACTCACCGCAGCAAGTAAATTACAATTCATAGTGCTAAACACAATTATACTGGAATTGTAAATACAAGCTGAAAAACACGCTCTACGAACGAAAGCGATCCTGGTGTCAATTTGTCGGGATCGGGTTGCGATGCGAGTGTATTATTATTAAATAGGCTCATAAATGGTCATTGATATCTATGCTTTTACTCACATGATACAGATATATGCCACCACCTATCTATTTTTACTTAGAATCTAGATATCACTATAATTCTAAACACAGAATCTAGATCTAGATCTTAAATTCTTCTTGAAATTTTAAGTCTGCAAGTACAATTTAGATCTATCTAGGTCTTAAGCTTTTGATTTGAGTCTATCTGTTGTAAATAGCTAGGCTCTAGATCTAGAACCTATATCCAACCAACTTTTGAAGATTCTTTATGTACATCTTTCACTATAACATGTAGATCTATTTCAAACGGGTTTAGATATGCCGCCGCGTACATCGTATGCGTAGGCCTACTTTCAGTTTCATTTCTGATAATCTCTGTCGATGTCAAGCTGTGCTTACAAGAATTAGTCTGCACATTCACCTTTTTCTTTTAAAAAAGTAATAATCAATTTTCTTTCGTTTAATTTTTTAGAAAACTTTATTTTTGGGAAAAATAATATTATGACTCCAATTTACAACTTTATGCCAAATTTAATCTGCCTAGGATGTCAAGGAAAACTCGGTTAGGTGGTCCTCATTTTTCGCCAAGCTCCATGATTATTATTAAAATGTGTTCATAATAATCGCATAGATTCCAAATTTTACTGTTTGTGCATCCTGAAATGGCTGTTCAATTATGTGATCCATAGTACTTCAAACCTGAGATGCTCATAACACAGTACGTCGTCGGTGACATCCTTCGTTAACTTGCAGAAACCTAATGGGGTTTGTTTTTGGTGGCCTTATTGTGTGTGTGTGTGTGTGTGTTTTTGGTCACTATCTTAACACCTGCTCTAGTCTCTAGAATAGTACATAGACAATTTTTTTAGTTTGAACTTGTATTTCATAAACTAACCAGAGAGCTTTTTACTCTCAATTTTTTTTTTTTGTATTTCTAACATGATATTTATTCACAGAAATAATTAATCTGACTGCAAATTATTCATCGCCTAGGAAGGCATTTTAACGACATTTATTTAACCAGGAACCCTTTTTCCTTGAGATATTGTGCCACAAAACCAAGTTAAGCTGAAAAATGACTACACTAGACAGTCATTCTGAAACGTTACCTCAACAATGGCAGCCATGGTTGGTTGCTACAGCATCCTTTGGTGTCCTGCCTCTGGCGATAGTCACGATGGGTGTCAGTGCAATAGTGATGGCGATCAGCGCGGGCACCAACAAAAACACATACTCCTTTTTCAACACGCAGGTTATTAGATTTGCGAAGTCTTACCTATTATCGCTTCGTTTTAGTTGTGGGAGGTGATATTTCAAACTTTGATCTTATCTTCCAGGGCATAATTATTCACAGAAATATTGTGCCACACTAGGGATTAGAGGGAAATTTGGGAAATGAATTTTAAAAAAAGAAAAAGGGAAACTTCGTGCTTCACGAACTGATTTGGTATCCTCATTTAAACAAAGATTAATGAAAATAGACAGCAATAAACAAGCCTTTTAATGAAATATTTACAATGGTTCTTAAAGGGCCAACAAAATATCAATAATATTGATATTGGATTGTTTTTATTATATTATAATAAAAACAATCCATCATTTGAAATGATAAAATTTGTAAACCAGCCAAGAAACTGAATACCGGTACTTTTTTAAATGCAAAAACTTTTTTGAGGACATTTCATAAACCATAAATAATGCTCTCTTTTTTTTTGTGTGTGCACAAAATCCTCAGTGTGAAAGCTGGATAAAATTTAATTAGCGATTTTTCTTTTGCTTCTGTAGATGGCTTTATGTGACTTCTTAGTGGCCGGTGGCCCAATGCTGCTTTTCTTTGCCATGATTACTGGTCGGATAGACCTTAATCCCAGCGGTGAGGACATGGTCGACTGTTTGGAGAGAAGATTATTTTTTTCAAACGTTTCTTTCAATGAGCAACATGTATTATTGGATAATTATAACTTGCAATCAAATCTCAAAAATTATTTCCCAAACAGTTTTCTGCAAGAAAATTTTGATTTGTTTTGCTGACACACTGACACACTTTTTAATGAATTGTAATGTCCTTTTTTTTTTCATCTCTATATATTTCGAACATGATTCATTACGTTGCCAAATTAAAAAATAAGATTTTCAAATTGTTATACGAAGGAAGCTTAGGATTGAAACCTTCTGCATGAGTTTGTAGGCGAAAGCATGACACTCTGTCCGTTAAGAATATCTATTCAGCTTCTGGACATCGCTGGTTAGGAAAGAGACTTTCAACTGTTTCAGGCTTTTGTTTTTCTTTTCTTTTTTCCTTCAGAGGCGACTCATTTTGGATGCCTGACTGCTGTGGTTCTCTCCTATACTATCTCAGACATCAGCGCCTGCATGTTACTCCTTTATGTGATAGGCGTATACAACCACATATATTATACAAATGTCCCTTGGTACCAGGCGCAAATTAGCCAAGTCAGAGCACTACCCGTTACCATAAGATTGGTTTATGCAATAAGTTTTTAAATCCAATTTATCCACCCACTTCCAAAGATAGCGGTAAGAATATATTTTTTTTTAAATGCAAGTTTCCTGGTTGAGATAAAAGTTCTTCTATGCAGCTTTGACTTACAATAATGTCTTCTTGTTGATATTTCTTGTAACAGCCGGTTGGCAGACGCAAATTAGCTAGTCAGGTCCAGGTAGTACCTTTCAACATAGAGTTAGCATGAAACGAGGCATTTTTCCAGTCCAGGGAACACTTTTCAGCATAGAGTTCGCATGATACGAGGGATTTTTCCAGTCTATGGAACAGCATTCAGCATAGAGTTGGCATGATACCAGAGATTTTTCCCGTCCAGAGAGCAGCTTTCAGCATAGAGTTGGCATTATACGAGGGATTTTTCCAGTCCAGGGAGCAGTTTTCAGCATAGAGTTGCATGATACGAGGGATTTTTCCAGTCCAGGGAGCAGCTTTCAGCATAGAGTTGGCATGATACGAGGGATTTTTCCAGTCCAGGGAACAGCTTTCAGCATAAAGTTGGCATGATACGAGGGATTTTTCCAGTCCAGGGAACAGCTTTCAGCATAGAGTTGGCATGATACGAGGGATTTTTCCAGTCCAGGGAACAGCTTTCAGCATAGAGTTGGCATGATACGAGGGATTTTTCCAGTCCAGGGAACAGCTTTCAGCATAAAGTTGGCATGATACGAGAGATTTTTCCAGTCCAGGGAACAGCTTTCAGTATAGAGTTGGCATGATACGAGGGATTTTTCCAGTCCAGGGAACAGCTTTCAGCATAAAATTGGCATGATACGAGGGATTTTTCCAGTCCAGGGAGCAGCTTTCAGCATAGAGTTGGCATGATACGAGGGATTTTTCCAGTCCAGGGAACAGCTTTCAGCATAGAATTGGCATGATACGAGGGATTTTTCCAGTCCAGGGAACAGCTTTCAGCATAAAGTTGGCATGATACGAGGGATTTTTCCAGTCCAGGGAGCAGCTTTCAGCATAGAGTTGGCATGATACGAGGGATTTTTCCAGTCCAGGGAACAGCTTTCAGCATAAAGTTGGCATGATACGAGGGATTTTTCCAGTCCAGGGAACAGCTTTCAGCATAAAGTTGGCATGATACGAGGGATTTTTCCAGTCCAGGGAACAGCTTTCAGCATAAAGTTGGCATGATACGAGGGATTTTTCCAGTCCCTGTCGCAATGATCGTAGTGAATCGGGATAAGACGGTGATGACAGGGAGAGAAGTGTGTATGTGCTGTGCCTGTGGTCACAATGATACTGTTAATACGGGAGTGGTGAGCATTATTATAGTGATGTCGATGATAATAGTTGTGATGCTGCTAGTAAAAGTAGTGATAATGGCACCTAGGTGTTTCTAATGTTAGAAATGGTTAATGCACACGTGTATGACCATTTTATTATCGTGGACTTCATGTCATAATAATACTAAGTTTGTTTGACTTTATTGATATCTCGCGTGAGTGATTTCCCATCTGCGTGATTTTTGTAATCTCCCTGCCTCATTGTTACCGGTACCCATCCCATACACAATACGCTCTTTCCCTTTATCTCCAGAGCAAGCTACAGTGGAGCTCACATTTGTTGTTCCTATTATTGTCTGTGCTGAACATGTACACCCTGGACAGGTCTGCCACCATTACTGATCTGTGTACCAGCCTCCTACCCACCTCCCTTTACGGGAACACCGGTTTTATTCTCTGTGTTCTGATTTTCGTCTGGCTTGGAATCATCGTGTAGGTATCTTGGTCGCACCGATTTAATAGAAGTTTAAAATCCTTAATTTGTTTGAGCGAATGGATTTTATAATAGTCGTATTACAAAGACAGTTTAGTAATTCTCAAATTTCCAGGAGATATCTTGCAGAGAATAAGATTGGACTGAATACTTGACCAGATGAATAGAGGTATCTAGATCTTCGAGAATGTGAATGGATCTGTATCAGTCACATTTATCGAATGTTCGTGATTGCGGATTTTAACAACCACATATACTGTGGTCATGTTTCACAAAGCTTTGCGTTGTGGAATATTGTTGAAGGACAAGCATTCGTTCGGAAATGGAAGAAAGTTGGAAGACGTTATCTTTATTAATTTTCAATTGTTTGTATAAATCTTTGTTACATTTGGAAGTACACGTCTGAAAAGCTAATTGGATCAAAGGTTTGGGAAGCAATGCTATCTTGATTTTAATCTCTTACCTCGAAGACTAATTACTGGGTACTCAAAGAATTCGATCTATCATTTCGCTAGCACCTCCATAAGAAACCAGATCTATCTTGATTTTCTATACCATATTGCGAAACGGAGAGGTGCTTCGAGACGGCACAATCTTCTCGAAAATCCTTGAATGGCATCATAGCCTTAGGCCTACCGTGTGAAAAGTCCTCTCAAGTTGGGTACAAGTTGACGCAGTAGTAATCCAACGCCATAATGTTCGTTTGAATGTTCGCTGGAGATTTTTAATAATTAAATTATATGGTTTCAGACTAGAATGCAGGCGTTTGGAGCCAGTTTTATCCGTTATTGTGATTAAGAGGCAAAAAAAGAGTTGTAATACATAATTTTCTTTGTTTTTGGGTGGTTCGGGTTTTGTTTTTTTTAATAAAAAGGCAAGTTTTAAGCTAGAAAGTCAGGTTTCAAATTTGTATTTCGCAGGTTAAAGGAGAAATTTTATAACACCATTCAATTTTTATTCATTAGAACTATATTAGATTTAGTATTTTGGGCTCTTCGTTGCAAATTCTACTAATCAGAACGCATTCTTCAGAGTTAAAATTCTTCACAGATCTGAGGAGCTCTTGCATGGGGACATTTCAAACTTTTGTTATCAATTTAGTATGCAGGCTGGAAATTGATGCTTTCCTCTCGTTTTTACAACGTCTTGAGATGAACAAGACAAATCTAACCCAAATACAACGGTTAGTAATAGGATTTAGGAAGAAAATCCATTCGCGTTCAAGCACGAATCTTTGCGCGCCAAAACTCTGAGCCTTTTCTGTGTTAACATCTGTAATTTAGTTTTAGTCAACTTTATGTTGAAACATAAATTCTGTCAGCTATCTGTGCTCGGCCATTATTCTGTGCCGCTGGGTGCGAAATGTTTAAATATAAGAAATGTTTAATCAAAATGACGTTGGCAAAAAGAACAGTAATAACAATTTAGCATACGAAATTTCATTTTTTGGTCTTGATTTTCAGGTGCGGTTACCCATTAGCCAGCAGTAGTACCTTGAGTTATTGGTTGAAGGATCTGTGTCGAAGAACAAGTCGTGGAGACAGGTGAAAAGCACAATCACTATGTGCATGAGCATCGAAGATGGGGAGAGAGGGGAGGGGGGGGAGAGAGAGAGAGAGAGAGAGAGAGAGAGAGAGAGAGAAAAGAATGTGGGAACACAGAGAAATAGAAAGAAAATTGTAAAATGCTCTTCATTTAGAATGTTTCTCGTTCATCAGGAAAAAAAAATTTTTTTCAATTCCCTTATTCTTTTCTCAATAAAACGTGGAAAGAGTCGTATGCATATCTTGATATAATTGAAAACTGAATCAAATAGATATCAATCCTACCCTCACCTTCCTTACCTCTTTCTCATACTTTTTCCCTTTCGTTCTCCCTCTCTCTCTCTCTCTCTCTCTCTCTCTCTCTCTCTCTCTCTCTCTCTCTCTCTCTCTCTCTCTCTCTCTCTCTCTCTCTCTCTCTCTCTTTCTATCCTAGGGTATGTCTCTATCCAAAAAAAAGCCTAAATGTTGTGTGGTTTCATTTATCATCTTATTGAGATATTTATAGCAGTTTATCAAAAGCATGATCTTGATGTAGTTGAATATTGAATCGAATCGAATCAAATTTAGCTCACCCCCCCCCCCTTTTTTAACCTCTTTCTCATTCATTCTCTCTCTCTCTCTCTCTCTCTCTCTCTCTCTCTCTCTCTCTCTCTCTCTCTCTCTCTCTCTCTCTCTCTCTCTCTCTCCGAGTGTATGTCTCCATCCAAATAAGGCTAAATGTTGTATTGTTTTATAAAATGATCTTCATGTACTTTAAAACTGAATCAAATCGCATCAAACTGAGCTCAACCCCCCTTCTCCCTTTTTAATTTCTCTCTCTCTCTCTCTCTCTCTCTCTCTCTCTCTCTCTCTCTCTCTCTCTCTCTCTCTCTCTCTCTCTCTCTCTCTCTCTCTCTCTCTCTCTCTCTCTCTCTCTCTCTCTCTATCTATCTATCTCACTCTCTCTGTATATATGTAGAGAGAGAGAGAGTTTTTTTTATTTAATTCTTTTCTATTACTTCTCACCAATTCACTGGTTTCAGCGAGCTGAGCAAGACAATAATATATTACAATAGCAGCCAACCGTTTGAGGCAAACAAATACCTGAAAGTGCCCCTGAGGTATCACAGGTAAGTTGGCACATATTGCACTGTTGAGACGGATAGATAACAGAGTCAATTATCATAGATTTGAAAACGGACAGAAAGATAGATAGATAGTCAGATAGGTAAACATATAGATGAATAAATAGTCAGACTGGCATGCAAATAGACAGATAGTTGGATAGAAAAATAAATAGAAATATAAAGAGAGTGTATTGTGGAACATTTATTTCACACATTAAAACAAATGCGTCTTGTTCGCCTTTCACAAGCAGGAAACTTTTTTAAAGGCAGACAGGCAGGCAGACAGAGACAAATACAGATAAATGCATGGCATGTGAAAACTAATAATTTTACCCGTTCTGTTTTTTGCTGTTTTTTTTTTTTTTTTGTTTTTTTGTTTTTTTCTGTTTTTTGTTTTTTTTAAGGGGGGGGGAGGGGGGGAGAGTGTTTTACGTTCATTTCGGATACCGTGGGCTTTTTTTTTTTTGTCTCTTTGGCTTCTTACGTTACTTTAGTCTCTCCCGGAATATTTGTGATATCAAACCACTAGAAGATGCCTATGAAAATTCGGAATCGCAGCTTAAGATCTTGATATAACAGAAAAAAAATTCTCTTGATAAATGTATTAAGCTAACACAATTCCTTGCCTCTCTTTTACAGGTTGAAATTGGTGGACATAATGGAAGAAAGCATGGAGCAAAGGTAGGCTTGTAATCTTGAACTTTTATAGGACGGATGAATCAATATTACATGTGTTTCTGAATCAGGTTAAATACATTTTACAGTTCACAAATTCTCGGCTTAATTACCAACGAATTCTCAAATACTGTTAATAAATAGGAGGAAGTTAGAAAGGAAAGAACATTACCACATCAGTTCTCCATATAGTCAATGATTATAAAAAAATCGACAAGAGCCCACATTGGGAGAGAGACAGGGGAGGTGCGGGGGCAAGTACAAAGTCTTCCCAAAGAAATTAAAGTGAAAATGATTATAACTCGAATAGCGGTAATACAATTTTGAAATTAGAGTACAAGGTAATCACATAAATAATATACTTTCGAAACAATCGCCGTGAAGATAGCAGCATTTCTGTGATCGTTGCACCTCAGTAAAAGTCTCGTCAAGCGAGTGAAGCCATTTTATCACGTTCTCAGTGAGGTCGCCACCATCGACGAAGCGCGAATCCGACAAATGTCCTTTCAGCGGTCAAAAAAAAACGGTAGTCCAAAAAGCAAGGTCTAGAATGTGTGTGTGTGTGTGTGTGTTTGTTTGTTTGTTCGTTTGTTGTTGTTGTTTTTTTTTTGTTTTTTTTTGTTGTTTTTTTTTTTTTTTGGGGGGGGGGGGGAGGGGGATGGGGGGTGGAGATATGGAAGAATATCCCTATGGGAAAACTGAAGCCAATCTCGCGTCAGGTTTGCTTTGTGCGGCGTTGCATCGTCATGCTGCAAAATCCCGCCTTGCCGCAGGCGTATGTCGTTTGTTTGGTTGTTTTGATTTTAAAGCAACAAACTTGGAGATCTTTACGACCCGCCTGATTATCGGCCACCGTAATCTGAAGGCTTAACCTACTCACACGGTGCCTAAGATTCCGCTTCGCGTCTCTAAGCCGAAAATTGGTTCATTCACTGAGTTTTGTTCATTTACAATATAGACAAATATCACCTGAAGTTTGCACTGAATAATCCATCAATTGGCTGTTCCAAATCCTAAATTTTGTAGCTTTTCGTCTAAATTTAAAGATGTGGTTAAGATAAACTAAAGTTGAATAGAGCTAACTCGATCCTCTGGGATAAACGAGTACATCAGATATTTAAAAAATTGCTCCATATTGCTTTTTTGCAAAACATAATATCACAAATCATTTAATCACATGGATTTCTTCCACGTAGATCTTTAACCAAAATGTCGAAATTAATGCTTCATGATAAATCGCTATCCATTTTTTTTTTCAGATCAACTCAATTACAAGGTAAATGTGAAGATTCGATGCAATCAAAATTATAATTTAACAACAGTTTTAATTGTTCTAACATTTCTTGACGATTTGAGGAAAAACAATTATAATTGTATTCGCATGAGGGTCTATAAATATATATATATATATATATATATATATATATATATATATATATATATATATAAATTTTATAACCTGAAACTATAAGCTAATCACAAACTTTCCTAAATCGCAAGGGAACCGCTACTTTCAAAATTTGAAAGACCTGGATCAAATCTTTTGGTAACTCTCATAAAATTAGTCAAAACGTTGTACCCCTTTATCTCATTTAAATGGAAATGGATTTGAATGTCCTGATGGCCATGGAAATACTTTATACCTCACTAGTCAAAAAAAGATTATGCCTAGGTTCATCAAACTGTCGTGAAAAACGCACATAGGTAAATAGCCTATGGACATGAACAAAAATTTATTTAGGACTTGTTAGAAAGAAAGAAACTTTTGAAATATCAATGAACAAGGTGAATAATCTGACGAATTGCTTTCTGGTTGCTTTTAAATTTCTTTTTGTAGTTAAACACAGCCTTCTTTTTTTTCTTTGTTATTCTTTGCTGTTTTTTGCTTTCTTTATTGCTGTTTTTTGCTTTCTTTTTTTTTTTTCCGAAAAAGGCGGTGGAGAGGGAGGGGTTAGGGTGAGCAAGAACGAACTTTGAGAAATTCATATTCTCCAGAAATATTTTACATCAAGAATTTCAATCTAAGATTTGATTTCGACCTGCCAGCCACTTGTCTTTGGTGGAGATTTAAAACTGTATAAACAATAACTAATCTACCGCATCAATTCCACGCTGCATTTCCCAAAGAAGCAATGCGCCGTGTCTCGATTTCACCGAAAATCAAATGACTACTGCATTACTGGGAAATGCGTTTTGGCTATTTATTAGCTGTGTTTTTGTTTGGTGTTTCTCTTCTCGTTGGCGTTGCTGCCGCTGTTGGTGCGCTTATTTCGATTGTTCACTCCACATGTGAGGATTATTTCATGACAGGTTTCTCAAGCAAAAGCTTGGCATGTTCTTGCATTTTTTTTTTTCCTCTAGAATCGAAGCGATCTTGGGAGAACAAGTGGTCCCTAAATGACCGTTTCGGCTCGCAGACTCAGTAAGTAGAGAAGAAAGGATATATTACTTTTGAAATTTGGTGAAATATGGTAAAGCTAGGAAGCATTAGAGCGATGGTAGTTGTCCTTTTTTTAAATTCTTTTTTTTTCCGCTGCTTGTTTTACAGAAATGAAAGCGTTTCATAACAACACTGAATTTTGAGAGGAACAGGTGATACGCTTAAAAGTGTCAAAATAAGGAAACACGAAAAGAAACCTTTTTTTGCACAGTGCGTTACTTCATTTTTAAACAAACTTGTGTATGTTCACTAGCATGCGATGTGAGAAGTTTCTCGAAGAGTTGGGCAAGTACTTGCAGAAAGCTTACAGCGTTGTATTGTAATCATCTTCAGAAATTTTCTTTACAGGAACACTGTCATTTTTCGCTCGTTTGGTGCAATTTTCGCATTTCAATATTTATCTTTATATTGGCCAACTGTTTCCACTCAGGCTAGATTTCAACGACGAAAGATCTCCAAGGCTACAAAGTAAAAAAGGTAAAAACAGAAATTAAATTAACGGGCTCATAGTGTTTGTAACTACCAATACCAATACTACTACTACTACTACTACTACTACTACTACTACTACTACTACTACTACTACTACTACTACTACTACTACTACTACTACTACTACTACTACTACTACTATTGCTACTGTTACTACTACTACTACCACTACTACTACTACTACTACTTCTTCTGCTTCTACTACTACTACTACTACGACTACTACGACTACTACTACTACTACTACTACTACTACTACTACTACTACTACTACTACTACTACTACTACGACTACTACAACTACTACGACTACTACGACTACTACGACTACTACTACTACTACAACTACTACTACGACTACTACGACTACTACGACTACTACGACTACTACGACTACTACCTACTACTACTACTACTAATACTACCACTACTACTAGCACTACTACTACTACTACTACTACTACTACTACTACTACTACTACTACTACTACTACTACTACTACTACTACTACTACTACTACTACTACTACTTCCTTTCTATTTGTTATTTCTTTCTTGTTTCAAAAACAAATAATTTACAAAAGAGTTCAACTGAATCATTTAATAGATTCTTAATTTTGAAATTCTCGTATTCCTTCTCTTTTAGATTTTAAATTTGGTTAATCAAAGGTTTATTTGCTGTTTGAACTACTATTTCTTGTTACATAAACTTTTTTTGCTCGTTTACCCTCCACATTCTTATCAAGTATATTTAGCTAACTGTAAAGTCTTTTTCTTATTTATGGCTTTTATTTTAACTGACATTATCTCGAAGGTATGAATAACTCGGCAAACGTGAATACCCGCATGGCAGTTCACATCAAATTAGTCAGTTTTTGTCCATACCTTTACAGCTTTAAAATGAGCCTGTGGAAAGGTCTTTAGAAAAACTGGGCAAGAGGAGAAGAAGTTCACTTTTATACTAATCGACCTTGTCTTTCAACAAACTTTATTTTCCCTTCTGAATATCTATCTGCTTTCTGCTTTTTTCATCGATTAGATTTATTCCTAACGTATCAATATCCACCCAGAGCGCAGGAAATTGTTACCGTCTTGGTGGTCGTCTGCTGCTGATTCCCACCGGATGAAGCTGTCGTCATATCTGGACTCGAGGTGAGGACAACGTATTATATATATTATTATATATTTATATATATAAATGTGTGTGTGTTTTATATTTAATTTCGTTTTAATTAACTTCTCTTATAAACTATAGTTAAGTCTATAGCTCCTCATTCCTCGTTTTGTTCTACAGCTCACCACACTCCAAACTAAGCAAATCGGAAGCGATGTCATCAGTCTCGGGTAGGCATTGATAAGGCTAAATATCATAGAACTGCAGTTCAGTTAGTTTCATTATCTGCAAAGTTGACCACCTTATCTTTTTCTTTCTTTCCGTATGCATCACACCTTCTTTGTTTTCTAATTCTCTCTGAATACAGAATAGTTGAGGTTAATAATATATTTTGTGGTATAAATCTGGGGGGGGGGGGGTTATTTTATTGCCTATGTACCGTTATTGTCTGTTTATTTCCTGATCTATTTATTGATCAAACTATCTCTTTCTATCAATCAATCTATCTATCTATCTAACAATCGGTCTATCTATCATAATTTCTTTCAACTCACACAGCTTTCTATCTATCTATTTATCTATCTAACACCTATTTTTTATCTCTCTATCTACCTATGACTATGAGTCTATCTCTTGTTGTTTTTTAACTTTTACTATTTTTGTCAGTATATTAATTTTATCCATATATGTGTCTGTTTATCTACTGATCTTTCTGGGTTTCTTTTTATATCTATCTATACACCTATCCATCTATCTTTGTACATTGCATCTACCTCTGAATGTTTTAAACTATATACTGTCTGTCTGCCTGTCTGTCTGTCTGTCTGTCTTATATATACCCATCTTTCGATATATCTTGTATCTATATGTAGGTTGTTTTGTATCATACTTGGTGTGATATCTTGTGTCGTGAGTTCGACTTCGAAAGCCACGTTATAGTGCCGGTGAATGAGTGGGTCTCTTTTTCTCCGCTCGTCTCTCACTGACGGGTGTTTCTTCCCTGCGCAAAGAGATAGAAATCACCACACCACACCCTTGGTGTTCCCAGTAATCAAAGTGATAACAAATTTTGTACCTCATGGAGCTTAATCGTGTACCTGTACGACGTAAAGGGACGATTTTAGCGTTTAAAAAGGCTTTCAGCCTTTCTGTTTCACTTCCGTGTGTAGTCCTCATTGAATGGAAAGTTTCTACATCTCGCTTTCGTGTAACTGGAGCCGTCGAATCAGCAGTGATATTCGTGCATTATTCGATCTCTCTCTCAGATAACGTCGACAGTGGACGCAGCAAAGCAAATCAGCTGGTCTCTTTATTGGACACACCCAAGGGAAGATCGAAGTAAACGTTCTGCTAATTAATATTATTGTTAACTTTTGAAGTAGTTTGTACGTTTGTTTGTTGTTTGATATAGGTCGTCCACGGTTTGGCACTGTTTGGTTTTTGTGTTTCTGTTTTTTTGTTTTGTTTATTGTTTTGCTTTTGTTTGCTTTGCAAACCTGAGCCCCTGTCGGGGTGGGCTGAAATGAAAAATGCTGCCTTGAGTTCACATACAAGCGTTGTAAGGCTCGAATCCGTGAGTAACGTGATATTGGACTATGAGGCGTATGAATAGAATGTTCAATTAAACAGTTGCTTTTGTGGCGTTTGGACTATTAAATCTTCGATAATAATAAAGACTAACACGTGACGAATGTATTACATCCGAAGTTGTGGAGAGAGCTCACCACAGAGGCCTTGAGGAGACCAAGAGCTTACTTTCCCAGTTCAGATTTATATCTGGACACAGTCGGATGATATCTTATAATTCAATTAAACCAGAAAACCCAAAGGTATATCTTGTGTTTTTTTATTGATTGGATAAGTGTCACACTTTTTTTTTAAAGAAACACATTGTAATTCATTTTTTAAATGCAATTATCTTTATTACATACTAGATATATGCAAAGTAAAGATTTTAGAAATATATAGAAGTGTAACATTTTAAAACTTTGTTGGAGTCACATTAGGGCACTATGCTGATTCTATTAAAATCTTAAGATATCTTCCTGTCTTTCCGTCTTTTCATGCTTTGTGACCAACTCAGGCGATAGTCTAGAATTGGAAAAACGTGGCTACCCAGTTGGTTTTGTCTTTTAAAATCGAAGTGATGTTACTTTGAGGTTTGCAAAAGTATTATGTTTTAGTGGTGGGGAAAATGTGATCAAGTTTACAGTTTCTTTTTTTTTTCTGGTTATTTTACTTGTTTTATCTGAAATTTATTCACTCGTGTTGCCTCAAAACCAAAGTAAAATAGATGACACTCTTGACCATAGTTTTGAAAAAGAGACCAAGAAGCTGACAGTCGACATGAAAAGAATTCAGTTTCTTTAAAAGGTGTAGGCGAGTATTCAGTTCTTTTGTTTGAGTTTTTTTTCGTCTTTAGTGGAGTCAGGATTTTTTTTTTTCAGAATAGTCAAGGGTGGGCATAGTAGTCTAGATTCTTGTTTACATGTTCTAAATATTTGTACGTTGCAGTTCGCTCAACTTCCTCGTCTTTAATTAAAGGGAGTTAAAAATGGTGCTTTCGTTTCCTGCGAGCAATAAATATTTTTCTTAGTTTCCTTTACGTTTCAGAGTAGGGAGAGATCCTCTCTCTAGTCGACAAATCAGTACACTGTGTTTTGGTAGCTCTTTTAATGCTCCTCTTTAAAATACGATGTTGTGCATGCGTTATGATAGCACAATCCTTTGCATATGTATAACTGAGCTCTTAAGAAGGTCCAGTATTAGTGACAGTGGTATCAGAAAAAAACGACATAGACAGTTTTCTTTCATAATGTTACTGTTGCTCAGTGTCATATATTGAGGTATTTAAGATACAAGCAATTAGAGTGTTCAAACTGCGTTCAAATAATTTAGAGATATTTGTAACTCCAATTCCTCATTTATGTGAAAAATGTCAGAAATAGAAATCTAAATTTTACCAAGTGGTGCTTTTTTTTAATTTAATCAGCGTGGAGTACTATTAAATGTTGCGAGCGATCAAGCAGTAGAGTTCCACAGAGATGATCCTCGTGGCGACGCGATAATGATGTAGTGATGGCGATTCTTTAGCCAAAGAGGACTTCTAGTGTAAGAGGAGAACAATTTTCTTGAGTATTAGAAAGGACCTCAATCCAGTGTAAGAAAACTTTTAGTGTTGGAATTTTACAAGTATTTAAAATGTGGTTAAAGGTAAGACTGAAAGAAAAACATTATCAGCCGCTACTAAATCATTGATTTTATCATTCGTATTATTCCCCATAGAGTCGACGGTCTGACTAAAGCTCTTCTCAAGCAAAGCAACTGGCAATACGCGAATGATGTGAATGAGACCGCAGTAAATGGGGTAATATTTGTATTTTTATTAGTTGTTTGTTTGTTTTTTTTTTTACAATTACGTCATCCAGGTCCTTTGTTCTACATTGGTGTAAAGTCGTTTGATCATAATTTGTCCAGTAAGCCAAGGGAAAAAAAATGAAAAGGTGAGGCTTGAAACTCACCTCCAGACTTGGAACCTGCTAAGGCAGGTTTTTGAGGATCTCAGAGTGAGCAGCACCACTTCTGGGCCACCAGCGCCAACAAGTGTTCAACATGAAGCGCATGGTGAATACAACAGTTTTGCTTGGATAGGGGCTTATAGCGAAAACAATACTACCAAAGGTAGCCCAATATGGGAGATGCAGGAATACCTGGCGTTGTTGCTGTTTGGTTTTGTTTTTGTTTTGTTTTTTATCCTGTACCCTTACTAGGTGATTAGACTTTTCAACTCGCGATTGGTGCGCATAGCAAGGGAAAACAACTGCTTTTTTTTTGCCTTAGAGGCAAAATAGGTAACCCCCTCCTGTCATAGAGATTATTAGAATCCCGTGAAGCCTTAGAATAGGGTTGGTTAGATGATATACGACTCCATCACGTGAGTTGAAAATGAAAAAAAAAAGTATTTTTAGGTCTTAACAAAAATGAATTTGTCTTTCATAGCAATAATCCAACAACTCCACGGCTTTTTTTATTCTTTAAGATCATCTGTAACCGTGCTGACCGCCTCATATGCCAAATGGCGAAAACAAAAGGAAAAAAAAAAAGCTGCAAAACCCCTTGAAATTAGTGTTTGAGTTGACAAATCAAGTCTTGTCTTCTGATCTTTTTTGATTCTGGTAACAAAATTAATATAAATCGATCCATGTGTTGTAATTGTTTTTATTATTTTGTAATTGAAACTTCTTCTGCGTTTAATCTTTTTTGACTGTGCTAAATCGATAGTCCGGTCAGGTCAACGAAATTGGTCGATTTCAGTAGGTCGTCGCCAGACCCCTAGAGCTTTTGGCTGACAGGAGCTTCTGTAGGTAACACTTGAATTCTGGCTTCCTCAAAGTGGGGGCAGATTTGGAGGATGTGGACTGGAGTCTGTTCTGTTGCTCCACACAGGCATTGCGCAGATTCTGCCATTCCCATCTTCTTCAGATGTTTGTTGAGGCCTCAGTGGCCTGTACTTAGGCGAAACATTGAAGCTCCAATTACTATGAATGCTTGCGCATAGCCTCATATTTCTATTTTCGCAGAATGTGAGGAATTTTCGGCACCAAACAATATCCGCGTCTTCTCCCATTGCGTCTGACTTTGCCTCTAAGACTTCATCTAAGCATAACTCGCCGCCGGTTGCCGAGGCGCCGCAACCGTCGAAAGTCCTTTCTGAGAAAAGGGATAGATTCACCAAACTTGGCACCGCTTGGCGAGCAGACTTTCTCTCAGTCGCAACCTTCCCAAACATCGAAGCACTAAAGGTTTGAAGCGTCACATCGCAACATAGCCACATATCTTATGTTATAAATCAGACGTGATTACCTTACACTATGTCTAACAGAAAATGCTTGAGGTTACTGTACAGTACAAGAAGGAAACGAAAAGGTCAAGAGGGTCATAAAGGTTTTTTTTTCTTTTATTAACAACGAGAAAACAGTTGAAAGTGTCATGGTGATTCCAGTACCTTGGATAAAAGAGATCTAGACGGCGATGATTTTATGATGTTACCCACCAAACGAATACCATTATTCAACCTTTCTGGACATCATTAAGTAAGAAGTTTAAACATGGCATCAATTCGGCGTATCACATCTGTGGATATGATTTTACTTTTGTATTAATTATTATAAACTTCAAAATTTTTCAAGGTGAAGGGCAATAAACATATGTAACGTGATTCAACGTGCATTTAATCCGTTTCTTCTAAAATTCATGTTTATCCTCACACAGTGCCACCGACCTGTTGAAAGTCACCAATCTCTACCTGCTGTCCATATTGAGGCTTCAGAGGAGGATTGCAAGAGAAAGTCAACAGATTTGGACCAGCTCAACAGATCTGTTTCTGATCCAGACCCTTCTACATCCACCCTGCTTAATGTCCATATCAAACCAGAGGACTTCCCTGCCCATATCGATCTTAACCAGCGTAAATTCGGTACCGTAACAGGCTACAGCGCCAAAGAAAACAAAATCTTCGCTGATCACCTTAATGTCGGCATAAGTATCTCCTCCAGTGAGTCTGAATTCGTCGAGCGGAGTAGCCGCAGCACTCAGACTAGCCACCATAGCCACAAAAGTCCTCATGGCAAACGATCTGGTCATGGAATTAAAAAGAAAAATACAGAAGAAGATGC
Organism: Elysia crispata; assembly: GCA_033675545.1. NCBI lineage: Eukaryota > Metazoa > Mollusca > Gastropoda > Plakobranchidae > Elysia > Elysia crispata. The sequence goes on along the minus strand of JAWDGP010007236.1, from coordinate 237,856 downwards.
TCAAAGGAATATCTCTGCAGGCCATGAAGACGAAATTAAGGTTGGTGACAGAATTTTATCAACAAGGGCAGAAATTAAAAAAATCAATGAAGAGACTGAGATTGCATCAACAGAAGCAGAAAAGAAAGAGGTCCCTAAATCGGCTGATAACTCCGCCTCACCATTCAAAGAGAAGCTCGAGAGAAAACGAAAAGAATCGGAATCCTACCCACCAGTGAGCAGACAACCGCAATCTGCTGATTTAGTTACACCGACAAAGATACTTCAAGATAAAGCAAGTCTTCTAAAGGATAAAATAGGAGTATTCAACAACTCTCTCAGTATGTCTATGGACCGCACTATGCTGTCGAAAAATGACAAAGAAAATGTTCAGCTCTCGGGAGAGTCTGCTGAGTCAAGTTCAGTCACCGGGGATCTCCTCACAAGATCTCGAGAAACTGCCAGCGACTTTTATCTCAACCCATTCACCATATTAAGTTGGGACTGGAAAACAAACGCTCAGTTTGAATCCATCAAGCAAAATCGAAAAGAGAGGCACGCTGAGTTGTTGTCCAAACTAAGCAAAAGCCCGAGTGCTTTCACTTATGGCGAGGAGTCTAACGGAAGTTGCATTGAATCATCTCCCTCTACACGCTTTCAAACGAAACTAGGGCACCACAGGAAACACAGCGGATCATCAAGATCCGAATCAGTCCATTCTTCCCATGGACGCGCACGGGGTCTAAAGCGAAGCGGTGTGCGAAACCGGATATCTCATGAAAACAGTGTTAAGAAAACCCCTCAAGAAAATGTGCACGCTCTAACTGCAGCCCGATTGTCTCAGACTGTGGGCGTGCGAGGCAGGGCTTTGTTCTGGCGCTTGGTTTCCCTTGTGTGTGCCCACACAGCACTATGGCTTCCCGCTCTGCTGCTGGTACAGGTCTCTGAGGAACGATCATCACACTTCATGAATCCGTCCACGTTGACGCTTCTATTGCTGGCCTGGTTACGCCCTTTAGTGGGGAGCGCACTCCTGCTATGGTTCACACTGAATGAGCCATGAACTTTATGTTAGCAAAGATTTAAGGGTCGCCAAGGAGCATCTATAAGAAAAATGATGTCAAAACTGTGACTTGAGTTTGCATTGCGTGTTACTATTTGCAATATTTCTTAACTCGAGACTTAACACGACGTTGTCATAGAAGTGTTTCCGGTTACAGGGAGTTGTGATGACACAAAAATTCCACTTTTTCTTTTGGTTACGGCTCTTAAGGTTGAGAGAGTGGCACACAGACTTTACTCGTCACAGTTTGGCGTAGCTTTGCTGAATGGAAAGCTGTTAGCCATCTCACATTTGATTGTGCTAGATTCACAGATAGTGTCAACAATCGGGATATCACCATGGCGTGTAGTTAAGTGACGGAGGAGTTAAACGGGATACAATGTACTTGATAACTAGTGTGTTCCTTTGCATCATTGTCCTCATTTCCTCTCTCTCTCTCTCTCTCTCTCTCTCTCTCTCTCTCTCTCTCTCTCTCTCTCTCTCTCTCTCTCTCTCTCTCTCTCTCTCTCTCTCTCTCTTTCTCTCTCTCTCACTCACTCTTTCTCTCTCTATCTCTGTATTTCTCTGTCTGGGTATATCTATCATAATTATCTATATTTCTATACATGTGTCGGTTTATCTATATCTCTATACATGTGTCGGTCTCTCTATCTGTCTGTTCATCTCTCTATCTATCTATCTCATCACCGTGACTGGAAATGTTTGTTGATCTTCGCTGAACCGGGTTAACCCAGCTCTTGGATACCAAAAACAAATGAAGTTTTAGCAAGATTTTTGTCTCTATTGAAAGCTTATCTTATCGTAAGTTTCTTTTCAAAAGTTAAAGTAAGATTGATTTGTTGTACTTGTTTGCTTTATCTTTTCAAAAAAATAATAAATTGATGTTGAAAATTTTTGCTGTTTCATTCCATTACAAGAAAATAATCGACCAGTGTTAGTTTAAAAATAAATTTACAATCTGTTGTTCCTATCACTGGACTGTCTCTTTGATTTCTGAATATTCATACGGAATATTTCAACAAAGTGTTTGTCAAATTTATAAAGGTTATATAATTCAGAATATATATACCAAGAAAATGGCAAATTTGTTGTGAAAAATGACATCTTAGAGAGTTAACCAATTTTAACTCGAAATTTTCTTTTTTTCAAACTCACCAAGTAGATCAAAGATCTTTATTATTGAGGAAAGTAGGTTAAAATTTTAATAGATAAATAAATGTATATGATCCAGCTCACTTTTTCCTTATATTTCAGAAATCGAACATGGACGTGAGATACATAGAGAATTTGATAGATCTTACTAGTCATTCTGCACCAAGTTTTATTTCTATGAAATTTCATGCAAATAGGACAAATTTAAAAGACTGAGAATCATCTTAAGATAAAAACATTGTAGTTTACATTTAAATAAATAATAAACGTGTGTTATTGCAACTTGGTTAACCATAGTCCTCAAAAAGTCGAAAAAGTTAATAGACCATCTTTGGTTTAATTATAGGGAGATGAATAAAACTCTAAGAGGGGATAGCCCATCCGACTCCACGCTGCATAATATGAGCTTTCGATTGTCCATCGTCTAGATTTGGGAAGAAGTGAAACTCTAAGAGGGGATAGCCCATCCGACTCCACGCTGCATAATATGAGCTTTCGACTGTCCATCGTCTAGATTTGGGAAGAAGTGCCGGCGTCATCATCAAGACGGCTAATTTTGATTACTTCGTTATCACAAAGCTTCCTGCTATTGCGTCTCAGCCCATCGCCTTTCATTCCAAGCATTTGATTTTCATCTTCTTCGTGGGGGTGCTTTCCAATGCCCGACAGGTAATAGCCACCTTTAATGGCTGTCCAAGCGGAAAGTCCCCCAGCAGGTAGGCAAATGGACGATCCCAACACAAGTAGGTAGAAGGCTGGACCAATCCTGTGAAGATCTGTCTTGGTTTCGCTGTAAAAGCCCAGGAATACGAAGACTGCCAGAAGCCCAAACAGTCCTGTGGAGGAAAATTATAATAGAAAAAGTATAAGAAGGATTTGGTCGCACTGTATACTTGGCAAGTCATCCAAGTTCACCAAAAACTAATGTAAAATACAAAAATGCGTCATCCGGCCATTCGCGCTTGGAACTTGTCTTGTCCAAAATTTGAGTGGCTATTTTTCATATTTTCTAACTTCATCTTACTCCTAGGTACTTTGACTTAGTCTGCTAAAAAACATGCAACTCAATCAGTAAAGAAAATTTATAGGAATACGTGCATCATTTTCTTTTTTTTTATTTGGTATTTTAACAAAACTGTGAAAAATTTAATTAAAGACAAATAGGGGAGGAATTTTCTTTTTAGTAAAATATTCTATATTTTAAATATATATCGCTCGTTGAAAAAGTTTCCAATTTTTTATTTCATCTACGCACCTTTTATAAAACTTCATCTATTTTTGCAAATAAGAATACAACTCAACAGTATACGTATAACTGGATTGTCCTGGTGCCAAAGATTTGACCAAGATCCTAGAACTATCTGGGTGACAGGGGAGATGAGCCTAACTTTACTGCCATGATCTACCATGAAGACTCTCAGTGACTCACTAATGTTTGAAATATTGTAAAATAAATTGTTTTTATCAATGACCTATTTATTTTTTAAGCTTAGTTTTACCTGCAGCGCCGAGCTCAAAGGCGGAAACAGTAAGCAGAGTCAGGGTGCCTTCCAGAAACGTGTGCAAGGTCATGGTCACCAACGCCATTGCGCACAGAGCGGCAGCGAACATTGCGAACAGTTGACTTACTGAAAATGCTTCTGTGGATTTACACAAAATTAATGGGAATTCAGAGAGAGAGAGATAAATAGAAAAACAGACGGAGACATACATACAGACTGAAAGAGCTAGAGAGACAGAGGTTGTTGAATTTATTCTTCGAAAACTTTTTTTTTTTTTAAATTCTCACCCTTTCATAATTCAATCCCGCCAAAATTGCCTTACATGCACAGTCTTACAGAAATTCAAAACTATCCGTGTATTTAGTACATGATCATACATGTTTAAAATCATATTTGTAATATACAAGCATGATTACCCATCCATATGAACAGGTTAGGAAGACAAATTATACGCTGAAGAAGAGCAAAGTTCACAGGTGTGACAGACTTACATCCTCGGGAGTCATACAACTACACTGAAGAAAAGCAAACAGTTGGGGAAGACTACTACATTGAAGAAAAGTGATGAGATAAAATTTAAATTTGTATTAGTTGAAAAAAGAAACGTATAGATATATCTTTATTTTTTTTTTTTTTACCTTTGTAGCACCTGCCAAAGGATTTATCATTTTTGGAATGTCTTCAGTTTCCATTTTAAATTTTCTATTAAACAAAATTATTTATTTTTCAAATGCAACACAAAAAGCTAATTTAGCAAAATTTATAATCCATCAAAATTTGCGCATTTTGCCCAAATTGATCTACATTCAGATTCTAGACCTAGATTAGAACGTAAATAATTTTTCTATAAATTTATTTCTTCATGAAATTTCCGTTGGGATCAATTTTATCTCACCAAAAAAAAAAAAGCAGTAGAATGTGATGTCACACGTTAAGAAGGTTCACAACCAACGTAACGTTGATTATACGGGTCTGATGAGTAGTTTTTGGGAGACCTTGAAAAGTAAGAAGAAATAAAACGCCTCAGACTCATCTGTTTCTTTTGTAGTCAAAAACTGTAGATTCAAAACTTATCTAGACGTCTGCATCTTTACTTCTAAATTTTCGATTGCACGATTATGATTTAACAGGAATTAAGAGTTGATCTCCTTTTGTGCTTATCTATAATCATTTTATCAAAGCTATCGTCTTTTATTGCTAGAAAATGTAGGTAAAGATCTAGATGTACTAGATTTATTTTACATTGATATTTTAATATAAATCTAGATATTTAGAGAATAATAGCACGACAAGAATGCTTTGGTCGGAAGTCCGTTGAGTTTTAGTGTTAACGTGGGCGCTGATAATTTTTAAAAATTTTTTTAGGTTGCAAAGGAAAGAACATATCATAGCGAAATATGTTCTCCCGTTGTTTAACTTCTTTTCATATGAGAAACCCTCAAACTAAACCAAAGGCAGGGAATCTGGATGAGAGGACAAAATAGACCGTTCAATATGGTACAATGGTTTCAGAGTATGAATGTGTTGGTACAAGATAGATCTAGGTCTTGTGTCTGTGGAGGATAATATTAAGTATGTATTTAACCATTACTTATTACGGCGTTGCCCATCAAGAAATCGCCATCCCTTTTCGGCTCTCTCCTGAACCTTTAATTTTGTCGTGTAGTTGGGAATACGATTTCACAAAATTATTTCACTTTGTTGGAAGACGTCAGTTCTGTTTTAAAAAAATTAGATCTAGAGGCATTTTGAAGACCTGAGCAAAAATTAATGATTTTGTAGTGAATGTTTTCTCATGTGCACGTTCTATATTTCATTTGTATATCACTTTAAATTTCATACCATGTTCATTCTTGCAGACGCTATTGATTCATACGCTAACAACAAGTTAAACAGAGCTCATGACTTCCATGACGTAGCATGACTCCTTCTGAAATCACATACCCTATACATGTATCCCAAGACTTTCTCATGTCAGCGGACCATTTTGCAGAACCATAGAATATACATTTTTTGCCTTCGAAGAAAACCGAAAAATACATTATCAGTACACATTATCAGATTATATTTTACAACTAAGAACGATATTTTGTTGTTTCATTGTGCAGACATATTTGATTTTATAACATACCTTTACTATACAGTTTAATCAGAATGGACATTTTGAAGAAAACTAAAAATTGCATCAGTTCCAAATTATTTTTAACACTCACCTTGCCCGACTAGAGTTTGAAATCCCCAGGTGGTCTCGCAGAATTCATCACCACCATCACCTGCATCTCCATCAGCTCCAGAAGACAAACTTCCGTCACTACCATCATCATCGGTACTAGCCCTATAGCACTCGGCTCGCCGTAAAGTCCCGTAGTACATCGTCTCCATATCTGCAGGTCCACTATCGTTCGGTGCACTCTGAAGTGACCACCAGTTTACCATGAGGAAGGCAGCCAGAGGGTGGACACACCCTAACCACGTAAGTAGAAGTGTGAGCATGTGCACACGGTCTCGTTTTACGCGCATCTGTGCCATTGGCTGCTTTGTGGGCGGAATGAAGAAGCACTGAAGAAGATTTTCAGTTCTTATTAATAAGATTAAAATAAGTTTTTAATAAGTAAAAGAAAGGAAGAAAGGTGGGGAGGGAAATCACGAGTTTGTCTTAACAAAATGACAGGCCGTCGATTACGTGTTTAACAAAGAAAACTAAATCAACTATTGGGGGAAAAGAGGTGGATAGAAGATAGTTTAAATTTACATCAGAGACAGGATTCAACAATTCAGCGTAGCAGCAGCAGAAAACGAATTGAACCATATAGGAATAAAAAAAGAGTAAGATAATGTATGCGGTGTGAGTTTTTTTCCTTCTTATGGTTTAAATTATTCATGAACTATTTCGTGTATGAGAGAATGAACCACACCTATGAACTTTCAAGCTTATTGCTTCAAATAATTTTTTGTTTTTCCATCATGACTGTCATAGCTAACGACACCTTTGCCATCCATTACACCAGAAGATTGAATAGGCTATGCTCTAGTCAAACAGTTGTGTTGAATAACGTATTAATGAGCAGGATCTTGATCTGGACAATTTTATGACGTCATGTTTATCTTCTACACGACTTGCACGTTTGAGCACAGAGATTCTCAAATTGATTGAGTTGTTAAGTTTTTTTTTGTGTTTTTTTTTTGTTTTTTGTTTGTTTGTTGTTGTTTTTTTTTTTTTTTTTTTTTTTGGGGGGGGGGGTTGGTTTTGGTATTTTTTTGTTTCTGTTTTTTTTTAATCCAGTTTTTTAATTGTTCAAAATGATGTAATGAAAAATAATACCATTGACGGCTAAGGCCCATTTCTGCAATTACTTAAAAGTCTTTAAATTTCGCAATTGGACTTTTTTCTTCTTTGTTTGTTTGTTTAATTATTTAATTCTTTTGATACTCTTAATTCTTATTTTCTCAAGATTAAGACTTGCAGTTTGGCATAATGCACATACTTTAACGCATAATTAAAGAAATCTAGATATCAAAACTTAGTATAATAACAGCTTTCAAAATACGAAGGCAAGTTCAAAAATAATTCTTTATTTTTTTTTTTTAATTAATAGTATATAATACAACTATTGGCTTCAAACATGCTGTAAGCCAAACGTTATTATTAACCGTTTCATAATCAAGATTTAAATTTGTAGACAACAACAACAAAATCACCAAGAGGTCAATAAGGTTATAAAATCACGTTTTAAAAATATTATAATCTGAATCGAAAAGTTTCAAGTTTCTGGTTTAAAGAAACAAGAAATTTTTATTTTTCATACAATGATTATTGTTTTATTACCGCTTAAGTTCTCATCGCTACAAACCTAAATCCGACCTAAATTTTTTAGATAAATAAATAACACGAGGGTAAGTATTTTGTGTGATAGATCTAAATCTAGGTATCCAAAATTTCTGGGTCTTAATGGGCTCCGTTTGTCCGTGTCTAGTTGTAAGGTAAAAGTCTATTCAGCAGACTTAGGTCTAGAAGCCTATAGAAACTGTGGTTTAAATCACGGTTTAAGGTAGAGTCTAGCAATGGACAGATTACAACAAGAATTATAATGCTTGTGGCGATTTCTTCAGATAATACAGGTAGCCATCTTGTTTACATCGAGGCCGGGTCAGGAGCAATAGTGAGAGCCTACAATAATGTTCTCTTAATTGGAAGGATTATTAAAATAATCTAAATAGAAAAATGTGCAATGTGCTCAGTTTAGACAGTCGCGTAAATGTTGGCTCTTTGTTGTGATTTTGAAAACTAAGAAGAACTTACTTGCCGACCTTTCAGTAGCAAAGCATTTTTATGGTCCCTCTAAAGATAAGAGCATACGGAGGAAAAAAAGTGACTCACGGTAAGTAAACCGAAGCTTAAGCTGAGCATTTAAAACAATGAGGTCAATAATATGAAAAGTTATGTTAAAGAGATGAAAAATAATAAAAAAAAAAAAAACTTACCACAAGAGAATATTAATTTAGTCTCTCGAACAATAACTCAATATCAACGATTAAGATGACTCAGTTTCAAGTTTTTCTTGCTTGTTTTAGCTAGCTGCCTTTTTTCACTTGGCTCTTACATTATCTTCACAGCTTCTTGCTCTGATCTAGACTTGTGACAAAATAAGAATCAGCCTTAAAATGAGCTTTGTCTTGTCGGGCTCTACTACTTAACACACTGAAGATGTATTCGTGCAGTACCCAAATCTTGAAGAGGGCCTACTCTTGGTTCAATGTTTCGTCATTGTAAAAGCTCTTTAGATGGAGAGCCCTGTGCTTACTAACAACACTCATCCTACTCGTCGACTACAGTAAATACACGACACAATTGAGAAAGTGGGAGCCAGACTGACAATCAGGAAAACAATTGTACGTCAGTCATGGTTCTAAACATCTGAATATATTAAAATTCAAGCTTCGACAGCTCTACTACGCCACAGTTGTAGTGTGTTGTACTCACACCATAATGATACCCACTTGGAGCATAATATTGCTCTGAGTCATTCAATCTTATACCTTATTCTTGCTGTTGATGTTTGCTTAATTACAGGTTGTTCGGTGTGATTTTGTTCCCTGGTAATCATGGAAAAAATTCAGGAGCTAGTTTGTTTGTACATGTGTATGAGAATGAACCATACCTATGACCTTTCATACTGATCACCTCAAAAAAAATTTTTTTTTTTTCAATCAAGACTGTTTTGTATACCCCTAAACATTTTTGCCACTCATTACACCGGAAGACTGAATGGGCTGTGTTTAAGTGTGTTCCAGTTTTGGTCGTATTAATTTGTAAATGGGCAGGATCCTTATCTGGCCAGTCTTAAGACTTCATGTTTATGGTCTACAGGACTACACGACTTACGCGACTGAACAGAGAGCGAGCGAGAGAGAGAGAGAGAGAGAGAGAGAGAGAGAGAGAGAGAGAGAGAGAGAGAGAGAGAGAGAGAGACTATTAAACTGATTGCTCTGTTGAGGAATGCTTAATTTCAGATTGTTCGGAACTAGGCGTTCTAACGGGGAAATTGACATCCTGATCCTATCCTTCTTTTAACTTTAGGCTAGTAAGGAAGTGGGTTTTATCTCTGGCTAAACCATCTGGTGATAGTTTCCGGTTCAGACAAACCATCCCTATCAATGGTTTATGAGAGATCGCAGCCTCCGTAAGAATTATTAGATTCTTCGAAAGCCTTCAGATTTTACAAACTTTCTAAAGAATTTCGACGGCAGCGCCACAGACCACTCAGTGGAAAATCCACCGAATTTCAAGAACTTCAAGAATCCTGTTTCACAGTTGAGTCAGAAATTGAAAACTTTGTTGGAGAAAAAAAGAGGGGGTGAGGGAGATTTTATCACCACTATCTGAACATGCAGTTTTTTAGTCTTTCAAATATAATTAATCAGCCTTTATTGCAGTTTTCTTTTTTTTTTTTTTTTTTTTTTTTTTTTGGGGGGGGGGGGGGTTCATCAAGAATTGGCACATATAGGCATTTCTTGTCAACCTCGTGTTTTATTCTGAAACCCATTTTGCATTATGTAGGAAGTATCGTTTAAATGAGTTTTTAGAGCAGCATTTTGAAATTTAATGTAATTGCATGCCCTTTCATAACTGGAATAAAAATGTAATTGAGACGCAAGAATCTAACCAAGCCAAGGATAAAAACGTATTATTATCTGAGTGACTGGCACTATTCGAATATAAAACGTATCGCATGTAAGGGTCATGACGCTTTACTTAAAGTAATAATACTCGCCTTCCATACTTATTTTCCTTTACGTAAACATTTTGATAGATAAGACTCTTTTTCAAGATATTAATTTCTTGGTCAGTTTTATTCACGGACACATGAGTTGTCAAAAATCAAATAAAAAATTGATTCCAGACATTGTTTACTTTAGCGTCTTGGATAAGAAGGAAACTTCAGTGGCAAACACGATGATATTGCGGAGGAGATAATATCAAAATGTCAAGAATTCTTTTCGCTGTAAAAGTCAGTGTTTAAGTCTTCATACGGTTTTCATAAAAACTAGAAATACACGTGTAAGAATAGAAATTGTTATGAGTCAGGCTTTCCGAAGTAATACAGTGTGGTTTCTAGCGAGAGATCGGTCGTAGAATTTGTTTGCATCGTACCATTACCATCTATCTAGATATATGGTATTTACCGTACACAGGTACCCAGCTTTTTGTTTGATCTGAACTTAGGCAGACGTTGAACTTGGCGTACTGATAGGTATGTGCAGGTGAATTGTAGAGAAAACTTTCCCCGAGCGCAGAACTTTGCAAGGCCTCATACGTCGTCACATGGCATTTAACATTTTTATTATTATGGTATTTACCGTACACAGGTACCCAGCTTTTTGTTTGATCTGAACTTAGGCAGACGTTGAACTTGGCGTACTGATAGGTATGTGCAGCAGCGCAGAACTTTGCAAGGCCTCATACGTCGTCACATGGCATTTAACATTTTTATTATTATGGTATTTACCGTACACAGGTACCCAGCTTTTTGTTTGATCTGAACTTAGGCAGACGTTGAACTTGGCGTACTGATAGGTATGTGCAGGTGAATTGTAGAGAAAACTTTCCCCGAGCGCAGAACTTTGCAAGGCCTCATACGTCGTCACATGCATGCCGGTACATAATAAGTAGGACTAGGCTTAATAATTCCCTCCATGGTACAAATTTCGTATTTAAATACAGACATAGTGAATTCGTGACAAAACCAAAAATGGGATCGATCAGAAACCAGAGAGTATTTTCTGCTTATGTTTAGTCTTCACAAGATGTATGTCACATTTTGCCAACGATTAGCAGTTGGTTGAACTGGTACATCTCCATTGAAGTGTTCGACAATCAGTTTTCTACTGATAACCTCTCATCCGATCCGGAGCAGTTCCCTTTCCTCTGTAAGGCTTTTGCTTTTGCTTTATGGCTTCGATAAAAAGTATTTTCTATCTACATGCTCCGCTTAGAAGTAGAAGCAGCAGCAGAAACAAGGATGATGGTGATAAAAATTGCTGTTGTTGAAGACTGCAGCAGCAACAGTAATGGCATCCTTTTTTTTCCCCAGTGGAAAGTTGCTATAGTGGGAACTCTCTGTGAGATTCTTGCACTTTCGTTCGTGGGCGTCGCTATCTTCGTCACTCCCTTTTTCAGTGACCGTCGCGGCATGTAAGTTAAAAAATCTATGTCGTCTGTTTCATTTACCACAGCTATCATTTTCATCATCATCATTACTTCGCATACATCGCCAATAATTCAAAAGCCCATGAAGCTACGGTAATAACAAACATAAAATTTCAGTAAGATGCTTAGAGTTAAGCGAACTTATTTGACTTGACTGCCGGCAAGAGAAGATTATAATATTTAAAATGGTTCAGGTGAAATTTATTTAGTTACCTCATAAATGATTTTAATACCCATCCTTTCACTCACACGATCCAGATTCTTCCCCATGCCTATCCATCTTTGTCAAAAGTCTAGATATCTCGATAATTCATATTCTAAAGACAAAATCAATACCTAGAACTTAAATTCTTTTGAAATTCTAAGCCTAAAAGTAAAATCTAAATCTTAACCTTTTCATTTTAGTCTGGCTGCTGTAGATACCTAGGCCTTAGATCTAGAACCTATGTCCAAGCCTTTTTTTTATATTCTTTACTTAGATTTTACACTATAACATGTTAATATATACCGCACGGTTTTAGAAACTGCCGCTTACATTGCATGCCTACTTTCAGTTTCATTCCTACATTCTCTGACAAGCTGTGGTTACACTTACAGGAAGTAGTTTGCACATTCTCCTTTTTCTTTTAAGAAAATAATAATCACTTTTGGCTTTTAAATTTTCACAAACACTATTTTGGTAAAAATTTATATTACTTCTCCAATCTTTAGGGCAATTTACAACTTTATATCCAAAATGACATTCTTAGATGGTCTAGAAATGCTCGGTTAGATGGTCCTCATTTTTCACCTAGCTCCATTATTAATAGATTCTTCTTCTTCTTCTTCTTCTTCTTCTTCTTATTATTATTATTATTATTATTATTATTATTATTATTATTATTATTATTATTATTATTATTATTATGATTAGTGCATAATAAAGTAATTATTTTCTGGGCTTATACCATAATCGTCCAATCGAACTTTACTATTTATTATTTCGCTCTTTTTTAAAGAAAGTTTTACATAAAAATGACAGTTTTCAGATATCAATCTTTTAAAACTAATATATGGAAACAAAAATATTTACAGAGCTGCTAATGTCCGTCTCAAACTTCATTAATAAAAACAAACAAAAAAAAACTATGGTGCGCCTCCCCCCCACCAAATGGCAGACCAAATTATCTGACAAAAACCTGTTTTCTAATTTGTTTGCATAGACTGACTATTTAAAGTATTACCCCAACTTAAGTAAATGGCAGAGTGACGTATCTTCATCGGTACTTTAAGTTTTGTACGTGTCAAATCGACGTATCTGAAGTTTTTATGCTGACCACCGAAAATTTTTTGTATTTTTCTCGAAAACACAAAATCTGCAGATAAGTCGGTTTGCCCTTGGTGGAGGGGGGAGGGGGGGGGGGGGGCAGTATGAATTTTGTTTAGACTATACATTCCTTTTTTTTTTAATTTCCTTTTGCCATTTAAGTTTAATGTTTTCCTCATCTGTTCTTTAAACGGAAATCAATTGTGTGGGGCCCATTGCAATTTTTTTTTAAATAGTTAATTTTTTTTCTCCCACAAGGAACTGATTCGGCAGAGTGGTTAGTTTTTCCAAAAATAGCAACATAAATTAAGGATTTATGCCCTTCACTTTTAACATACAATATCAATGCTTTTCAGATCTCTTTCAATCGTAGAATTTAATTCAACCTCAGTGGTATCAAGCAGAGTAAAAAAAAAAAACTAAAAGAAAGCAGAGTTTAAAAAAAACTAAAAGAAAAATCATCTGTAGATTTGTTTTTAGAAGTATCATATTTGTTTTGTTATTTTTGTTGTTTTGGTTGTTTTTTTGTTTTTTTCAGAAGAATTTAAAGAATAATAAAACTGAACAAGCTGTGAATAATAAAACATCTTCTCAAAAGAAACAGTCAAACATGAGAGGGTATAGAGTTGAAGATAAGATGTTTGGCCAGGCTGAGGGAAGCATGGGTTGGGCAATCGTCCGATTTCCTTTTTTTTTTTTTTTGCATCCGTTAACAAGCCAAAATTAATGTCTTGAGCTTATGTACATTTCAGGTCTATGACAATGCTAAATATAATGAACCTGAATGTCAAATGCGAAATGGATTACTGTTACGACAGCACAGGCGAATCAAAATTTCCACGTAAGCTTTAATCTGTCTGATAGAGTGGTAAACGGTTGAAAGTGCAAGATTCAGATTACCGTTCACAATTTATATGCAAATAATTATACCAATGCATATTAGGAACAGGCTGTTTCAGTTCTTTGATTTTTTCGCAATCTGAGGTACCTTTTCACGTCTAATATAATAGTGAAGCTTTCAACAGCTATCCTCCGTCCTTTCTATCCTATGATTGTTTGCCATAGCTCGACCGCAACAATCTTATCCTAGGACTTTTCTGTATCTCGTACAGGCTCCTGTATGGTAGGACGGAACCTCAAAGATGAGGTCCCAGATTCACCCACCAACGTTGTGGCGATCGAAATATTGAAGAATGTAGTTGCGGACACTAGGATAGATATTCCTCATAGCTACCGGAAATGTTTAGAAGAAGAGGGAGACAGAGACACAGAAAGAGAAGGAGAAGAAGAAGAAGAAAAAAGAGAAAAGCGTAGATAGAAAAGAGGAAAAAGGGGAAAGAAAAGAGAGAGGTCGAGGAGAAGGAGGGGAAGAGGAGAATGAGGCAATTGGGAAGGGGTAGGAAAAAACAGAGGGACAGGGATAGGAAGAAAATAGAAAGATGAGGATAGGGAAGAAAAGAAAGAAGAAGGAGGAATAGACGGATAATGTTTATACTGACAAGAATCTTACTCTTTTTCTATTTTGAATACTCATTATCATCACAGCTAATGTAAATAATAGAATTATAGTTAATAAACAGTCGGTTTGCAAAAGTCAATTCGCTCTTCGTTATTGAATGCCATAAACGATTTCTAGCTTCTTGGTGTACATTCAAATTCTAAACCAATTCAATTCAGAATTTTTACTTTCTGCAATCACACCCACAGCTTTACAGCCTGGACAAGAAATTCGTCATGTGTTTCATGTAACTATGAAACCTGGATCAGGTAGTAACTGAAACCTTATCTTTAACTTCAGCACAAGTATTAAAAGAGGATAAAATTAAGGGTGTTGAGAAAATCATTACAAATATTTTTTCTCTTAAAATTCAACTATTTCACCTGTTGCCCTTGCCAAACAATTTGGCTGCCCTATTTCAAATCTCTTATTAATTCATTTCAGTCATAGGAATCGTTTGGTGTTTTTTGGGGGTTTTTTAACTATCTTACCCGGTCGTTTCTTTTTTTTTTTTTTTTTTTTTTTTGATTTCAGAAATATAAACACTTGCTGTTTTCTTCTACTTAATTTACTTTTCTTTTTAAAGGAATTTGTATACACACCAATGTTTTTCCCTTATCGTCCTGGCTTTGCTTTTATGAACTCTCTGTTTCGTCGTTGCTTTTCATGCCCTTACCATATAAAAAGACAATGAGCCGCGTAAATTTTTGTTTTTCTATTTATCCTGCAGAGAAAGAAATCATGACCGCACTAAGTTATAATGTTGTTCCTATGGTCTTACATAATAGCCTTGAAGAATGAGCGAAAGACGTTTAGAAGCAAGTAAAATCCTCCATTTAACATATAATATCTTTAAAACTCGTATATTAAGAGACAAAACTATTGGTTTCAATCATATTAATTTTCATTATTTTTTTGTAGAACCCCTCACCTCCGAAAATCCTTCGGAAATCAAAAATGATATTTAAAAAAAAAACGATTTTTTACCTCGTGAAAGGAAAAAAAGATTAAATGATCTATCAAAATGCTTTAAAATTTCTGAGGGTATTCACCATTTTTAACCTACTGATATATGATCGAAATTGGAGTTATCCATTAGTGGGATGCGATAAAAATAAATATTTTTAACTTAGTATTCAAGATTGACTGAAGTTTACTTTAACTACTTCGAAGAGTTGTTATTATTATTAATATTAAAAGTGTGACTCATCTTGTGGTTAAATTTTGGGTGCTAAGTATTAATTTCAATCGCACTGTTTTCGAACTATCATTATAGACAAAAAAAAAGAAAAAAGAAAAACAATATAAATGAAAAAAAAATGAAATAAAATAAAGCGAACGCCTTGTATTGCTACCTAATCAGCTTTATCACATCAAACTATCAAAGTTGGAAACAAAAGGGATGGGTGTCACGACTAAACGAGAGAAAAATATGTGGGATTAATCAAAGAATTAAAAAAATCTAGCTGAAAAAAACAAAAGTCATGATAATATTACCTGATACAGTGATAGTGATACTGGCAGTAGAAGACTGATTGGATAGACTTATGAAAGCTTCTGAGTGAATGTAG
Organism: Elysia crispata; assembly: GCA_033675545.1. Taxonomy (NCBI): domain Eukaryota; kingdom Metazoa; phylum Mollusca; class Gastropoda; family Plakobranchidae; genus Elysia; species Elysia crispata. The sequence continues at coordinate 222,077 of JAWDGP010007236.1, read as the reverse complement.
CAACAACAAAAAAAAGCTTTGATTCACCAATTGAAGTAGCCTAGAACATCTCTCAATCGATTTGGAGTGGGAAGGGAAGAATGAGCGTTTCCTTCATGAGAAGTTAAATTGCTCTAGTTCAGATATCTATTTTTACTACTTCTTAATATATTGATACTTGATCATTTGCTTGCGTTTTGTTCTATTTGATGAGCTCGTTCTGACAGACCGCAATCCTCAGAAAAATTGCTTATCTTAAGATGAGATATTTATGTGAAACGTTATATTGATTGTGGTTTTACATATTCAATTTGAATCATCAAGAGGCGGGAACATTGGATCGAAAAAAAAAAAAAAACAGGAAAATTTATAAATTATTGACGGTAGCAATCAATTAGTGAATTACGTTCTTCATAGCATGGCCTTTCAGTGAACACTCCCTCAGTCAATGAGAACCTAAAAAAAGCTGAGTCTGGTGCTGCCCATCTATTCAGTGCCAGTGGCATTTCGGAATAATATCGTTACTATTATCCATCTTCATTCGCTTTTCGCCATTCTCCGAGAGCGATCATTTCAGAATACTATGTCTTCCAAAACTTTCGAAACGTAAAGTATAGTTCGAAGCTGAAAAAACAAAACAAAATAAAAATTCTACAGCACAAAAAATATTTGTTCATGAAATTAAGAAGCCCTTTTTTGAGAGTGGTTTATTCGTAATAAATTAAAATCGTCTAAAAAGCTCTAAATTCGAAGTTCATCTTGGAGTCAAGTAAATTGCCTGAAGAAAATTGATTTGATCAAGGGTTGGTCCTCAGGTTGGCTGCATAAAGCTCGCATCTTACTGCTGGTGAGTAGCATCGTGAACATGCTGTCTCTCAGCCTCATTCTGCTCGTCTTCTGGCCCGTCGTGCTGTGTGGCAAGGTGCTCAATAAGGTTTTGCTCATGAGTCGCATCCTCGACTTCCTCAGTGGTGAGTTTTCAATCGCGACTACAATAATCTGTTGGCGAGGTATTTGGGTCGAATAAAGGAAATAAATATACATGTATAGAGAGTTTCATACTATCGGTTTAAAAAAATCACTATTAACAAATGGGTTTCAGGTCGTAGAATTTTCGGCTCCCTTAAAAGTTATCGATTTGCTGCTATATAAAGCCACAAATGCACATGTATAGATCTATATTATGCGTGTGTCATCGGCCTTCAACTGGCAATTAGACTTTGGGTTGAGGAAAGCCAAAAATATTTCACAAGTTGTGCCAATTCATAACTAGATTTAGTATTACTTCGATTTAGAAATGTAAGGTATAAACAATCACCTAACTCACAGAGAATGAGAGAGAGAGAGAGAGAGAGAGAGAGAGAGAGAGAGAGAGAGAGAGAGAGAGAGAGAGAGAGAGAGAGAGAGAGGATATTTGATAAAGAACGAAAATTGGTCTTTAATTTGAAGTGAAAAAGGAAATTATAGAATGGATCAATGAAAAATTTGATCTTTGAACGGAACTTAAGTTTTCAACAAAAAGAAATCATACTCCCTATGTTTGTAATGTCACTACTGATGTAGCCAATTTTTAGGCGAAACGCTTAAATGTAATTTTCAATTTTGTACACTTTGTCCATACATATGTCCATGTTGGGTGATTGTTTATACCTTAAGTTATTTTATTCCATCTTTCACCCATGTATACAACGGATCGTTTGATTTATATATTTTTGTGCATTTGTTTTTTTTATTCCATAATTTGATTTTGAAATTAATAGTTCTGTTGTTCTATTTCCACCACCAATATTTTGTTCATTCCATTTCAACAGCTACCCCTAATATTACCCTTGCTTTATATGATAAGTGTATCAGGGTAATTTCATGTCCGCTTCCGTTTGTGAGCCTGCCTCAAAGTAGCTCCGAAACAAAAAAAGCATTTGTAATTGAGGGTATGATTTCAGTGGACTAATTTTTGATTGTTGATTGGTCGGTTAGTTGGATTAACCTCTAATTCGTCTCTGCTCCTACAAAACATTAGTCAACAACTGAGAAAATCATGTAAAACTATGCAGTATCGCGTCGTCTCTAAAGCGGTGACCTCTCATAAAGTGATAAAAAGAAAGTGAAAACTCACTGCACGGTACTAAATCGGCATAATTTCTTTAGCAACATTTATCAGTTAAATCAACGTTATTGTTCCCCGGTGTAATTTCTACTCATGTGTGAATGGGCATTGATACTCAGAGTATAGCAAAAAGATATCCCAACTTTTGTATTACAAATTCCGCAAAGTCGCTTCGGTTGCTTCAGTCTTCGGGTGCAAATTTCAGTATCTCCAGCTTTGATTTATTTGAACAAACAAAATTAATGTATATATTGTTTCAAGATTGTGACCTGTTCGAAGCCCGAAACATATTTGCTCTCTTCTAGTCAGTTAGTGAATTGGGTCATTCCTGTAAATATAATTTGAATGGGTGCTTATCCGTTTCTGTCGGATAAATGCAAATATTTGTGTTTTTGTTTCAAGAATATTACGTGTAATCATCATTCAGTTGTTGTGAGTTGCTGCCTACCCTCTCGAGACAGTCTGCTCTGTCGTTACAATTATTGCCTGGTAGCGATTGAAGAGTTCATATCTCAATGAGAGTTCAATGTGGTTTTTTCCTTTTTTTTTTTTTTTTGTAGTTGCTGGGCGCCTGGAGGAGGGATTTAACATTCGTGGGGAAATATACGTTTTTGTTATCATGTTTCGTGATTGGAAAGAAAATCAGAATGGTTGCCGCTTCCTCTTAGACATATGCATCTGAAATGGAAGTTGGATGAATATTTTCTAGTTGATTTTGATATTTTAAATATTTTTACCTCTTCTGCTGATCCGCCTGTGTCAGCTCTTTTCCGTTGAGCATTTGGGTAGGTCTTGTCTACGTGATCAATGGCTTTTTTTTTAAGCTGATCTCGAGTCAAATCTGCCTTTGTTTGAATGCTTGAAAATTCTTTTTTCTTGGGCAGATCTGAGAACATTTAACATGAGGGTTTTATTGGTTTTCTTTCTAGTTATCTTGCAGTGTGAGAGGAATGCTTTCCTTTGTTAGCCGTTTTAATTGCCTTTGGTTATATTTGAATACAGCAGATGTTATTTAAAGGTGCAGAAGTTGGAGTTTGGAATCTTTTCTTTTTCTTTGAGACTCTTCAGACTTTTGTTTGATTGCTTGGAAATTCTTTTTTCTTGGGCAGATGTGAGAACATTTAACATGAGGGTTTTATTGGTTTTCTTTCTAGTTATCTTGCTGTGTGAGAGGAATGCTTTCCTTTGTTAGCCGTTTTAATTGCCTTTGGTTATATTTGAATACAACAGATGTTATTTAAAGGTGCAGAAGTTGGAGTTTGGAATCTTTTCTTTTACTTTGAGACTCTTCAGACTCCAGTGCTAGAATTGTGTGGGGTACCACAACTCTTTGTTTCATTGTTTAAAAGCCACCATCTAGTAACTGAGCCAGATATGTGACCTGGACATCTGGGGATCGAAATGGACAGAAACCTTCTTGCTCGCCATTATGTATGCCATTCTTCTTTAGGTATCCTATGAGCGTGGAGTTGTGATTTTGTTCTAAGAGCTTGCTAACCCAATTGATAGTACGGTAATGCTAATAGGTTGTTAGATGTTGCGGTTATATTTTGGTTTGCCAATTTTTAGGTTGTGGACAAGTATGGCTTTCCTTTAATCCGTTTCACCAACTGGTATTGAAAATATTTATGAGTTTTTTTTTTCCTTAGTTCCATATCAAAGATGCTTCAGCATCTTATAAATGTTCTTTCGTCTCGTCCAGGGGTTTGCTTTGTTTTTTACTAATCAGAGGACACACTCATGTATTTTTTCAAGCCACTTCTCAGACGTTTGACCCACCTATATCTATTCACAATGCTACCGGTACATATTAACTTGGTTGTTGTAAACACTTTTTTGTAGTCTTCGCATATTGAAAGAGATGTCCGATTTTGTTGGATCCACGGTTTCAAAACCTTAGGGTCTATACTAGCCTAAATTAGAGTGATTTCGCTTTGAGGTGTTAAAATTGAAAGTATGTCTTGATTAATATTATTATGCAAAACTAATTTGAGATTACAATACTGATTCATATACGTTGTTTATGCTCGTAGAAAGAAACCATGCCTAAACAAAATTTCCCAAAATTGACACAAGAAAGATTTACCTTTATCTTATCTCTTGTCTTATTTTATATTATAAATAATCTTTTCGAAATCGGATGAAAAATATTTTTTTCTCTTATGTTACCTTAAGAGACGTTTTAAAAAAAAAGACTCCCTGAAGTACGATTTTGTTTATGCATGCCCCAAAATATTACTTTAAATCAGCATTTACGAATACTAGGAGTGAAAAACGACAACCATCATTATGAATCATCATTTCAGGTCCAGTAAAATTCGTAAGCGCTTTCTTTTTCATTTGGCACATTTCTGCTATCAATGAAAGTTACTCTTGGTGGAAATACGACGGTCTTTTACAGGTAAAATTCACAAAGTTGCTGATGATTTAGGTTGTTGTTATATATTATTATTTTGTTATTATTATTATTATTATTATTATTATTATTATTATTATTATTATTATTATTATTATTATTATTATTATTATTATTATTATTATTATTATTATTATTATTATTAATAATATTATCATTATCATTATCATTTTCATTATTATTATTATTATTATTATTATTATTATTATTATTATTATTATTATTATTATTATTATTATTACTTCAATTAACATCATCATCATCATCAACAGCAGTAGTAGTAGTAGTGGTAGTAGTAGTAGTAGTAGTAGTAGTAGTAGTAGTAGTAGTAGTAGTAGTAGTAGTAGTAGTAGTAGTAGTAGTAGTAGTAGTAGTAGTAGTGGTAGTAGTAGTAGTAGTAGTAGTAGTAGTAGTAGTAGTAGTAGTAGTAGTAGTAGTAGTAGTAGTAGGAGGAGGAGGAGGAGGAGGAGGAGGAGGAGGAGGAGGAGGAGGAGGAGGAGGAGTAGTGGTAGTGGTAGTAGTAGTAGTAGTAGTAGTAGTAGTAGTAGTAGTAGTAGTAGTAGTAGTAGTAGTAGTAGTAGTAGTAGTAGTAGTAACAGCAGCAGCAGCAGCAGCAGCAGCCGCTGTAGTAAAAGCAGTAGTAGCAGTGGTAGAAGTAGTCATTATATTGATATTGGAAGTTAAACACTATGAGCGCGTTAATTTAATTTCTTTTTTTACCTTTTTTACTATTTGTTCCCACACCGAGGCTTCCTAAAATACATACAAGCCAGGTCACCGAAGTGAACAAACTTTTGCAAACTTTCTTGGGAAGCCTTGCATTTGTTCCATTGCTATTAAGAGACCTAAATCACCTCAGTGAAGCTTTTCAATAATTATTTTTACAAAATTAAAGAGCAACCGTGAAAACAATTATATCAATGATTCTTTATTTACTTCGCCGTTATGCTTAATGAACACTATAAAGTCCCAAAAACATTGAACCCCCCCCCCCCTTTCCAAGGAAAAAACTGGGGGATGGGGAAGCTCACTTGATGAGTTGATCTCTCTCTCTCTCTCTCTCTCTCTCTCTCTCTCTCTCTCTCTCTCTCTCTCTCTCTCTCTCTCTCTCTCTCTCTCTCTCTCTCTCTCTCTCTCTCTCTCTCTCTCTCTCTCTCTCTCAAAGAAAAGATAATACTGAATAAATGCATGCGCTTTTTTTTTTCAGTCTTAAATCAATGTTAATTTAATATTGCTTGCTCTTCTCACCCCAATTCCGATGGTGCGACCCCGTTGCGAGTGTAGATGGACCCACTTCCCATCGGGCTGGTGCTCTTCTCGTACATACTCCAGACACTGGCTTTTGTCTGCTCTACAGTGGCTATGGACAAAGGCGCCAAAGGTCAACTGAACCATCTAGCCCTCATGAAACAGAGGAGACTCCTTGAGAGCTTAGAGGTGAGCACAGATCATATCGGTCCTGAGGCGGATCGAAAGTGCACAATGTTCGCGTTAGAGTAGTGTAATTTCATGTCGTATTTTTTTTAATGGAAGTTTAAGTTCTCTCCATAACCATTCAGAACCCATAAAATGTAAAGTGCCGTTCATGTTGGTTCATCATTGTTCAGAAAAGTAAAGAAAATCTTGATTTTAATGCAATATGTGTGGGACCAATAGCAAACTAAAAAAAATACGATTCTGGATTAGGGTTTGTATAGGGAGTTAGGCTATTCTCTTGAAGACTAAGATAATCATGAAAGTCTTTTATGGGGCTAAATTGGTCTCACTTAATTTAGATCAAGGTTTTCAATTTTGTCTCGGTCAGGGTTAGGGCTCGGAAATCTTTCCCTATTTACACCTAGTATATGATTTAAAGTTGCCTTATAATTATTTGTTTTTATGTTTAAAGTTTATAGGCTGCCTAGCCTGGAGCCTGGGTTCTCTACATTTGGAGGCTACTTAGCCTCTTCTATTTTTAAGTTTCTCGAGGATTTGGCCCCATACAAAGAATAGTCTAATCCTGAGTGTTTTAGCTAGTCACAGATGTATTCGCCAACGTAGTATTTGTCCCTCAGTCTCGTTGGTTATACGGTACGTCTAATGCTCCGTTCCTAGTGTCTATACCGATACGTCCAATACCCGCGTTGTCCATACCGAAACGTCTAATACCTCGTTGTCTATACCGATACGTCTAATATTCTCATTGGCTGTACAGATACGTCGATTACTCTCATTATACCGATAAGTCTTATCTAGGAACTGGTGCCGCGAGTTTATACTCTTCCAGGTGAACTTAAGAGCACTACCAATAGTACCATAGATATTAAACCAACAATCCTACAAGTGATAATCTAGACCTTGCGACTTTTTAAATTTGCTACCGATGCCTCCAAGCACTAGGATTTTCCTTGTTCTTTTGTTGGTGATACTGATAGCTCAGAAAAGGCAATTAATGAATTATATTCTCCATAATTATCCTTTATAATTCTTTATAATCTTATAATTATAACTACTCAATAATAAACCTACATAGCATTCACCTACTATTTTTTTTTTTCGCACAATTGCAAGAAGACTGGCTTCCCCTTTTCTTTTTATTTAAGCGGAACCTGTTTGTTACTTATCATGTATTTGCTGATTCCAACGATGCAAGACTGAGTTTGTTATCGAATAATTGTTAGAGCGCACGGACAGGAATAAAATAATAGCGTTCCTAAAGTTGGTGTACTGTGCGTAGGTGGTCATTTTTATCCTTGATTCCTATCCGATAACTAACGATAAGATTATTTAATGCATTCACTTATGCTGGTAAAAAAGCTTTGTATTTTTTTTTCTTTAAAAAAGGTTCATCCCAAATGTATTTAAAAAGCACTCGCTTACTGGATTCAAACGGCTTGAAAAGAGCACCAAAGTTTGATTAATGGTTCGAGGAAAGCATGCAAAAAAAGAAAGGGTCTAATATTGGATAGGGGCAGGTCAAAGTATATCAATTTCATGCAGTTCAGCTTTGCTCTATTTTCAATAAGTTATCGAAGCATCCTATATCCATTCTTATTTGGCATGGATCAACGAGAGAAAGGGATTGCGCAACGACTTCCGCATAACATTCAATATTGTAGCGCCCACAGGCACTGCGAAAAAGTTAGAGGTTTATTTTTCTTATGTACTTGCATCTCAGTTTAGAATTACTTTTCCCGCCTTGTTCTATTGGTACAAAAAGATCATTTTGAGCATGAAATTGTTATTGTGAAAATCCATTGTACCGTAATTAATGCAGAAAATCAATCTCTCTCTCTCTCTCTCTCTCTCTCTCTCTCTCTCTCTCTCTCTCTCTCTCTCTCTCTCTCTCTCTCTCTCTCTCTCTCTCTCTCTCTCTCTCTCTCTCTCTCTCTCTCTCTCTCATATATCTCATATATATATATATATATATATATATATATATATATATATATATATATATATATATATATATAAGTTCAATCTGTTCGTTTTTCGATGTTCAACCTTAACCTCTCTTTCTCTTCTGTTTTGTAGAGTGTAGAGCCACAAGAGTTCCAGCGTGTGTCTTATCATCCTATAACTTCTGCAAGAAGCTCAAGACTCTTGTCTGAGGTAGCGGATCATTTTGGTAAATCAGATATTAAAACAACCGAGTCAAATGTTTAATCCATGAAAGAAGAATGGTAGAGGCTTTTCAGCACGAGTTGCTCAAGCAATTATGTATGAGCGGCATTGTAACATCTTTTATTTTCCGGTACATTTCAAAACGTTCAGAATAATATACATGTAAAGATCTTGGAGTTTCGTATTTAAGTGAATCTATATTTTTAGTTCTTAATACATGTATGTCATCCTCTATAAGTCCTCCAAAAAAAAAAAAAAAAAAAATACATTTACTACTTAAGCTAATGTTTTACATATATCTACTGATTATGATTTGTTTTTAATGTCAAGTAGTTAAAAAAAAAAAAAAAAGCATCATACGATTATAGAACTTGAATAAAGAGAAAAGTAACTACATGCACATGTAATTGAAGTGAAATCAATGAAATATTGCTTGACGAAGTGATGGTGTTAACTCTCGCCGTGAAACTAAATGCCCAACCATCTTTTATGATTTTAAAATGTAAGAAGTACAATCAAAGCCTTTATATTCTTGCTGCTGATAATAATAATAATAATAATAATAATAATAATAATAATAATAATAATAATAATAATAATAATAATAATAATAATAATATAATCGATAAATAACACCATTTGAGATAATGTTGGATTGAACAATAAACGCAATTTTGATTTTCATGCATTTCTATATTTACTCTTCCATCCTTCCTAACTCATTATGATAAGTCAAAGTTATGACAGATTTATTTACTTGAGCAATGCATCATGGGTTCATATTTTTTTCCCACTAGGCACTTTCCCGACGTAGGCTTAAGTTTGATATGCAAATAAAACCCTCTCTAATCACTGTCTTAAGGGTGGACTTTTTTTTAAGTCAACCAAAAGTCTAGGCTTTGAAGTTGAAACTCAATAACCTCGGTTTACACTGGTTGCCACTATATTGAGACTTCAAAATAAGAAATATCAAACACTTTTACAATGTACGCCTAATCATCGATTCCCGTTCCAGTACAGATCACTACTGCTTGGATTCCTTTACACAAAGCTGAGAAAGATAAAGCCCAAAATTATATCTCAAGGTACATGAATGATTATGAGCTCATAGTGGCGGCAGCCACTTACTTTTCTGAAGAGCCAAAAGAATCTAAATGTGTCAGTCTGATTGACGATTCCTTGTTTTTAATGCAAAATTGGATGACTCAGTCCTCGTCTTCAAGAATTTTTTTTTGAAACAATTAAAACTCCATGATTTACTCAGACATTTGCGTTCTTGCAAAACACAAACTTCAAACCAAAAAATGCCAAACGTTCCGACCATTTTCGCAACAGATTCCCAATTCATGTAAAAATTGTTGTTGGCTGAATTTTCTCTCATGGTCATAAAGGCATAGTGTATCATGCACTATCGTTTCAGCTGGTCTAATTTATATCTTAATTTTCTGCTAACCGGAAATAAATTAAATTCAACTGTTCTAATGATCTGCTCGCCCTTGTCCAATGATAAAGGGTGGTTAGTCCTTTTTGGTCAAATGATTGTCTGTTGACCGTGTCTCGCTGAGGCAAAACAATTAACATTGTTCGTGTCAAGGACTTAGTGTTGTTTATTTAGAAGGTATTCTTCCTTTTAAAATTTGGCAGAATTTCGTGTACATGTAATCTGCTTGTTGAGAATGCCTGTGTTGGCCAAACGGATCCGAAAGCCCACCGCGAGGTCAAGTGACAAGGCCCGCGCAGTATGATTCATCATACGTCCTGATGTAGTTCATGCTAAGGGCAATGCGGCCGCTTCCTTTGCATTTTCATGTATACAATACATGTACATGTATTTAGTATTCTAAGAGAAAATTGAGGCAAAAAAAAAATTAGACACACACTGTCTAAATTAACAAAATAAGTACATGTTCCCACGGAAAATTGTACTTAAAAGAAGGGTTCTTAATTACGCCTCTTAATGACTACTTTGAACAACATTTTGTGTTCTATTTTTCAACAGATTTAATCCTATATGAAAACAAATCCTTCTGAGTCCTAAATATACCTCTGGTACCGTAATTACCGGTATTTTAAACTTCGAAAACTAAATATTAAGAAAATAATTTGTTTTCAATTTTGGAATGCAGTGTATTCGGTAAGAAATTTTTATCAGCATGAAAATTGTCGGATATTCGACAATAGTCTGAAATTTCAGATTGTTAAAAATACCAGTACAGCAAAGACCATGCTAAAACAGGCCGTTAGTACTCCAAGTCCAAGTGAGACTGACACTGACAAATAAAAGCCTATTTCTACAAAGGAAAAGATACCTTGTAATTTAAAAATCATAAAAATGTCGCTTTTAAGTAAAGAAATGGAGTTTTGGTGTATATATATAACTAGATCATTTAAACTTTGTGACCAGTAAAACATACCGGTGCCATGAACTGTATCACTTACACATAATGTATGAATTTTGAAAACGTTTTGTTCATTCTTATAAAATTTCTTAAGCTCCAGTCTTTAGAATTTAAAATTTTACAACTAGGTGTTGACTTTAAGACTGTATGAAGTTAATCCTTATATTGAACCACCTCGCGGCAGTAGAAAATGTGGGCAGAGAGTATTGAGCGTTAGACTTAAAGCCTTTTTTCCGAGCTCCCAATTTCAGCTCGTATGTAAGCGATTGAAATGAAATAAAAACTGAAAATTGCAAATCTTCGAATGTTTTTGTTGTTTATTTTGACAATGCACGTGATTTATAATTTTTTTTTTATTTTATGTGAAATTATTTGTGACCCAAGTAAATTAGATCTAAAGGTCGGCATGGAGGGACTAGACTCGTCCCAGTACACGTACGTACATTATAACGTTATTTTTCCTCTAGCTCAGTGTTGAATGGTCGTATAAAAATAAATCTGACATCATTTTATAAGGCAAAAACTCTTCTTTCATTTGGTACCGGGGCAGACTTGGATAGCTTCGAAGGCGGCAGAGCGAAGTCGAGGTGAAGCGATTCAGACGACGTTTTTTGCTTAAAACTATTTTATAAGATAACAAGATTAACTTTGTACAGTCAAAGTCAACACCTTTAATGGAAACTCTTGCTTAACTGCCCGTGGCTTGGGCCATGTGACCCGGAAGTGTAATGCTAACCTCTGCTGTTGCCTGGGCAAGGTGTTTAATTAACTGTAGGCAAAACATTGAGTAGGAAAACTTAGTTACAGGTTGCAGAAAACTGAAAAGTGACCATTACATATTACATGTATTAATATTGCATCTTCCCTTAAAATACTATGCAAAGCTTCTTAGAAATATGGTGTAAGGTTTTGAATATGCCAAGTTTACTCCAAGCAACGGAAATTTAAGCTCTGGCTTAGACATATAGGCTATTAGTATTATAAACGGTTTCGACAATATCTGTGATATCAGAATGAAACTTTTTTTCTTCATTTTTTAAACGTGATTATCATATCTTAAGGACCATACACACTGAAATGATTTCCTGTGCAAAATGGAAATATGAAAATATATAGCTAAAGTTTTGATGGGCGTATGGTAAAGCTAAAATTTCTGCTCCTGCCCTTACAATACTAACTCTTGTCATGATCACCCAAAATATTTTTAATTTATATAAATTACAAATAAGTGCAATGAGTGTATGAGACAGACACAAGTATAAGGCCAAAAAGACAATTTTGAGTAAAACATTTTATTTACTCTTTGAAAAATATGAGGACATTCCCTGCCATTACGCCACCAGTGCTGATGCTGTTGAAGATTCACTGAAAGTAAAAATGAAGAATGCAAATTATTCAAAAATTATAAAGCCTTGTGAAAAATCAATAGCCTCAGAATTCTGAGACATGTGGTGCGACAATTTTTTTTTAAACTGATGAGACAGGCAATATTGAAAAAAAAATTATCTCATGGTCAGCACTGAACATATGATTACGAACAGCTAACTAAAAGGAGTGCTGTAAACTGTAAAGTAACAGTTGAGAACATACAAATGAGTATGCAATAGTTAAAAAATTAAGCTCAAATCATATCATGTCGAACAGAGTATAAAAAAAATTAAACAATGGAAAGAGGACAGTTGAAGAAAAGAAATAGTGAAACCTTAAGTTCAAATAGCAAGGCCTGCCTCCCAAGATTTTTTCTTAGCTAATTTTTTTTTCCACGGCTAAAGGCGCCTTCAAAATGTAACAAGTAACAGGTTTAAGAAGCGTTTCTCAAAAACAAATAATCTGAAAACCACTGTTCCTCACCTTACAAAGATTATACCAGAAAGGATTTAGATAAATTTCAATATTATACTCAACTCAACTTCCAATTTAGATAAAAAATTTAGACACACTAGCTCTCTAGATTAGACCAAGAAGAGTATGGACCTGCACTTCTACATCTCTAAAATAAATTTTACATAGGGATGAGATCCAAAAACAAAATTTTTTACTGAACTTTTTTAAATCGGTAAATGCGAGCCACGCAGGCGGGTGCATTCTCTCCTCTCACCCCCCCCCCAACTAAATAAATCAAATTTTGATTGTCCACAGAGCAATAATTGCGGAGCATTTGTTTTTAAAACTGATTTAGCTCATCTTTTTTTTTCTGTGCTCAGACTAAGAGGTTGTATGACCAGCACCCATCTACAGCTGTGTCCCACTTTAATGTTACTGTTTTCTGTGTTTTACCGGTTCCACTGAGGCACCATAAATGCCAAAATTCTTGTTTACATATTGAGTACTTTGTCTTTTCTTAACACATTTGAGCTGAATATGATCAATATTGATTAGGCTCCCCACCTCGCCGGATAAATAGAAAAATAAATATCTAACATTTACATCTAGATCAAGATTTATAATTTTTTACATTGGAATGAAAATCACCTACTATAATTATAAACTTATGTCATGTCAGGTCAAGTCTCGATTATAAAATCTAGATTTACTCTAGATCCAGATCTGCTTTGGATTTCTCATTGATCTTAATATATGTAATCCACTAGATTTAGATAATGCATCTTGACCAGAAAAAAAATCCAACTATTTAGTCGAATCAACTACATTTGTATTATCAGATGAAGAAATAAGAATGATCCTTTATTGGAAATAATGTCAAGGTCTGGGGGTAAAGATAGAGAGAAAGAGGTTTTGCGTATGAATGTACGATAAAGTAAACAACCCGACGGCACCAATATTTTAGGTGGTTTCAACTACAAATAGGTACGACAAAGTGATTTTTCAAACCTAGCAAATTTGAATAAAACCAAGTGCACTATAAAGATTTTGTGGCGACATGAAATTTCCAACAAATTTCATCAAAATCGGTTGGGAAATAAAAGTTTTATGCTTAACCCCACATAAGAAATTAGGTGCATCGGGCTGTTTTTAAGAATATGAAAGTTATTTGTTAAATCTTATGAAAGAAAAAAAATGACATATTTACAGAGTCCAGTACAATGATTAAACACATTAAAAATTTCAGGGGGGTAGAAAATAAAGAAAAAAAAATATTGGTCATCAAATATGGCCAAAAACACTTGTGGCACATCAAAAGTACAAGCAAATAGACTACATGAGGCACTTTTGGACCATTGCAAAAAAATACACTCTTCAGATTGTTTCAATACTTATTCTGCTAATACAAAATATTGTATTTAGTTCACTCAATTTTTTTTCAGCAACCTAGAAATTTTCTTTTAAAAGTCAGAGAAACCCGAAATTGGCTTGGCGCCAAATTTTGCGCATTGGAAGAAAATTGGCCAAAATAGTATCATATTTCAGATGTTTCATCATAAAAAACACAAATTTTCGCACTAGAGTAATGAAACTTTCAGACTGTATGTTTTTTAGGCTGCTGAATCTAATTATGCTATCTATTTGATAATTTGATCACTGCTTCTATATAAAAACTGCATTTTAAATCACCGACTTAGGGCTGGGATTGACTACCCAAAGAAAAGGCTGAAATCTCCACTGTGACCGCTGAAGACTTACTAGCCGCCCCCCCGGAAAATTTTTGAAAATCCAGGCTCAAAATAAGGCAATTTAAAGCCATTTTCGTCTTTTTTAATCTGCTGTTGATACCTGAGTGAAACAAAGTTTTTGAATTATTTACACAGTTCTATAGCAAAGATAATATGAGACGAGTTTCTAGGTCTTACCTATCACACCACTCCCAACGCCACCTGATTCTTATACCCAAATCGTTGAAAGATTCACTCTTTCCACAATTTCAACACGCTTAGACATTTTGAGCTAGTGTGAATAACGTCACTTAGTAAGTTAATTATAGATTTAGATCTATAGATCTTAGTAAGATCTTAGTAGACTTAGTAGAGATAGCTAGATTTGTAGTAAACACGAGGTAGAGTACAGTACACAGACTAGTGGTGATTTCACTATGACAGATCGAATTGAACTGGAAACAAGAGCCAGTCAGCTGGAGTCAATTCAATTCAGTTCAAAAATGTGACCAACCCGGTTATAATATTGATATCAACTGGATCCGCACATGACTGGAAATAACAAATGAAGTTCAACAAGGTCAGATTGCGTTTCTGTCAAAGTTCGTTTATTTTCGTATTCCGCCATTCATTCCCGCCCAGTGGGCGGATGGTCGAGTGAAAGACTGACCAAAACGGCAATTTCGACGGAAATCCGCCGAAAGGCAGAAAAATCCCTGCTGACTGAAGTAAGAATTATAATCACAGATTAATTATGATTGAACATTATATTTTTAAATGCATACATTATACTATAAGCTGAACAAAAAAAAAATTAATTAGATTTGGTTACCAAAGATAGAGACTAAAAAATTACACTTGGCTACTTAAGGCTAAATTCATGACTTTCTAGATCTAAATATCGGCAGCCGCCATTTTGAATTTAGTTCATTATGCACAAATTTTGAGTATTCACGGATAAAATCAGGTTTGATTTATTTAAAACATGCATAAGAAATCCATGGAGGCATGCACTTTCAAAATTAAATCAGTAAAAATTTTATTGAACTGACAGTGGGCTTGCTTGCTGTTCCTTGCTCTGCACACCCTCCCATCTAAACACTCGAAAACCATATTTATTTTAATAAAAAGCCTATAAAAAAAATGTTATAAATGAACATAACTGTCCTCGTTGGAAACAGCCGCATGAGCCGTGGCATGCCATTGCAAAGGCTTAGAGATCGATCCCTGGGTTGACTTTTTTAAACTTAAATCTCTCGACCAAGAAAAATGCCAGTTGCGTGATTTTTTAATATAACAGAGGAAATTGGTTATTCTTTAGTTTTATACCACACAACTCTTTTTTTTTTTTTTAAATCAGGAAGCTCTATTAATTTGTCTTCAAAGTTTTTATTTCGATGCCAAAAATGGCTGCTTCTATATTTCTTCCTTTGTGTGGAATGAAACTGAACTAGAGCTTTTTCCAGTCATGAAACAGTTTGAATCATGCAAAAATATTATTTCTTGGCCGAGATATTGCAATTTTAGTGAAAGCTGTATCATCTGTGTGACGCTGCCAGCAAGCAAACTTTCAAAGAGGTAGTCTTTTTAATGCAGATTTTTTTAATACCTGCAGTTTATGAATAATAAAACAAATCACATTTTTCAAAAGAAGAAAAAGCGATCTTTCCAGTGATATAATTTTTGTTTGTGCAGACTTATTATACGGCAGTTTTTAAAAGATTTTAAAGTATGGTAATTTTGAAGTCACCAGCCATGCGTTAGCTTTTCTACCACCTGGAGATAGGACTTTGTGGTACCTACTACAATACAAATCTCGATATAAAATAAATAAAAACAAAAAGACACGATATCGATATACTTCATCGACCATTTTCAATTTACATAAATTATACTTTCGCACAGGCTGATTCACTATGACAGAAAAACATCGCACTCGTAGAATATTTTCATTATTTTTTCCCCTGTAAAATTTTTCATGTTCAACCTCATGTCGTTACAGAGAAAAGTTTCTGTTTGGCACAAAGATAGGATTACGGAGGATCACATGGTCCATTCAAAATATATCGAAAATATCTTTTTCCTGTTTACATTAAGGAATGTGCAAAATCATAAAAATGTCCATCCAGAAAAACAAAAGAAAAGAAAAAGAAAGAGCCTGGGGGGTTGAGTGAGAATAGCATTTACTGATTGATAATTTACAAAAGCAATACAAAAATATCGAAAACTTTCAAAAGTTTAGAAAAATTAAAATGACACAATACTTACTATTTCCATGTTGGGGCAAGAACCTTCTTTCTTTTGTAGTAACGGGCTAATCTGTGGATCCTAGACTCAACCAAAATAAGGCGGTACTTTGCATCTTTATCCTGAGAAGGAATACATAAAATTTTTAACTTCCTCGTTGGCATAAAGAGGAAAAATAAGTATGATGCAAAACCTGCACTTCTGTCTCAGACCATAAAGGTGGTGTTTTTCGTCAATGACTTTCAAGAGTAGCAAATATTTAATGAACATCATGGACAGAAGTATATTAATTTTAGTATTAACTGAGGCTCTATATGCAAACCATCAGATATTTCTGAAAACATGTATAAGGATAAAACAAAATCTCAAGTTTATGATATATTAGCTTCACTTATGATGAAAGCATAACAAAAAATAATTATCTATAGCATGCCATAAGATCCTCATAAGAATAAAAAAAATATAATGTAAGGGTGAGGAAGAGGATTGGCTTCTTGTCAGATTGTCAATACAATACAGTGATGCCAACTCTGGAGAATTTTTTTTTTACTTAACTTTTTTTAATCATTCAATAATTATACAATCCATGAGGATCACATCATCAAGACATTCGACAATGATATTTTGTGTTTGTATAAAATGTCATTTGAGTCTATTTTAACTATTTATGACCAAAGAAAGTGGTTATTATTCTCCTTGCCAGTAACTTAGATTTCCAACATACCACCATAGTGAACAAAGTCCTTTTCATTAATTTTGAAAAAGACTACTACCTGGCTCAGGTTAAATATGATATTGATTAGGCTCGATTTAAAATTGCCTTCAGAAAATGAGCAAAAACTTAACTTTATTATTTAAACATATTTATGGGTGGATCTCGATTTCTGACTTGGGTTAAGGCACACAGTTTTATGATAGAGGTGTCTTTTTGCTTTTTAAGACTATGATCTTGTATAAAAGCAAGACAAATAAATATCCCTTACTTAGTGACTAAGTAAAGTTATGAGAGGAGTTGATAATTTGAGGGTTCAAAGTGTTAAAGATAAGGACATCAAGAGCTTCATTTTTGACATATTACCATCTTTGTCAATCTGCTTTAATATCTCAAAACAAGGAACTGCTTCTATTCTGCGCTTTTCCAATTCAAATGTAATTCCAGAGCCACACAACATTTCTTAGTTTTTAGATACAAACCTTTCTGCTCCTTTCAAGATGTTTGCGGATATTCACTGCCTTTTTGATAAGACCATAAAGGTCTTCGGGCAAGTCGGTACCATGGCCAAGCTTTTTCATGATCCTCAAGATCTTGTTCCCTGTGATAAACCTGACTTGGGCAACACCATGTGAGTCCCTCAAGATGACACCTAAAAAGGTTTTAAGCAGAAATTTCTTAAAAACTAAGAATCACAAAAATTCACACTATAATACAAAGCAATTTGGGCCACTTACAAAAACAAAACAAACAAAAAATAAAAACACCAGCTTAGCCAAAAAAATAAAAAACATTCTGGCTTAAATCTAAATGTAAAGCATTGAGATGCAGTGTACTGTGACTGCACAGAATTAGACGACAATACATGAGACATCGATTATTATGTTTCTCTGAGCCTGTTTACACTACTTGTAGTTTTTCTGGAAAAGAAACAGGCAAATCAGTAATACTGGTTGTTTGGTTAGGAAACAATCTGTGAACATCTAGTAAATAATTAATTTTGAGGCTAAATTGGACATGATATGCATGGACAGCTGATGAGATAGGGAAATTTTCTAGACATCAGTTGCCTGCTATTTTTTGTGCTAGAAACAATCATTTATGAAAATGGTCAGGGAATGGAATTCTTTAAGTTTGCAACCTGCAGTATAAAATATAAAAAAAAATATTTGAATAATAGCTAAAAGTTATATGCCTTTTAGGAATCAGCGTAAAAGAAAAAGAAAGTTATCAAAAGAAATAAAGGAGATTTTGTACCCATCGTTATGAGGCAAATTAAAAGTTAACTTCATATTCTGACTATTGACAACGTACTAGATTTTATTTCTGCAAGGCTTCAAACAGTCTTTTTAGAAGATCTATGAACAAGGGTGATAAATCAAGACATTGAATAATTGATTGAATATATATACTGAGGATGACTTCATCCCTTGAAATCTCCTTTTTTTTTTTTAATTCACTCACAAAGAAATATAAAATTGTTAAGGATTAACAGATAACTTCATGTAAAGAAGTAGAAAGACAATGATTGATTGCATTTATTACAACTTCTATGATAAAACTTGGAAATCATGCCTGCATACTAAATATGTCGTAAGCATATATATTTGAAAATGACATTCTTTTGCCTTTGATCAATCTCATGCACTAAGTTTTAATTCAATATCACGAGGAGCATTGTTTTCATTTTTATTTATTAAATATATTGCCTCAGATGTGGTGTTTTCTCGTCAAAGCATTTCAAGAGTAGCAAATATTTCAGACATCACTGGCAATCATAATTTAGCTATAAATTAGTATTATTTCTCTCTTTAAAAAAATCAAGATAATCATACCAATCTGAGATGGTTTAAGACCCTTGTTGGCCAACTTGCTGATTTGCTCCTCCACATCTTTGGCAGACAATTTTAGCCACTGTAAGAGAATAAAATAGAAACTTGGTTAAATTCTTCATCATTGCTCAAGATTAACAATTAAAGAGAAGAGTTTCTGACTTTCTCTCATATTTCCAATTTTAAGATAATTGCTTAAAGAGACATTTTCTCAAAGTTGTCCATAGAAATTACTAAACTATTTGGAAAAAAGACCCTTTACAATTACAAGAACAGCACCTGATCTTGGCCACATGTAAATGACAAAAAATAATTTATGTGGGTTTTTTTTTAAATGTAACAGGAAAAAAAAAAGTAACACTTTATGATTCAGTGAACCCTAAACAGTCTTACCTTTATCAAAGTCATTGCACAGTTGAGGCTTTCCTTGTCAAATTATTTGATATTAAGTTTTATGACATTAATTTTGATAGTTATTTTATACTCATTAGTTGAAAATATCAATTTGGTTTAAATTTGAGAAATTGTGTTTCTCCATATAAATCATTACATCAAGTCAACTGTATGTAAATGCAAGATTTCAAGAATATTAAATTTTCCTAAGAATCAGAACTTAAAATATTGCAATCTAGTTATTTTCAACCAACAATAATTCTTTCGAGTTCTTTTAAACCCTAATACAATATAAATATACTATAATAATGTTGGTTGACTAAAGTAAATGGTAGATCTGAAATCATTTGGGATTGGAAAGCTAGCTACTGGTCTATAGCTTAAGTTAACTGTTTCGCTCCACAAAGCCGATTGTACCGGCTCAAGTTTTACACAGAAAATGGCACTAAGCCGGTACAATCGGCTCCGTAAAAAAAAACTATTTTTGCGAAGTGAACACATCTGAGGACGAAACTATCACTTTCTCATGACCAGCCTAAACCTTCAAGACTTCCTTTCACGTTGATTAGACAAAGGTAGCTGACGCGGTTTTTTAGATTTGTGGTAGATAACTAAAAAAAAACAGTGTTGCGATTTTCAAACTGACAACATGGAAGCTGGTGGCTCGGGCCAACGCCCCCCACGTAGGTTATCGGCACTTGCAGTGCAGCAATTGATTGAAAATATGTCAGATAGTGACAATATTCTTTCCGATGGTGATTCTCCTTACTCTTCTGATAGTGACAGTGACAATTCTTCAGGTTCAGATGCTAGATCTAGAATTAGTGAAAGTGAAACTGAGTCTGCTCAGGCTAGATCTAGATCTAAGGGGGCGTTGCCTGCTACACATGGAAAGAAGTTTCCCCTACCAGTTAGAAATAGGAATCAAAGACCTAGATCTAGGTCTAGATCGCCAGTAGGAAATATATCTAGAGTTGCGATAGACAATAATGACTTAGTAGACAGATCTAGAGCTTCTACATCTAGTCCTAGTACCAGCACCCAGGCTGCTGTACAACATGATAGCTGGAGAGTAATTACAGAGGGCAGGACTGAGAACAGTTTTCGTTTTGTCAGGCAAGGGTCAACTGGAGTTAGCCCAGAGCTAGGTTTAGATGAGAACAGCTCAGCTCTAGATTGCCTCTTTACACTTCTAACAAACGAATTTTTAGATGAACTACTAGTTTCTATCAACAGCTATGCAGCTGACTTGTGCGCTAAGAATAGGCCAGCTCGTAAACAGTCAGTATTTCTACAGTTTGAACCCATCTACAAAGATGAGTTTTTTAGGTTTCTTGCCATTCTCTTGGCTATGGGTGTAAATCCACGCCGAAGTGTTAGGGCATACTGGAGCAACCTTCCCCATGAGTACACACCATGGTTTTCACAGACTATGCCTAGAAAGAGGTTTGAAGCACTGTTCCACACTTTTCTCCATACCGCAGGAGCAAATGCAGAGAGTCAAGAAAAGATTGAACCCTTTCTGAACAAGCTTACAAAAGCCTTTCAAACTGCTTTTTATCCTGAAAAAAACCTTTCCATTGATGAAATGGTTATTGGTTTTCATGGGCGTTGGCAGTATAAACAATTCAATGCCTCAAAACCGTCAAAATACCATATAAAGACTTTTGGCCTCTGTGACAGCCAGGCTGGCTATGTCTACAATATTTTCACATATTATGGATCACAAACAGCTTATCATCCAGACTTGGACCCTAAGTGCAGCCAGGCTATCAAAGTGTTTGAAAAGCTGTTGAGGCCTCTTCAAAAAGGGCACCACATTTTTGCGGACAGGTTTTACACCTCGATGCCGCTCCTTAGGTACCTGAGATCAAAAGGATTTCACTATACTGGGACAGTGGATACTAGGCGGAAAGATTTCCCTCCTGATATCAAGACCCTTAAACTTGATTTTCTTCAAATCAAGTGGTATGCCACACAAGACAACTGGTTTCTTCTCTCTGCATTTAGAGACAAAAAAGCCAAAAAGAATGTGGTGGTCGCAACAACGGATGGTGAAGTTGGAACAAGAGAAATAAGGCGAAGAAGAGAAGTGATCCACAAACCATTATGTATTGATGAATACAACCAGAACATGAACGGGTGCGATAGGGCGGACCAACAAATCCAATATTATGGCTTGCACAAAAGAAAGTCATATAAATGGTGGAAAAAAATCTTCCATTTTCTAATAGAAACTGCTATTGTGAATGCAAGTATCATTTTCCATTTGAAAAGTGGAAACAATAGGAAAAAGATGCCTTTATCAGATTTCAAAGGTATGTTAATTAGACAATTATTAGAGGCTAGTGCTGAAAGCAACCAAAGGACCAGGGAAGTCCCTGCACCAGTTGCACTTGCGGAGCGCCTGGTCCCCGAAACGCATTTTATGGAGACAGTGAAGAAAATGACAAATGTCTGCTCTTCATGCCCAGGAAAGCCACACATGTGTAAAAACAATTGCTTCAAAATTTGGCATTCAAAACAAGCTCTGGTCTAAATGTAATCAAAAACATTGAAGATGGGTTCTTACTGTAGTTTTCTAAATTAGTTGCGGTATTTTGTCATTGCTATGGTGTTGTGAATTTATTGTATTATTTAGAGTTGTGAAGTTATTTATGTCAAATTGATGTTTATCAACATGAGGTTACCTAAAACTGTGTCTTTCACATTGTGGATTATCACTCTAATGGATTATAACTCAAACAAGCACAAAGCCCTAAAGGTAAGACTGAAAAAAAAAAAAATCCTGATTCTACTAGTTAGCCGCCTAAAATCTTTCCTATTTTTTTTTCAATCTAAATACACACATATTTGTCAAGTATATATAGTATACATACAAATAAGATAGGCCTAAATGTTTTTTTTTTCTCCTTACTTGGCAAAAGTATGTTGTAATATGTGAAATATTTTTTTCACTTATTTTTTATCTTTTCCCATGATCCAGTAAATCTTATACTAGTCAAAAACTATTCAAGATATTATCATGAAATTTTGTGTGCAGCTTTAGAAATGTTTTTACCACGTACTGTAGAAATTTCGATGGATTATCATAGACACAGCATTTGTTACATATTTTTTTCCTGATTTTTTTGTATTGTAATTGATTTTTTTTATTTTTCCAATTCTTTTTTCACAATAATAAGACTTCATACTTGTCTCAATTTCTAATATTCCTACATTGTTATGTAGTCTTTTCAATTCCCTTTACACTGATATATAGTTTGTTGGGGTTTTTTCAAATAATAAATGAGATATAGACTTATAAGTCCACCGCACCCAAATTTTCTTTGCATGTTAGAATTTACTGATGTCCAACCGCATAATCTGGCTGTGGAGTGAAACAGTTAAGCTATAAAAATATAAGAGAATGAATGTACATGTCATATCCAACTTCATCATTGCCATTAAATTTAAGAGAGATAAAGAAAAGAAATTAAATGAAGAATGATATAAAAACGATAGAAAAAAAGGGGGGAAAATGCCTTGAAAAAAAACAACTCACCACTGGAACTGACCTCCTGTATGGCAAAGCACTTTTAGAGATACCCTTTCTGAAACAGAGAAAGTAAGAAATAATGTCCTGAAAACCAAATAAAGCATTGGTAAAGCAGTCATGTCATTCAGAAGAGAAAAATATTGTCCTCCAATCAGGTATTACAAATATAATTCGGAGGAGTTCCACGCATGCATATCTGTAGTAAGGCAATATTACTTTAAGTGCATCCTACAAAGTGCACTTACTGCAATATTTTTCAAGTATAAAAAAACAAGACCTTATTCAAGCCTGTTATGATTGGTGTAATACAACAGTTTTCTTTACTTGAGAAAAAAAGATGAGGACTAGGTTCTGTTTATCACTGCTTAACCCCATTAGTTTTACAGCCTCAGTTAATCCTAAAATTATTATACTTCTGTCCATGATGTTCAATAAATATTTGCTACTCTTGAAAGCTTTTGACAAAAAACGCCACCTTTTCATTTACATATGCCTTTGACAAAAAAATATATGACTTGAGGGACACAACTATGATGTGATACAACAATTCATCAACCACTTATATGAGCACAGAAAAAAATTTGAGCTTAATCTGATTTTTTTTTTTGTAACAAAAATATTTTTTTTTTGGGAAAGGGGTAGAGTATAGGAACAATTTCATTGGTGAGTCAAATGTGAGTATCTATATTGTAAAAGGCAACTAACATTTCTTTCACTATCTCCTCTAATATATATAATGTGATGAAGTTTACTTAATTTTGATCTGCTACGATCAGTGTCCCACATGGAACAAAAAAATTAAAGAAAAGTTATGGATTTAGGCTAAAAAATGCTTTTGAAAGTTCACTATATTCTTATTGCAGTTGATTCCTCAAAAAGTTTTGCCAAATTTCATATGATGAACCAAATCACACTTAAAAGACTTCTCAGCAGTTTACAATTTTCAAAGCTGATGACGTGTTTAAAACAAATTATTTAGTAAAAGATTAAATAAATAAAACATGGTACTTTACTTTAATAGAGTGAGAAACTGAAAAAAAAATTTGATCTACTCCAGCATAAAGACAAAAGGGTCATGGAAAACATGTCATTCTGTGCAGGAAAGAAGAGGTGATTTGATTGGTCAGCATTTCAAGAACAACTATTGGTATTATTGCAGTTATTGGCCAAACTCACTTTAAGCTTTAACATTAAATTTTTCTTAATTAATTTGATATGCTGAACACAAATATGGTTTTATTCATCGTAAATAAATACTTTTCAAGATATAAGCATTTTTGTGCTGCACTATTGCCTTAAGTTTGTCCCAGTTCTGTATACCAATCTGCACTTTTTTGCATATTAATTAGTTCTGCTTGAGTAAAGTAAGATCCGCAGACATGATTTTCATTCACTCACTTGGATTATTCTATTCCATCATTCATTTGGATTATTGTTTTCTATATTATTTCATTTCATTTAATAATGCAATAATGTGATTTTATATCATAAATGTTATAGCTTCGTGTTTTGACTGTGCATCAGATTATTATTCTTTAGTTGCTAATTTTTTTGTTGAGGACGAAGCTTTTCTAACTTTCTTGTGTGAGCACAGAGTTTTGCCTACTTCAGTTGAATGTCCTAATTGTCAAGTTCCCTGCGCTTATCAGGAAGACAAACACCAGCGGTGCTGTAAGAGGTCAGTGGTAGTGCCGGAAAAAAAAAAGCAACGCCATTGGTGTAGTTTTGTTACCAGATTATGAAGGAACCTTTTTAGAGCAGTGTTGTATCCCGCCTTGGAAAGTTTTACTTTTCATAAATCACTTTTTAAGCCACCTCTGGGATCACAACACAGTGTTAGAGTGTTTAAAAATTTCCTGACATACAGCTGTGGATTGGCATTTGTTCTACAGTGAAGCTTGCTGTGACTGGTTGAACAATCAGGTGGCGGTAGGTGATGCAAGAGTTGAGGTGGAAATAGATAGACACTACTAGTTTGTCGAAAGTAAGAGAGGGGCCGCGTGTTGAGGCAGGTCTGGTTATTTGGGGGCATTGAGCGGCAGTATAAAAAATGATTTGTTGCTCACCAGGGGGAGACAGGCGTAAAATGTAACCCAGAGACCCTCGCACCCTTGATTGTAAAACGTATAAGATCCCAATCGTTTCTTTATAGTGGTGCTTGGTGCCCATATTCTGGCTTAAATAATTTGGAGCAAGGGCACACACACTAAGCAGTCAACCACAACAAAAACTTTGTAGATCCTTTGTATAGGAATCTACATTCTCAAAATATTGAGCCATTGTGGAGAGGCACAAAAGAATGGAGTAAGCGGCCAGGAATCAGAGCTAAGGATCTATACCAGTACCTTGCTTGCTATTTATTCATAATCTCAAATGATAGTACCCGCCTGCTCCACTTATTCTTGACCAGGGCAGCTATCCTCTACCCACCGCGGTCGAATTCTGGAACTGGGGGCACTACTTTCCAGTCCCGAAAGTGAAGACACAGATCTAGATGATCCTCAGTAAGGTAAGACTTGTAATATTATGGGATTTTAGAGCAAAACAAAAATGCTTATATCTTGAAAAGTATTTATTTGCAACGAATAAAACCTTCATATTCGTGTTCAGTGTATCGAATTCAAGAAATATTCAATTGTGAAGCTTAGAGTGAGTTCGGGCCAAAATCTGCAAATTTACCCAACTGTCACTGTCACCTTTATTTTCCAGAGTAGTGGTTGCAAATGTTAACACCATTTCTACTTCTTTAGCACGTGTTTGTACTTCTATACTGCTTAATTTCTAAACAAGACCTGCCACTTTTCAGGAAAAGAAAATCTGAATGGTTCTGTCAAAAATTCTGAATCTGCCAAAAGAAAAATCTGAATGATAGCTTCATTTTGACACGTAGATCTACGCAGCATACATTACAATAAACAATGTAGTCGTTGATGAATGCATTCATCAATATAGCTCTTTCTGAAAACTGATAAAAACAAGGTTTCTTAGCTTGTAATTCTTCCATGGTGAATGTGAAAAGTTCAAACTAAACCATACCTCTTTCAGTTTGAATCAAGTAGGCCTTCTTCATGCTTTACAATATTGTTAAGAGGCTCAAATTGGTATATATTGGATGGCATTAGCATTATGAAGCATTTGATGAATTAATAAAGAGCAGAGATGCCAACCCAGTAAGTGTGGAAAGTGTACAACACGACTTTAAAAGATTTACATTTACATGAACAGGAGTACTTCTTACGGAAAGGTTAAAAGTAAAAAAAAAATGGCAGATCTGATTATCTGATTCTAGATATTTTTTACATGAATTTTTAGCCATGGAATATATTAACCGTCTTACGAATTTTGTTAGATCAGGTGTTGAAAACTTAACTAATATTTTATGAGGAACAAATTGACAACTTCTGGAAATTTGTAATATTTTACTTTAAATAAGTAATATAAACAGCGTAATCCACTCAATTGTTCAATCCCTTCACTGAGAAACAGGTCAGTTTAACTACAAAAATAAATCACAGATTTTGTGCAGATTGAAAAACTTGCATCTTGATAATGACTTCCAAACGAGAAACCTAATTACAAGATCTAAATCTAGGGTTCGATCTAGATCTGGTTTAAGGTTACTCTTTACCTTTCACAGATCTATAAATAACATTATAGTTTCGTGTCATGTCATCTTGATTTACCCTAATTCTATTTAGATCTAATATTTCTCAATCGATCTTAACTGACTAGATGAAAAAAGAGCCGTCCAGTGGTAGATATTACTATTAGAAGATGAAATAAGAATGACCCTTCGTTGGAAATAGCGGCGTGTCGGGATGTGAATATGGAGAGATGGTAAAATGCTGACGAATAAGTGATAAAGAAAACAACTCCACAGAGTCAATATTAGGGATGGTTACAACTAAAATATTAGTACCAATGTCAATACCACATTTGATAATATAGTAAAAAACAATATTGATATAACTAGATCTATATCGCCCACATTTATCGTTTCGCACAGGCTGTCTGTCGATCTTGTAGAGAAAAAAAATTGAAATTTTTTTTAATCTTGAAGGCGAAAATTAAGTTAGGAAAAAATCTGAATATTTCCAAAATATTCAGAAAATCGGAAAAGGAACCAAATTTAAATTTAAAAAAAAATGGAATGATTTCGATTAAATCGGAATGAATGGCAGGTCTATCTAAGCTATTGACTAGATCCACTAATTGTTATTATTGTAAACAAGGAAGCATAGAAGCATTCAAGATAAGTTATGTTATATGTTATTAACTTGCCACCATCATTTTGTCTTGCAATAGTTATGCAGATTGTGACATCTATGTCTAGAATAATTATAAGCTTTGGCAATTCAAGTTGCACGTTTTTGTATTGGATGGCACTTCCCAACTGTATAAGGTCAAAAACTAGATCTAGATCTACTTTGTATCTATAATGTGTTCATCAGTACCACTTAATAGTCTCAATGGAGAAATAAACTGAAGAGAGGGCTACTGAAAAGATTGCACCCAAATTTTGTTTACTTTTTTACCTAAAATTTCTCTATTTAAATCTTCGTAACAATGTGAGAAGAATTTCAATGTCTCAAGGTATTTTAAAACTGTACAATGGGTGGCTCTGGGGGAGATACATATAAATATAATATATATATATATATATATATATCAGTCATTATTGTTTGATTTTCTTTAGTGTAGTTGTAATTGTATGGCTCTAGTGGAGATATATATATCGTTGTAAAATTTGCTTTTTTTTTATTGTAAATCTAGACTCTAGATCTAGATTCTAGATCTAGAGTCTAGTAGTTTTCTCCACCTGTTCATCATTGTAAAATTTGCCTTTAAAGTCTGATTTTTGTGGAGTTTTCACTTCTTCAATCTTCATCTAGTTTCTTTCCCATCTGTTCAGTTGCAAGGGAAACTCATGCTTGTTAGTTATATATTTAGACAAACATTTCAGATGCCTAGATGTCTAATCTACATCCAGATCTCGCTCTAGATCAGGATCTTCACCAGCACAGATAGGATCTCTAGTGCGATTTAGATATATATTCTGGACATTCTGTGAATTTTACCTTTAACAAACATAATAAATCGTTCAACATTAAAGCTTTAGTATGGAGGAACTGAAAAGAAACAAATAAAGAAAAGGCATACCCGGGATTGTGCATGCGACCCATGTTGGCTTGTTTAATCAAAAGGAAATAACCTTTTCGAAAACGGAAGTTGAAATTGCAGCGACACCTTGAAGATACCGGTGAATTGTTTACTCTTTATTACCCATTATAAGATTTTCAGGCTACGTAAAATAACTTCTGTAGCATTATTTCTGCAAGCCATCAATGAAGAAACTATCATAAGATCAACAACTCATTACGGGACATCCAACTAAGGCAAAAAAAAGGAAAGCGGAAGAAAAAAAAGAGTTCCTAAATATTGCACATTAGGCTACCCCAAAAAGTATATGTGTAACAAACACCATAATTCACTTTGCTTTTACTTAAAATGTTTTGTTCTTGTGTACTAGGAAGTGTGGCCTGTCTTTATACCATATTGACACATAGTAAGTACGCTACATTTTCCGAGGAGATATTATTTTTAAGCGACCACAAAGACCTTTGAAAAAAGGATTGGTAACAGAACAGTGAATCGGATAAAAGATGAGGCATAAAAACAAAGTTGACATAATTATTGGAATCTTCAAAACATGCTTCAACTCCAAGGGGAGAGAGTTATTTTTAAACGATATATATCTAGATGGTGGCTTTAGCGACAACCTTTTTAATTGGGACTCGCTGTTTTGACTCTAGACTAGACGGTTTACTTGAAAAAAAAAAGGTCTGTAAAAACAGCCATCTGCTTTTTCCCTTTCAAATATTTTTTGTTAATTATTGAGGAAACACTTATTATATATTGCAAATGGTGTTCTATTTTTTAAGCAAAGAAAAGAAACTTGCCTATTACGGGTAAAAAAAAGATAAGGGCCTTAAGTTGAAAGCTGAATGTAGTTGAATAATGTCAAGGGAAGTCCACTTGTCGAATCTATGCATTTCTATTGACGCGCGTTGAAGTTCCGTTCTGAGCACAACACGTAAACTATATACTTTGGTAACAACACAAATCATAATTATCTCGCTAGCTTGACCAGAGGCTGAAATGGACACTTGAATAAAGCACTTTAAACATAATCAGTTGATTTTTTTTTTTCTGAACAACATTAAATCTGAGAAATATTGGGAAACAATTGAATCAACAGAACTGCCCAGAACAAAATTTTATTGCGTATGACGTCACTTGTGACTCGCTCTGGCTTCAAGTTAAGAACCACATTTTAAGGCGTGAAATAGGCAAGTTTAACATCTTGATAAAATTCCGCTCTTGATAAATCAAATTCCTTTGGTGAGATAGCCTAACTGGTGTACTTGAAGATTCCTCAATACTTCTGAGAAATGAGTTTAAGTTGTTTTGTTGTTTGTTTGTTTGTTTGTTGATTGGTTTGTTGGGTTTTTTTTGTTTGTTGATTGGTTTGTTGGTTTTTTTTTGTTGTTTTTTTCCCCTCAGGAATAAGACGAAGATTTACCGGTATGTTTGTAATACTCAGTGATTCTTTATGTCAGTGATCAAGCTAGAGATGAGTGCATGGGTAGTCATAACCTCCCCATGGGACATGCAGCGGGGTTCCCTTGTGTCAGCTTGGTTTCAAGTCAAGTTGCAGTAGTGATGTCATGTTTAGTTCTAAATAATTTGAGAACAATCAAACTTTATCAGTCACCAGTATCGTGTGTTGTGCTCGCAACACCCTACACCAATTCAGATCAAAATTACCTATGTCGTAGAATCTTTTAATGCACGTGTATCACTCATGATGTCATGGGAAGGTATATAAAGAAGGTTATTTAGAACCAAGAACTAAACGTTGCTAAAGGGAAGTTATCGTGCTACTTCTTCCCAATATTCTCTCCGTTGTGCTTTTATTTCCCTTGCTATGCGTCTTTCTTGACCATATCAAAGCAAAGCCATTCTTATGAAAAAAATCACCTCCATTGTTCATCGTCTTCATAATCCTCAAGTCTGATGAAAAATAACTACGGTGTACTTCAATTTTAATTTTTTTCTTTTTTTTTTTTTTTTTTAGAAATTCAGCTTGACACATTCAAGCTATATACCAATACTCCCTGTAACGATGTAGGATACCCTGATTATACAAAACCTAATTAAAAAAAATATATATATATATATATATATATATTATTTAAACAATAATGCAAGCAGCACAATGTTTTTGTGCAGCTGAAGGTTTGCTACAAACTCTTATGTATCGATTTTGCATGATTTATTGTTAGATACTTTCTGTTTGGCTAACTAGATGAATTAAAATCACGCTAGATCTGAGTCGTTGAGGGTATCGTGACTTTTTTCTTCTAAGTTATTGGTGATAATTTTTAAACCAGTTGTGTTCATTGGACATATCTATGAAGATAATCAATTTTAACAGAAATAAAAAAAAATTATCAATTTGCTCATATTGAAATTAACATTTCTCCAATTAAGCAAATGTTCAACATGGTATCATCAATTTTATGAAAAATTCCATAATTCCAATATATATGTAGACATAATCAAATAATAAATTAATTGGCACAAATTTAACTATGTCATCGCCACAAAGATGAAATAATATTTGAAACACAATCTCATTACATTTTATGGAAATTTTGGAAAGAAATCATTGGGCGTTCATTTGGTCGGAATCATAATTTTTAAAACAGACATAGCTAAATCTGTTATTTAGATCCACATGCAGTTTTACCTACAGTGAATAATTATATGCATTAAGTAAGGTCGCAACGTCTGATCAACACTAAAAGCATTTCTAAGTCGTGGGTAGAACTGTTTTGTCGCAATATAGTTTCCCCACCTGCCAATTTTCATAATAAGCTGTTTTTCTTTTTTTTTTTTACCCTGGCTTGAATGTTTTGAAAAAAAATAGTTATTTAACTTTGAAAGAATTTAGAAGTACATGAAAACGTTACAAACAAAAGTGCTGTGTAAAAATTTAAAAATCGCAAGATAAATAATTAAAAACAAAATAGACTTAGGATCTAGATTTCGGCGTTTAAGCAATTTTTATCAAGTTAATACCACACAAGGACAAAAAATCTGTGCTCATCAAAATTATGTTTGCCCTGGTATTTACACCTTAAAATCATTCTATTCAATGAGGTAGATTGTTTAGTGAATTAGAGTTGTTTTTTTTTTTAAGTAAATCTGCAGTAAAGACATCCAATAGCATGCATTTTCAATCCGCACTTAATATTTTGGGATTCATCTCACATGAGAAAGGGTATTCTCTTTTGTAGTGCAATATGAGTCTATTCGCAGGAGATTATGATGTAATTATCTTGAAGCAAAATGTGTAAAAGCACTTAATTCAGATATATTTTCACAGTGAAAATGGTAATAATAATAATAATAATAATAATAATAATAATAATAATAATAATAATAATAATAATAATAATAATAATAATAAAGGCAACTGGTGTAAGAAAGAAAGAGGAGTCCTAACCAGCATAAGGGCACGGTTTCTTTTTCAAACGCAAGCATGAAAAAGAATGGTTTTGGGGTTATCGCTCAAAGACTTTCGGTTGGGTCACTGGGAGCGAAAAAATCCACATTTTTAAGGAACATGCAAAAGGAGATGAAAGAGAGTGAGAAAGATATATAGAGAGAGAAATAAAGAAAGAGAGAGAGAGAGAGAGAGAGAGAGAGAGAGAGAGAGAGAGAGAGAAAGAGGGGGTGTGAGTGAATGAGAGAGAGAGAGAGGAGAGAGAAAGAGGGGGTGTGAGTGAATGAGAGAGAGAGAGAGAGAGAGAGAGAGAGAGAGAGAGAGAGAGAGAGAGAGAGAGAGAGAGAGAGAGAGAGAGAGAGGTTCATTTCATAACAGAGGTAGTCACACTGAGATAGAGGCTATGAAAGACGAAGCTAGAGTAAAGAATCTAGAGATATCAGAACTGTGATTGCCAAGGAAATAAACAGGTTAGCAGCCACAAACCTAGGTCTAACAAATATGCCAAATAAAATAAAAAACAAATAAAAAATAAAATAAAAGGAAAGACAAATCATGTGGACGGGGATTGAGGCCAAACTTCATCACGGGACACTCAATCCTAACAATACAAGATCAAGCACGCTAACGGAAGATTGGGGGAGCTTATACAATTATGGGAGTTAAAACGATCCTTGGACTTTAACCCAGGTCTGTACATTTATTTTAACGCTTACAGATGTTATGTTTACATGAGGTTTAAATCGCCAGCTTTTGTCTTAGTGCACCGTGAGAGTGAGAAAAATTTATTTTGAAACTATTCATGTAATTTCAAAACACAAGATCTTTATATCTCGATCTTGATTATATTTAATTTGATGATAGATCTACAGAAAGTTGTGGAAATTATGAGCCTTAAATTTCGAGGGATACTATCCTGTCGTACTCTGCAAAAAGTAGTGTAATGATAGAAGTTTAAATCAGTTCAAAACTCTTCTTAAAAGCATACGACAAAAACATCTCTCTAACAAGCCATGGACATAAAGTAAACTCAAGTTAGCACCAGTTCTTTTCGTTTCATCTCTTCTTTTTTTTTTTTTGTTGGTTTGTTGTTGTTGTTTTTTTTTGCTTGTTTTTTTTTTTTAATTTTATGAGACTTAGAGACATAGGACACACAATTTGATGAAAAAAAATATGGCTCATTTGTTATTGTTCAGGATTTTCAAACAACGCGTACCGGTTTATGCTATAAAGGTAACAGCATTAACTACTTCAAGAGGAGTGGTGAAAGCTGGGGTAAAACGACTGCATAAGGTGGGAGGAGAGGGTGAAAAAACAAATTCACAGGCGTGTTATTTATGTAAACAGTAGAACCGTGTCCGTTCAATAGGCAAGCTAAAAGGAATGTTAATAAATCGAACTGTAAGCAAGCTGTTGTCTTGAAATAAAAGAAAAGTGAGGAAAAAATAAGCAAAGGATTAAGAGGATATACATTAATGATTTTAAGAAAAAATACGTAGTCCATGTTGACTTGTCTACAACGCATCTATATTTTTTTTTTTCAAGATTTCACTACTAAAGTCTTTAAGTTATTTTTTTTTTTCAATTTAGAAGTAATATATTTTTTACAATGCGCGAAACAACCGGAAACTTTTTTTTTAATCTGAAATAACAATGACTGCGCATCTGCAGGCCAGCAAAAAGTTAAATTTGTAGCAATTTGCGTTTCAATTAGACATGACTTACAGATTTATAGGCGGCAGTAGAAGATGTCTACATGAGTTGGAGCGACCACAGAGAAAAAGTCTCTCGACGCCAAACTTTTAACAGCCTTTTTTACCTCATATAGTCAAAGCTGTTCCACGACGCTTTTTGATTACGATTGGCCCTGGAAGCAACTAGAGGAATGTCTGTAAATGGATTCGTCATCTGAAGAATAGTTTTTGGTTACATGGACAGTCTGCTCCCTAGAGTAATTAGGCCAAGAGGTAGATGTAGAGTTCACAGAAAATCCAGATAGAAACAAAGAGCGAGTATCTCTTGGTGAATACCACCATTTGTACTGACAACTTAATTAAGTCCTACCCTGATAGGTTTTATGCCTACATGAGGATAACAGTGGAAACATTTGGCTAAATCCTACTGCTTGAAGAAGACTAACTTGTAGTAAGAGAGAAAAGCAAAAATTTACAATTTAAAAAAAAAGAGTTTTTGTTATTTCACGTCCCTGTTCCTACTCGGGGATATGTAACAACAACAACAACAACAACAACAACAACAACAACAACAACAACAACAACAACAACAAATACTATCTGTCCCGACATGGATAGAGCTAAATAAGGCCGTTCCAATTAATTATATATATTTCATAATAAAGAGTCTAAACATTCAAACAAAGGAACTCACTAACAGATCAGCTGTACTCGAACTGATAGTACCAGGTAGTTTCCTGGCAACTGGCATTTTCAATGGAAAATAAACTGCTTGACTTGACAGCTTTGAACAGCGTTGGAAAAAAATGTAGTCTGGATTCTGCCGAAAACGTCAGTGCCGTTCTTTACTGCAGCGAGTTCAATTACAGCTTTGTTTACATTAGACGTACCTGTTTTCATTACAGCATTCTTTTAACTTCACTGCCCGGACAGCGCGCTTTCGCGTGGGTAAGCGAACGACTTTCTCTTAGTATGAAGTCGCCCTTATTCTTATCCATAGCAGATTCAAAATATTCAACGAGGTTTACTCCATTCTTTCAAAATTATTCGAACTTTAATTGTTGGCTGTTTATTGTCTGAAAACATGAACATTTTACTAATAGCAGTAGAGAAGAGGATATGGTTTATAGGACCCCCGAGCCTGGCAAACTACAAACAAATAATTTTAAAATTGTAAAAGTTTTTTTTAAACATTGTCATTGTATTTGTCCGACCACCGAACAACACTTCTGCTAGTTGTGCATGTGGTGCATGCCGTGTGTTAGAAACTATCTGATTCCGTAGATCTCGTGTTCGGTCGATTGATGTTCATGCCAGGCTGCCATTTGTATCAAAAAACGGAATCTGTCGAACATTGTGCAGATCCAGCCAACCTGGCTGGGGCGCCTTTTAATAAAGTTAATGTTTCTTAAATCTAAGAACCATCCATTGGTTTCTGGATGAGAAGAGGGACTATAGATTGATGCAGTAGATTTTGATGAAACGTTTGAACGTATTTGAACGAAGTAAATTTAGGACCATTGTCGCTCAAAAG
>JAWDGP010007236.1:0-185000 GCA_033675545.1 Elysia crispata | reverse complement strand
AAAACGCTTTTAACCAATTAAAACTATCGTTTCACAATTGCAACACAGCTTGCCGTTTTCCTCGTGTGATTTTGTCGAACTAAAGTGGTAAGCTAGGTCTATCTCTTCGAGGTTTGAAGAAAAGTCTAGTGAGATCCAGAGAACAGTTCTCTGCAATTTTTAAGCCCACGTCTTTCAAGGAACGTTAGTAATAAAGGTAACTTCTTTAAACAGTCCATTTAAAAATCTTGTTTAGATGCGGTGATTATTAGATTCTAGATTTTGGTAATATCTAGATCTAGATCTAGATCTAGATTACGATTCAGTTATCAATGAAAATTGTGCTTTTTTCCGAACCAACAATGCTCACCTAGAATACTAGCCTTGTCTCTCACAAATACCTAAGATTTAATAAATCGAACTTACTTGATCGTAAATATGATAGCTTGCTAAGTTGAAGTATTTTACTCTTTTCATATATAAGCCAGCCTCATCAATTTCAATTCGTCATTTTTCGTGGGTCCTTATCCTGTCAAGTTTAAATGCTCATTCTGTTGACAGTCCTAGATATCTAGATCTAGATCTAGATCTATATGAAATGAAGTATGGGAAATTCGTTTTTATCAAATCTCTTAGATAATTAATGCATGTTATGCTCTAGATCTCGAGATACACCCTTACAATAATTATAAACTTGTGCCGAAACCTCATCTAGATCTAGATCTAGAATAAAAGTTCTAACACAAAGCATGCAAATATGGCTGATTAAGATATCAGTTAGAATTATAGGAGATTTACATTGAATCTTATTGTGTACTTAAAGTTTTTGAACATGAAATGCAGTCCAGCAGTGGAGAAATATTCAATAAAATATTGACTGATGTATTTAGATCGACTGTGAGCAGGAAAATATCTTTTATCTGACCTAGCTGTTATATAGTCCTTAGAGTGCTTTCGGTACAATTGCAGATATCAGCCCAACTCACGTTTGGCTTCACAATTGGATGTTTCCCGACGAAATTGAAACTTGTACTTTAATGGGATTTTAGAGCAATACAAAAATGCTTATATCTTGAAAAATGTTAATTTGCGATGAATAAAACCGTATTCGTGTTCAGCATATCAAATTCAATAAGAAAAATACGATTTTAAAGCTTAGGATGAGTTGGGCCAATAACTGCAATACCATGTATTCATGTGTCTCAAAAAAGTCAAAGGACAAATCTTAATTCAGTGATTAAAGTACTCAGTAGATTTTGTCAGGTCAGGCTTAAAGATTCAGGCCTCTGAGTTTGACACTGAGAAAGAAGTCAATTTCTAATTTTTAATTTCATCTAGTCTTTGAGAGGGAGAGTGAGTTAGAAAGACAAACAAATTACATTGAAAAAGTTGCTGACCATTTTGAATGTACATAATACCTGATCAAGCTATGGAAGGACTTCCGAATGAGGATAGTACCTTTATCATACTAAAGAGGACTTCGTTTGATCAGATTGTAAATATGTAAATCATTTTCTAACAATGAATTATCAAGAAAAAAAAAACCAAAACTATGGCATTATGTACCTAGATCTATATCATATCTTCATGTGCCTAACCATGACCCACTCGGAAGTCTTACCCAAGCTATTTTAACCTGTTCATAGTCAAAGCTATTGGGGGAGAGACCTGAGACAAAAAGTGCCAACAGTCCGAGTCTTGGGGCAGATCTTGCTAAAATCATTAATGGAGGCAGTATATTAAATTCACCAAAAAAGATTCAGCTATGTTATATAATATCTGCATGGAGAAGAGTGAAAAAGAAGAACAATTGTTCGCCTGGGTTACTACTTTTATTGAAAGGTAGCCCTTCATTTTGTCAAGGACAAGCTCTTGACAGGCTGCCTTTGTTCAACTCCAGCCTTTGTGGGCAACATGATCTTATAACTATATTACTAAAATTGCATTAGTCCTACAACAGTTTCTCTCTACCTCCCCCCCTCCATAACATTTAAAATTAGCTTTCTTTTTTATTATAGAAGTACCTGAGAATCAGTAATAGAAATAATGTGCCCTAAACATTGAAGTATAATTCAATATTCATAATGAATCTTCATCAAATGCTCCAAAGTGCCTTAAAGTTAACATTTTCAGTTGGTAAAAGATAACATTTCAAAATTAAAGCTTTTTTTTTGTTTTTTCTTCGGAAAATTTGAAATTAAAAAATCAAATCACAGCTTTGTTTTTCGAAAAGTTACATGAACATCAAGTTTTGTTGTCTCGAAGTAGAAGGGGGAAAAATGTGGAGATTAATTTTACCATCTCTTTTTATTTTGATTTGCAGATCAAATACAGGAAAATGTCTGAATCTGAAATGTAAGTAACATTTTTTTTTTTATTACCTGCACGATTTGAAATACAGCTGTTTCTTTATGGGTGATGTTTAATTTTGCAGGCACTTTTTTTTTTTATTTTGGCATAATTTGAGTTGATTGTTGATTTAGCGGCTGCTTGTCCACAACACTGATTTCAGGCCTTTTCGCAAGTCAAATTAGCCCTCTTCAGGCAGGCTGGAACAGAATTTGTAAAGTTGATCACAGCAGAAAATCCAGCCCATAGCCACCAAAAAAGCTGATTAAGATAATCAGATGTATCTGGTTTTACACAAAGAAGGTGTCTGCATGGATACAAGTTTTTGATTTTTTGACTCTGTGTTAAATATATAATAAAACAAATGAAGAATTTAAACCATTTGAGATTTCTAAGGGCCAAGCGATGTCCTATTCCCATAATTCCATTGACTATATAGAGATGTAAATTTCCAGATAAATCCTTAAATATAGATTTTTTAAGGAGTCTGGATTTTGGCTAAGTTCATGATGATCCCTGTTAAAAAGTCCAGAATTGATAAAAATTATTTTGTGCAGCAATCTTAGACCCTCATGTTCAATATGCTGGTTTTAACCATTAAATTATGTTTGTAAACTAAGCTGTGCTTATATGCAAAGAGTTCTCATACTTCCGGAAATGTTCTAGTTTATTTCCTAGTTTGCTACTTCCTTTTTCATATTTGGTTTTTCACTAACTTTTTGAAGAGACCTTCATGTCTCTCAATCATCAAACAAAAACCCTCAATTAAGGAAGAGAGGAAGAGACGAGGTCTATCAATAAAGGAAAAGGCAATATTGATGAGTAAAATGGTTTAAAATAGGGTGAAAATGGGTCTGTAGATCTAGATCTTCTCACATGCAAAGTTGATGAACTTGATAGCTTGATCTATCATTTAAAACTACCTATGGAAATCCAACCTTTGATTCAAAGGCTGGACATGGCGCCACAAGAATTTGGAATTTTTTTTTTTTTCATAAAATTTTTATCTTTATATATCATTCAAAGAAAAAAATTTCCTCCCTTTATGTTTATCTTACTCCAGTAAAGAATACTTTTTATTTTAGCTGTTTAGTTTTTTTAAGTAAATGCTAAAGAACTTAAAGATTATCAGTTACTTCCCCACTTTGATAATTTAGAGACAACTAGATGTGGTTAGGATTGGTAATCAATGTGTAAAACATGTCATTTAAATTTTTATCTCTCTTTGTTCATTTGTGTACATTGATACTTTATATAACCTTTTATTTTCTTTATTTCTATTGATACTTTTGGCATTGGTTGTTTTTGAGCCACTTAGTCTCTCTCATGGACATTTCAAGGGGGACTCAGAATCTTTTTTTTTTTAATACTCAGTTGGCACCTCTGGACTGTTTTTTAGGATCATTTGATGGACCCAAAATTGATCTCCAGTGGCAATTTAGAGGAACACTTTACCTTCTTATTCATAATGTGCCTTCATGTTTACACATCTTCACTCGTTGACCCTTCAGACGCTTCAGTTCAAGTCAGCTTTCTTGGTGCTCATCATGCAGAGCCTTTTCTCTATCTCAGAATATTGATGAATATGTGGTGAACAAGCACTCGGAATATCAATATTTCAGCGCTGATGTCCATTTACTTAACCTAGTATTAAACAAAAATCATTATGTTTGGAAGTAAGTCGCCCTGAGTTTGGGTGCCAATGTTGATGTCCCTTATTGGATGGGATGTCCGATGTGTCACTCCACTGTCTGGCTGATTATATACACTGTGCCACTTTCTAAGCAACTCCCGTTATGTAAAGCTTAGAGTTTTATGTAATATTTTCATCAGGCAATACCCATCTGCTTTCAAAAATTTGATTACAGCTCTGTTTCAAATGCAAATCCATAACAGAGTGACATATACAATATAAATGTCTATTGTATCAGTTAATAGTTACCAGTGGAACTATAATCCTTTTAAAAGTTTCTGGAAAGCAGTGGAGGAAAATATATGTTTTTTAAATTTTACTACCTTAGATTGTGCATTAATATAGTGCTTTTATGTTAAAGCTAAAACAATACCATGTGAAGTAGAATAGTGTTTATAAATGCTTTGGCTCTAAGTTTCAGTTGAATTTGATTTTAAGCTTTGAGCATAAATAAAATGTGTCACTTAGCTTTAAGTAGCATTAAAGCTATTATCACCTTATTTTTTTTTTTCTCTCTCTGAAACTTTTAGTCCCCCTAATGCTGCAGCTGAAGAAGTTGAAGATGAGGAAGAACAGGCAGATGAAGGAGGTAAAACCATGCAACATAGACATGCATTTTATTTTGGACATTTATGTCCTTTTAATCAACTAAATAAAGCATTCCTCCTAGATTTACACAACCTCTTTACTTATAAAGTTTTAGAGGGAAAAACTACCTTGAATTATAAAACATTCAAGATAAAACCCATTTAAAAAAAAAGTAAATTCTATGACTTTCTTGAAAACATATTAAAGCGTTAAGTTTAGGATAATGACAGTAATTGAAAAGTTTAATTGACACAAGATGGTTTTATGCTCAAAACCTCAAGATGGCTCGAGGCATGCCAAGAGATCCTGCCAGATGATTGATTGATATGTTTATTCATTTACTCAAAAGGAACAATTTTTTACCCTTGAGATGAGTATTTATTTTTTTATATTATTTTTTCAAAATGTAAATGGATTTTGCCAGATCTATCTTTTGTCTCTTAAAAAAGGTCAGTTGGTTGATTAATTTTCAGTGAACAAAACCCACAAGTGTCGATTGCATTAAAATGTTGCATTGAAATAAGCAGCAGTACAAGATTAAGATTTTAGGTGCTATTAGAACTAGGAGGGGAAAAAAAGACTTGAAATATATTAATTTTATTGTTTGTAAATATTGCATATAGGCTAGCAAGCAATCTACACTATTTATCATTATTTCTGGCTTTACCTGCTGCCAGTGAAGTAAAAACCTTGCCATTTTTCCACTCTTATGAATTTTATTATGATGAAAATAAAACATAGTTTTAGCAAAGGTTTTAAATTTGTAGAAGTTGAAGCAGACACTATGGATATAAACATTAACAAAGAGGAAAGCTTACTTATGGCTTGTAATGGTCTTGAATGGATGAAATAAGGGCAGGGTGATTCTTGCTAACAATATCAGGCCAAC
The DNA here is from genome assembly GCA_033675545.1 of Elysia crispata. Lineage (NCBI taxonomy): Eukaryota > Metazoa > Mollusca > Gastropoda > Plakobranchidae > Elysia > Elysia crispata. The sequence goes on along the minus strand of JAWDGP010007236.1, from coordinate 179,502 downwards.
AAAATTAAGGCTACATAGGCAATCAACTTCATTCAACTGGTACCTATGTGTCGATATAAATTTGAATATATTTTTGTGCAAAAGAGCAATACAATTATTTCGAATTAAAGAGAGTGGTCTATGGAATTCTTCATGGTAAAAGCAAAAAATGAAAAAGTTTTGCTTTTCATAGATATTTCTTCTTGTCTTTTTGTAACACTGCTAATCATCTAAAGCTCTCTTATCTTGTTCTCTTACCCTTCACAACCTGAAGCTAGTATCCAAGCTCCCAAGTTTTGTTTTTTTTATTTTCTGTATATCTTGATCAAGACTAATCAGATTATTAAGCCTGTCAGATGTGGCATCAACCTTTTTTTTTTTTTGCTATGATAGTCATTTTACTTTGAAATATTCGACACTGAGGCAGTTTTAGTTTGGCTAAACGCTTCATAGCTAAGCTGACATACTCAAAACTGGCCTCGTCTATTACTTAAATTATTTCAAATAGACATGCACCACTCACTGCACCAGAAAAAAAATTGGTTGGAAACCAATCAATGCAAGACGAGATTAGATCAAGCTTTATGGGATTACAGTACCCCAAGGATGGTCATTTTTCACTTAGTAGTAATAAACATGTCATTAAAGGGAGTTCTTGCATTTTTTAGTTTAAAAGTTAAAACTGGCTTGGGTTTATTTAAATATGGTTGGGGGAGGGGGCGATCTTTAAATGAAAGCAATTGCCTAATCTGAATTTGAGTTAAGTGGACGCCTCGTCATTCAAATCATGGAAATGGAGAAATTCCTGCCCCCCACACCATTCAAATTAAAAGTAGTAGTTATTCAGATTTACTTGCTTTGCAACATTTTTATGGAGCTTTTTTTTTCTTTCTAGTTTTAATTTATTCCTTGTCAGGTCTTATCGTAGAACGAAAGAGACTATAGATAGTTTACTTCGATTAAAGTGCTTTCTAACAAACATTTACAAAATTATTGTAGAAATTTACTTTCGTCTATGTTGGCATGGAGGAAACAAGTTTTTTTCCTTCACACATGTAAACATAAGATATTGATCTTCTTATACTCCACAGATGTAGGAGACAGTCAAGCCATAGAAAGCCAACTTATGAAAAATCCTGGTATGCTAGCTGCTCTTCAAGACAGACTCAATTCTATTGTTGGCACACCCTCAGGTTATATACAAAGGTAAAAAACTGCGATCAAGCATGTGTGCTATCCCAACATTGCTCTTGTCTCCTACTAGTGTATCATTTTACATAATTTATGGTGGAGACTCAAGCGCAAGCTTGTTTTATCTTTGAAAAGGGCAAGGGATTATTTTTTTTTTGTGACTGGCATACAGACGGGAGAGTTACGTTGTAGCTATTAAAGTCACAAAAGGCATAATTTGAAACTTATTTTACTGTTTGTATGAAGAGTGAGAGATAGCTTTGTCAATGGTGCATTAGATTGACAAGGAGTTCCAAGGTTAAATTTATACCTGATCATGTGCTGGTGGTATAGTAGCATACACATATCAAACAAATCCTGTCTCTGATTTTGATGTGAAACTGACCAGAAAACCCAAGCCCCAGAAGCAAACCTTGATATTGTAAAGGATGAGATTTATGAATCAAACTAATCTGCTATACATTACAGAGAAAGATTCTCAAGATATCAATCTGGTTGTGGACTTTTTTTTCTATTTATTCCTTCAAAAGCAAAAATTCTGTTACTTTTATATCAGGTTTCATTCACTTTGTTCTTTATCTCGAAATAAATTTAGATAGATCTTCCGTTAAATTTTTCAGTTGTGTTTAAAGCATCAAATATCAACTGGTACCTTTTTTATGAAGTCCACTGCAATGTTTTTCTTTAAGTGGGAGGGGCAAAGAGTTAAGCAGTGCCTAGCTTTAGTTTTACATGAGGGGAATAATTATGTAAAGTCTTAGTCTTGATTTAGTCCCGAAAAGTCGGACTAGTTTTTGCAGAAATACAGATACCTCAGGGTATATATGCATGGATATCTTTGTGTATATTTGTTTTATCTCAACCCACTTATATCACCAGCCGCTGCCCGTATGGACCACTGTATGTTGTAACTATATCGCCAGTTCACTTTCATTTTCTGGATGTCTACTTTCTCTCCATATTACTATCGCAAATCTCATGAAACCTCATTTACGTTTTGAGGATACTTTAAATTTTATATTGGTTATTTTAGTTTTGTTTTCTGACTAGAATAGAGCCAATGACGCTCTTTGAAATTGACCTTTCTTATCATATTTAAATGTCGATTTCAAGGCCTAGGCTAGATCTAAATTTCAAGTCACAATAGGTGATCATTTGAATCTTCTCAGGGATGCTACAGAAACTGTATATTATTATCTGCATGGTTATCCCTACAATCAGGATGAAAATAATGGTAATTGCTCTTTAGAAATTTGGAGTCAGAATGTGATGTTGAGATGGTAATGGAGAGGGGTGTTGATGGTCAAAAATGAAATGGTAGTGAAGAAGAAGTCTCAGAAAAATGTTTTGTAATAAAACTTTTTGTTAAACATTCAAGACCTCATTTTTTTAATGCAGTTTATTTCATAATTTTATTTTCTTTGTTTGATGATATTTTCTTAAAAATGTGTCTGTTTTTGTATGGAGCTCTGTCCCTTCTCTCATGGTCAGGTGTTTGCCTGAGCTGGAACGATTTAGGTGGGATTGAGTTAATATACCCAAATCTTTATTCTAATAGGTATGTATAATTATGCAAACCCAATAAATGCTCATTTTCATGGTCTCAGTTGTATATCCTTAGAGGCCACTAGACTCTACATGTTGCTTAATTCATTTTTCCACAGCCTTCCAAAAGAAGTAAAACGGCGGATCAAAGCCTTGAAAAAACTTCAGAATGAAGTTATTAATGTAGAGGCAGAGTTTTATAAAGAGGTCAATGCGCTTGAATTGAAGTATGCACCAAAATATTCACAATTATTTGACAAGGTAAGCATGGTATTTTGGAGATTTTTATCAAGATTGTAAAACAATTTTAATTGTAAGTATCTAATTCATTGTTGTTGGGGCAAAAAGGGAATAGTGTAAATGGCTTTGATTCACATATGTGAACTTACAATCTTGTCATCTGCATTTTTCACCTTCTTCGATCTAAGAATTTGCCAAATTTGCAGTAAAATTTACAAATTTGTCACTTTGTGTGTTAATTTACATGCACTCAAAGATATAGCCCCTATAAGTATATTTTATTTAATGAAACCTGGGCATCATCAGATGCCAGTTGTACATATATACCAATTTATAGATAAATCCAATATCAGTTATGCATCAACTGAAACAGAAAAAAAAAAGTGAAGTAGTGGTGGTAGTTACATTGATGTTGCAGTGGTGGTAGTGGTTGAGTGCCTCAATGACAGTACAGATTTGTTTGACTGCTTGCAGACATAAGTGAATTAGATTGTATTCATTCATCATGTGACCGTTGTGTTCTGTATGAGAGAGGTTTCTTTTACATTAGCAGGGTGTCCCATTGGCCACATGGTGGGCAGTTTATTTCAAATCTATTTTAAGTATACAAAAAAAATCTACAGCTGTTTTTAAATCTTTTTTGGGGGGGGGTTGTTGCTAGTATAAAGAAATGAACAATACAAATTATGGTAATCATAAATATTGTTTTAATTTAGAAAAGTTTGAAAGGAAAACAGTTTTTTTCCTCTTGCATTATATGTAAAGTATTAAAATTGATTTGTATTTTTTTTTATTACCAGAGAAAAGATATTTTGAATGCTAAAGTTGAGCCAACAGATGAAGAATGTGATTGGCCTAGTGATGAGGAAGAGGATGATGAAAAGGACGAAGAGGCCAAATTGGCGGTGATTATGATAATCTTATTTTACCTTTCAGTCTATGAATGCCTTTATTCTCTTTTAATTTTTCCTAAACTTCAGAAAAAAAAGTTACTTCTAAATACAATAATTCCATCTTTCCCTCGTTTTTAAAATTTTTTTTTTTTATTTTAAAGTAAGTTGGTTTACTGCTTGGGTACATTGTAGCCCGAATCTCAACAGGCTGATGTCAAGGAAAAAGCTACAGTTGATGAAACAAAGGAGGCTGGTGGAGATGTAGAGGAGAAGAAAGAAGGTTTGTAATTTTCCTTTGCCAAGAATTCATTTTTTTTATATTGGAGTTATTGCATGTCTGGTTTCCAATTAATTTTAATAGTGCTTGTATCAAGGAAGCTTTGAAAACATTTGCATCATGCATCCCTCCGTAATGGTTGCCAGATTGTATCATATAGATGTATTGACCTTTGACTCTTCCTTTCCCGTTAAAGAATATCTGTGAAATTGTCCTTCCAGTTTTGATCAGATGATCTGGTCTTTGATCAAATTGCAATTTATATTATCAGTGGCAGTGGTTAGAAAGTGACCGGTAATACAATTTCAACTCTCAAGTCATAGTCACGTAGTCCTCTGCTCTGCTTCCTTGATTTGCAAAACATTCTTCTCTTTAAAAATGTATAGAAATCAGAGAGGTCTGAAAAAATCTCAGGGATTATGTCAATGAACTGTATCACACTTGGAAATCTAAAAATAGTTCCAAGTTTAGGAATTTTAATTCCAGTAGCTCAGCTCAGATGGACCTGAAACTGGTCTCAGTGTTGTATTTGCCATAAATTTATATTGATGTAAAGATGAAAAAAACAATTTTCCCTTTTCTAGTAGTCCTATTAATTCCAAACTTATGATTTCTATTAATACTAGTGGCGGTGAACACAAATAGGAATTTTATTGAATTGGTTAGAGTTAAATGTTTCACAAATGTAGCTCTATTTTGATACTAAATTTTTTTCCTTTAAACTTTTGACTTTTCAGAGGTGAAGGGAATCCCAAGCTTTTGGCTCACTATATTTAAGAATGTTGACATGCTTTCAGAAATGGTTCAGGTGAGAGTTTTTTAAAATAATTTCTAAAGCTTTGAAATTTGCGAACATTCTTTGTGTCATTCAGTCTCATAATGCTGTTTGTAAATATTTTTTTCACTTTAATTTTGTTCTGAAAATATTTCTTGTCACTAGGACTTCACAGACGTTATGTTGCCCTTAGTCATTATTTGCGATAATCAATGGTCCCAGCAATGGTTTGAGGATATATTTGGTTTTTAATTTTTTTCAGAACACCTGTCTTATTTGAATCCTACATGTGACAGTTTGATTATTGAAATTGTGCTCTTTTGGAGTTAATTCTTGTGATGAAGATAATGTTTTTTCTCTTTGATTTGAAATTAGTGAAGTATAGATAATTGGCTGGTGAAAATGTGTAAAAATTGATTTTGTCACCTTGTGATTATGTAGTTTTGCTTCCCAATGCATTTTACAGATCAACACAATATACTTAATAACCCCTTCAATGCTTTCTACTATGAATACTCTATGCCAGGTAATCCCCATTCTTTGGATCTAGCTTACAAATCATCTTTCTTTTTATTATCAATATAATCTTCATATGAAGCTGAGGGATTCGTTAGATTTAAATCTAGATCGTGTATTTGTGTATATGTCTTCTCTTCCGCTCACCTCTAGGTCTTAGGTCTAACTCTTCCAATGTCATTGTTATCCTGTGCATTACTGGGAGGATTCTAGGTCTAGGTTGAGCCTCCAAGTCAACATTCGATTTATTATCAATAGGGCCTATAATGTTCTTATGAAAGCCGAAGCAATCGCTAGATACAGATTGACCTCATATTGTTGTAAAAAAAATATGTATCTTCCAAAAATCCAAGAAAAGGAAAAGGAATCCACTTTTGAATTGTTCCCTGTGAAGATTTTTGGCATTGATTCCCGTTTTGATCACTAAGAATTAGCGGATAATTATGAAATTGGTCCAGGTCAGACTCTGGCAAAGCAGGGATACGGTTTAAGGTACAGGGTCCTGATCTCTCTGTAGTCTTTCTTGCCCTGTTATGAGTTTGATGGTATTTTTAACAAGAATGTGATGCTGCAGGTGACTTTCAGTTTAAGTTGTTGAGAAGTATGACTTTGAAGCGCAATTTTTGTTAATGATATATGACCTTTTCTTCTTTTCATTCTGTGAATATAAAATTTAAATGCAGTTATTGGTATCCAGATAGCAGCGTCTTAGCAAAAATGTGTGAAAGTGGTTTAAATTGCGAAACAAAAGTTTAAAACTAATTTTCTCAAAGCTAGGTATATGTGACTGAGAATCTTTGAACAGCCATATTCAGCTTGTAATAAAAAATTATAGAGAGGCGGTAAACTTATTCCATTTAGAAAATTATTGCTATTTTAGAATTATGTAAGTATCTCCTTGTGCTAAAAATCAACCTAGACTGAAAATGCCAACTTTCTCACACTTCTCATGAAGAAGATATAGTTTAGAAGGCTGTGCTGATGATGTTAGAACAGAAATGATATTAAAAGTGGTGTATGATGCAAAATTTTTTATAGCAATAACTCAATATTAACATTGATGGGAGCTGTTAAGATCTAGGCCTTATAGTGCAAGTGTTCAAATGGGTATCCTCAAAATTTTAACTCCAAGGAGCTTTCAACTGCTCATACTGATCTTAGGTTAAAAAATATAGCAAACCTAGAGATTATCCTAAAGCACTTTATCCTTTACAACCAAAGTGGAAGTAAATGAAAAAAAATTACCCAGGGCTTTCAAAATTCAGAATTGTGTGTTTTATTTCATATTAAAGTCCCACCATTATTTTTTTTTTAATTTTTATTTTTGGGGTTTGAATGTCTGTACCTTGTTCTGTTAAAATTTGGAAACACATGCTTGGTAAATCAGTCATGTTCCTTTCGCACTTGTCAGCTACTTGGTATTGTAAACCAATGTTTTTCAGCCCTATAATGAACTCTAAGCCTGAGCGGCTAGAGCAGGGGCCAATAAAATCTAAGTGAAAAATTTTACATTTTTTTTTTTTTTTGGTTTCTGATGTATCCCAATTTCACTGGTCCATGAAGTAATCAAACAATTTGAAACCAATATATATTTAATGCAGTATAGATCTTACAAATCTTTTTGCCATACCTCCCATGTAATCAAGGCTCAAAGCATTTTTACAGTTCCTATGCCTATCCTAAGAACCATAACATTTTAAGAGACAAGATTAAGTTAGAGTAAGTGTTTGATGATATAGAAATTGTTTGGATCTGCTTGTAAAATTTATATTAAAGTTTATTCCATACATATTTGCAGGAGCATGATGAGCCCATTTTGACACATCTACAGGATATTCAAGTTGTCATACATGAGAGTTCGCCTGTGGTATGTTTTTTTTTCTTTAAGCCGTATGTTTTTTAAACTTTAAGATTAAGTTTTATTTTTTTTTTGTCTGCCCAAATAGCCTCAGGGTTTGTTTTTCTTTTTCCACATCACTCCTGACATTGTTCAAGTTGTGCCTCAGTTTTGAATAAAGTACAGAAATACAAGTTTTCACTTGAAGTTAAGGTTTTTTTTTTTATAATTTGTTTCAAAACAGGTTAAAATGAAGAGGTAGTTTTATCTTGAAATCCTCCATTTGAATATGTTAAATCTTGCCTGTTTGTAATGAAGTAGCAAAACTTAAAATCCAAGATGAAAGCTAACATGAAGATAGGGATAAACAGATGTGCCTATGGTCTCGGACATGTGAATGTACCCGCAAAATCCTAAAATTTTTCGTCTTGTTTCGGCATTCAGGCTGACCCAACATAAACAATAATCGGTTATTGACGTTTTTGTTTTGGGATTAGCGTGACCCAACGATCCTATGAAAAAAAAAGAAGTGAAAATATAATTCTACAACAAAAATGATATTTTTCAGTCATTGAGTATAAAGTATGACGCTGGGCGATATATAATATAGATATCGTGTATTTTTTGTTTATTATTTATATTTTCAATTGCAATATCGAGATTTGTATTGAAGTTGAAACCGTCCAAGATATTGGTCCCATCAAGTTGCCGCTAGCATTGACGGATTTTAAAAAGTAATTGTGTGTCTAGTTCTTATCTCAGGTATTATTGTTCCTTTAGTTTTATACTTTGGTCCTAGTTTATTTGTTTACAGCAGCTGTATGGCTGTGTTTGTCAATGCTTGAAGTGAAATCAAGAAAAAAGTGTCTTTTTTTTAAAATTAGCTTCCACACTGTTTGTCCCTGATATTGGTGGGTTCTTTCCCTGAAAGGCATAAGGTGGGATAGGCATTTGGATAAAATAACGATATACAAAATTATTTGGTCCAAGGTGGTGTGGCACAAAATATATTGCAACACTCCATTTTGTGTCTCTTTGGGCATTGATTTTCACTTAAAACTCTATGTTGGAAATTCATTATTTTTTAAAAATAGAAAATAATCTTGTATATCTAAGTTTCAACCTCTTGGAATGGTTGGGGGGTTTCAGTTGCTCAGGACAAATGAGATATAGGTGCTTTTTTTTTTTAATTTTTTTCAACTTGATTTGTATTGTGCAAGGGCTATTACGGTAAAATTTTCCGTTACAAAAACCTGAACATTTTTCTGAGAAATCTTGATAATTAAGCAATTTGTACATATCAATGATTTTGGAATGAGGCCATGTAGCCTATAAATGAATTCATAAGTGCATTGCACCCTATTATCTAGGGTCATTTGAATGACAAGATAAAATAATTTGCTTTTAGAAGGGAAGCCCAGCCTAGATCTCATTGTGGCTATAGTAAATTTTTCTTAAACTTCTGTAATACTATTTTTAAGTACGCTGTTGTACAGATTCTGAGCATAAATATTCCAGCTTACCCCAGTGTAGTCCATATAGCATTATTATTTCCATTTCAGACTTCTTTGAAGTATTTTTTTCTTTTAATCAACTTTTATTAAGATTTGAATCTAACAATTTTTTTTTTCATTCCTTTAAATTGTATTTGGATTGTAAAGGCAAAATCATTTAAATTATCTGTTTATCTCACACTAATAATTTTTATTTGTGTGGATGTCTTGTTTTAAAATTTGGTGTTGCTTTTTTCTCATTTAGGGTTTCACGTTAGAGTTTCATTTCGAACCGAATGAGTTCTTCACAGAGACTGTGCTCACAAAGAGGTATGAGATGCGCTATGAACCTGACCCTGAGGAGCCTTTTTCATATGAAGGGCCTGAGATAATTAAATGCACAGGGTAAGACTTTAAATCCTCTTTTGCACAAAGAAAAATGTTTTGTGTTGGCTAACGATTTGAAAGCTAATACAATGGCAAACAATCTAGCCAAATTATTTTCTTTGTAGCTGCAGTGTTAAATTTAGACATGAAGTCCCAATTCCACTTTATAATGAGCACATATGATCGGGCAACATCAAAATAAAACAGACTATAAAATTAAATTAGTAGACTTTGTCTCAATATGCTAATGATACTAATCAGGGTCACACTGTTTTCCCAAGCATTGTTTAAGTGCAAGACTACCAGAGCTCCTGTTAGTTGAATCCTTAAGAAATTCATATGGTTTAGCAGTTTTAATAAACTAGAAAGTCGACAAAGTTTATAACTTTTATGGGATGTTTAAATGAAGAAAGTATATTAAGCACTTTCCATACAGGAAGCTCCCCATTTAATGTAAAAAAAAAAAATAATCATTGAAAACAACCTGAATAAAAAAAAGCCAATATGATGAAGACTGCCATAAATGATACCGTGGTTTTCTAGTTATGTTTTAATAATTGCTATAGGGAATTGGGTTTCTTAAAGAGGTATGCTACCTACTTTGAATTCATGAGCTCTACTTTAAACTGTCGTTACCGCATGAAGCAGTTGCGTCTGCAAGATTGCACATAGGTGTGAAGTTTTAAATAAAAATTGGAAACATAAAATGGAAGATATGGTATAGAAAAAGAAATGTGCATATCAAATGACTCATTTGAAAACATTGACTATGAAATGGTCATCATGCACACTTTCAAATTTTTTATAAAACTATCTCAGGAAACATAAGGGAATATTGCAACAAATAATTTTCAACACTGGCTTATTATTAGAATATTAGTTGTCATATTTTTATAAAGATAGTTATTTTCTCTTATATTGCATAAAATATATTTCATTTGTCAATTTTACCTTTCTCGTTTTTAGTCACTGACATTCCTCTAATCACTACCTTACCATAATCATTATTTGCTGCTTCTATGACTCCTAAAACTGTTTTCATTAACTGCATATATCATTATTTTTACGTTTCGTGTTAATTTCTGCCAATGTGTTATTCTGTAACTATGTGGAAACAAAATTAAGAAAAAAAAACACAAACATGTAGAACTGCTACCTTATAGATAAACTTAACAATTTAAAGTTATTCATGTATTTTACATTTCAGTCAATACATATTAATAAGAACTAAGTGTTGTTTTAATGAATTTAAATTCATTGATTTGTGCAATTGCAGATGTACAATTAACTGGAATAAGGGCAAGAATGTGACTGTCAAACAAATAAAAAAGAAGCAAAAGCATAAAGGCCGTGGCTTGACCAGGACTGTTACAAAACAAGTTCAAGCTGACTCATTTTTTAACTTTTTCAACCCACCTGAAGGTAAGACAAGAAAGTTATTTTATACAAGGGAATTAAGAAAGTCAGTTTCATAAATTGGTCATGAGAGAGATAATAAGCTATTAACACTCTTTCATACATGACTAAGTTTTGAGCTTTTTGTTTTCACTGTAAATGACCTTCTTCTTGTCTCCTTAATTCTTTCTCAAGTAATTTATTGCGAAACCCTAATACCATGATCTATGTCTATATCTCTAGATCTAGGTCTCATTTTCTTCAATCAGCATCACTTATTTTGTATAGGAATAAAAAAATGTTTTAACTTAATCTAGACCTACACAAAATAAATTAGAACTTGTTGCAGTGCTGTCAGCCATGAATTGGTGAAATCTGCGAAAGTATAACAGTATCTATTTCTAGGTTAGATCTTGTGGGATTATGGCATCATTGGATCTAGTTTGTTGGTTTTGAAGCTACTTGATCTGGAGAAGAATCTTCTGATAATGATCCAGTTTTAATGTTATCTGCACCTTTAATGGGCTTCAAAAAAATTCCACAAAAATTAACATTTTTTAATCTTTTTCCATAGAACAAAAGGAAAAGTAATCAAGACAACTGAATAAAAATTTTAGCAGTTTTAGAATGATTGCTTGATAACTTAATTTTTTCCACTTAAAAAAAAAAGCCAAAAAAACTTAGTCTGAAGAGAATAAGAAGAGTGAAAATGGTTATGTGAGAGGAAGTTTAAGGCTGTCACAAATTTCCAAACATTTTTAACCAAGATGCTTTTCTGGTTTCACTGCATTATTTTTATTAAATAAAAGGAGAGTGACTGGCATAGATCGATTTCAAAAGTTCAGCTAAAAAAATTGCCTATTTCTCATCTTCTGGAAATTAGAAGTGTGATGTCTTGGAAAGATATATTAATTTGTTAAAGTCCCTACCCAGGCAACTACTACTTAACCATAGTAGATGCTATCATTAAAAAGTGAGTTGGAGTGTGGTAATGAGATTGAGGATAAGGTCAAGAATTTAAGGTAAATATGAAGCTTTACCCAATATTTTTTTACTTGGTTATTATATTTATGTGTTTGTTTTTATTCCAGCACCTGAAGGATCAGAATCTGAGGTTGTGAGTATCACTTTTCGATATTTTTTTTTCCTAATGTGGAACTCCTTAATTAAAATATACGAGGGCTCTTTCATAATTAACCGAAAAATGCCTGTAAAATCCGCGTTTTTTATGCTATCAACAAAATTCTTGCACGTGTTCATACCTTGACTCGTCCTTCATTTCTCTACGTAACAGCCAAGTCTGTCAACACACTTCTGCCAACGCCGCACCATGGAATAGATACCCTCTCGGAAGAAACTTCCGTCAAGGTTTTGTAGCCATTTCCGCACATGGTCAACAAGCTCTTCATCGTCATCAAAGCGCTTTCCTGCCAGCTCACGTTTCAGTGGCCCAAAGAGGTGATAATCAGATGGTGCGAGGTCTGGACTGTGTGGTGGGTGTGGCAAAATCTCCCATCCATATTTCTCTAGCCAACCTTGCGTCACTCGTGCTGTGTGGGGTGTAGCGTTGTCGTGTTGCAAAATGACCCCGTTGGTCAACTGCCCTGGGCGCTTTCTGCGAATGGCCTCCCTAAGCTTGTCAAGAGTTTGGCAGTACCTTGCAGCATTGATTGTTTCTCCAGGTTGTAAGGTTTCGAACAGAAGAACACCACGACTGTCCCAGAAAACAGTTCCCATTATTTTCTTTGCTGACCGCATGACTTTGAATTTCTTCGCGACAGGTGAGGATGGATGTTTCCATGTCATCGAATCTTGCTTTGTTTCTGGGGTGCAATGGTGCAACCAAGTCTCATCACCGGTGACTATGCTGTCAAGAAAAGTCACATTGTACCCTAGAAAGTCTCCGCCGGCGTTGGCAGTATGCCCGTGAACCCTGCGTGAGCTCTTGCTTCTTCTCAAAAGTTCCCTGCAGATGTCCAATCTTTGTTCTTTATGATTGTCTATCAATTGCTTAGGAACCCATCTTGCGCTGACTTTTCTGTAGCCAAGTTCATCAAATACAATTCTATGGGCAGAAGTTTCCGAAATTTCAAGACTGCTTGCGATTTCATGAAGTTTCAACCTCCTGTCTTGACGAATAAGCTCATCAACTCGCTTCACATTGTCTTCTGACGTTGCAGTTATCGAACGCCCTCTCCCTTCCCTGTCTGTCAAGTCGGAATGGCCGGCTTCAAACAAATTACACCAGTGATAGACTTGTGTACGGCTTATAACATGCTCACCATATACACTCTGAAGTTCTTTATGAATTTCGGTAGGATTCAGACTTTTGGCGTTCAAAAAACGTATGACAGCTCTGATTTCCTCCTTTGACCAAGTTTCAAGGTGGGCCGCCATCTTTAAAATCGTCTTGACATTCATTGTGCAAAATGATGCACTTCATAATTTCTGGGAATATCCGTAAGGAAATAAGGAATATCATGTCGTTTACAGAATTAAAAAAGCTCCACTGGTTGTTGAGCAATGGGCATTTTTCGGTTATTTCTGAAAGAGCCCATGTATATATATATATTTAAATAAAAAAAAATATGGTTTATGGAAACTGGAATGACATTTTATGGATTTGATTTGATATTCCTTTTTGAGTCAGAAGAAAAGACCTTGTTTACATTTTTAAGTTTTTCCAAAATTTAAAAGCTGTAATGAGTTTTAAGGTGAAAAGCGGTAAGCTTTAACTCCTGATTTTCCTTTGAAAGCAGGACATTTCTTAAAAATTGAATGGAAGAATTATGAGAAGAATGTATTTTATTATTTTTATTAATTCTATGTCAGTAGATGCTTTTAAAGAGGTGACGGTATTTAACAAATGTCATTAAATTATGTTCAAATTACATGAAAAAAAAAAGATAAAATTCATAATTCTGATTGATTTAAATTTTGGGTCAAATTTATTTTTCTTTATAGGATGAAGAAACTGAGGCCTTATTGGGAGCTGACTTTGAAATTGGCCATTTTATCCGTGAGAGAGTTGTACCTCGAGCTGTGCTTTTCTTTACTGGGGAGGCTATTGAAAATGATGATGTGAGCGATGTATTTTATTGTTAACAAGTTAGCCCTTCTTTTGTGAACTCAATTTATTTGTTGTATTTTGAAGTACTCAAGAATAACATATTGATTCTTTGCCTTAACTTTTTTTGCCCCATTTGTCACAAGAAAACTAAGACTTCTCCCAAGTCCAGAAATTCATAATTTCAGACATTCATCATTTTCATCATGTGAATTTCAACCTTTTTTCAATTTAAACAGAAGTATCAGATTTGTCTTTTCAGTATGTTGATTCATAAAGATAAATGCTATGTTGTGGACTGTAGTGTGATTTGCTTATGCTGCTCCCTTTTTAATTGAAATGCTTTCCAACTTGAGATTAGCTATCATCTCATTTCAGTGGTTGGTTTGCAGGGGGGGATTTTTTTTTTTTTTATATTAAGACCAAAAAAAAAAAGATTAAAAACAAAGCTAAGGACAATGACTTTAAGAACTGTTGTTTAAATTGAACATCAAAATTTGTTTCATGTCAAGTCTGATCAATGGAGTTTTTGTAATGAACTGAAGTTCAGTGGCACAATAAATGGGAGACGAAAAGGTTTTCAAGTTTTTGTTTGTCTGATTTTGTTGGCATTTCTGATGTATTGGGTTAAACATTTATCATTGCTAAATGTAGTATGATATATACACATTTACATCTACCTCTACGTCTTTTTTTTTTTTTTTTGGCCTTTGTGACGATGTGGGATAATCCTGAACATTTTGCAATTATAAAAACAGATCTTCAACTTTGTAGATGACATGATTGGCCTGGGCTCTTTTTTTTTTTTTTAATTTATAGCTGGAAATATCTTCATCATATTATATCAGCTCTGAGAGAGCTTTTGTAATTTCGTATAGTAACTATCTTCATTAAATACAATTCTTTTCATGTCACAGGTTTGCTATTTGGTTCCATTCATAGTGCAAGGGATGTTTTTATTTATTTATTAATATTTGTATATACTTAGTTTTAACTGCTTTTTCTTTTTTTCTTCTCTAGTATGATGATGAAGAAAATGATGAGGTAAGAGTTCTATTTTTATTTTCTTTTATTGACATTCAGCTACTGAATTGTAACTGATCTTATTTCATTATACTCAATTTCAACTAGGATTTGATAAAAGTGCCAGCATATTTGTTTTGAATCATAAGCTGTGTGCTTCATGATGATCCACATAAATTATTGCTTTTTTTTAAGCTGCTTATAATTTGTTGATTTGTGTTAGAATAATTATAGGTTAAAGCCCTAATTAAAGATAAAAACTTTAAAAATCAAAGTCATAAATTTCCTGGGTTAAATGTTCACAAGTTATGTGTTTTATTATCTTGATGGTTTTTTAAAAATGGATCTAAAACAAATTTGTTCAAGACTTTCTCTTTTTTTCTTTACATCAAATATTTGATAATGCAGCTTTGCATTTGGCTTCTTTTTTCAAGTGTGGAACTGGGTGTGGAGATATCAATTTCTGAGCGCCTTGCAAATTTTGGAATAGCAGCACTTATAGGGCTAGGAAGATTAGCTGAAGCACATTCTTTGACTTCAAACCAGATGTCAAAGTGATAGGGGAAAGATTCACAACATTTAGATGTGGGGAGTTAGTCACTCTACCCCCCCCCCCCCCTTTTTTTTTTATTACATTTAAGTTGATAGTTTTTATAAGCTTATGGTAGTGCTAATACTTTATTTTTTTTATTTTTTTAAATACAGATTCCAAGTTCAAATTTATATTTATTTATTTTTTTTTTGTTTTGCAAAAATGAAAAACCCTATAACATAGAGGGTACATTCTGTTTTGCATAACTATAGATCAGATGTGAAGTGAAATGAAACTTTTAAAGATATTACCTTTCTGCAATTACACAATCGTTTGAAGTTGGCAAATGATATAAACAAACTTACATGTCACAGCTTTTTGTTATCATTGAATCACAAAATTCATGGAAATGCCATTGACACAGTTTATTTGCACAAGGAAACAGTGTTTGTTGAGAAATCTATCTTGCACTTAGCTTGAGTGTGTTCAAGAAAGTTGTGGCTTGTACTCACTCATAGACAGCATTGATCTCTTCTGTCCCATACCCTATATTTTCCCAGTTTAGTCTCAGTGTAAAGAAATAGAGTAAATACCAACTCATTATTTGCATGTAGAATCACTGAAAATGATATTTATTTTAAGTAAAGACAAGAACGGTTAATCATACAACATGTTGTATTTCATTAATTTTATTTCAGAGTCCAAGTCCAGTGAGGATGAAACATTAAACCAAATTTGTTCAGTTTTTATTGCCTTTGCAGGCTTTTAGAATGTTTAAACAATTTTAATCAATGAGATTTTTCCATTTGAATGATGATTAAATCTATTAACCCTAATAACTTACAAAGTTTTTCAAATTTTGATTTGCCTTTGAGCAATTTGTATTACAAAAGATTTTTGTTTAATTTGGTAGTAACTCATGTTTGTTTTGTTTTGCTTTGTTTTTGTAGTGTTTTCATTTTTTTCATCATACTTTCACTTAATGAACAGTCACATAAATCTGTACAATTCTTCCACACAAAGAATCTTCCTTTTTTTTTGCAAAGATTGCAAGTTTTGTTTGTTGCCTATGTATGTTTATTCTTTATTTGAAAGGAATTCTAAATGCTAACCTAAATGCTTCATCCTACTTCAGGGTGATGATGAGGACTATGATGAAGAAAATGATCCAGACTTTAACCCACAGGTAAGCAAGAAATGCCCTTCCTTCAGCCCAAAATTCCTTAATTAAGATTGAGAATAGTTTTCCTATTTATTTATTGTCACAATGTGGTGGTCAAGGTTTGTATTGTGTTCACTTTAGCTTCAAGATCAACACTGGCAGTGACATAAATCTTAAGCTCTGAGATTGGTAGGTAGATTACAGAATTTGAAGCAAGCTGTTGACAGTTGATAAAATAGGATATCATTTGTAAAGTGTATTGTAGATCAAGAACTGTGTTTTCCCCTGCATATAAGATTTCAACTCACTGTTGTCATCTGCGAAACTTGGGGCAATCTCCTCAAAGACATGTCTTCATGAGATGGATAAGGCTTAGGCCCAAATATTGGACTAGCTTTGGCAAAAAATCTAAGTAGTCCTAAGGTCTATTCATGTCAATTCCTTAGTACAAAATTTATCTTTAAGTTGTTCCCCACTTGAAAAGGAATTTAAATAAATGTTTGCTTTTGAGTACTTGTATTGTTTTATTAATAGTGAAATATGTGGGCACACAGAACTTGTATTGTTTTATTAATAGTGAAATATGTGGGCACACGGAAAAACCCTTCACATGGGTCCAGATAAAAAAAATTAGATGAGCTCAGTTTTAGACCCTGCAAACTATCCTGAGAATTTTATTTGAAGGTTCTATCTTGTTTAGATCAAAAGTTATGGTGTTTTAAAATCACCTGGTTGAGGAAGGGGTGTTTTTGTTTTTGTTTTTTTTTTTGAGGAAAAGGCCTTTAAAAGGACCTTTTTTCTTTGGAAACTTAATTCTTTAAATCTGATCTTAAGTGGTTTAACAAAGTCGTTCAATTCGAAAGGTTAGATATTTCAGAAACAAATAAAACTTAGGGGAATGAAAAGAAAAATGAATGGAGTTTCTAAAGAAATTGAATTTCCATTTTCAAACTTGAACTTGAAAATCAACTTAAAATAGGTCTAGCACAAATCTAGACCTAGCAACATCCGAACGGTTTTCCAGTGCACTCACATAATTATTTTTATAGCCTCGTTTTATGATTTCAACCTAAATGATAACACTTCCAGACTTCATCAGAAGACAATCTATCCATCATTATGTAAGAATAAAGAAATAGATAACATTAACAGGCTTGAGTTACAGTTATTAATTTTCAACATGGCTTCCAAATTTACAGATTTTCCTGTTACTAGTAGGAGTAATATTAGACCAATTTTGGGCTATGTTTAGGCCTTTGTTTGAATAGATACATCTTTCTTTTTTTCTGGTAAGAGGGGGAGGGAGTGGTGGGGCTGTATTTTCCGTGCATGATAGAAATAGGCTTTTCATTCAAGAATAAAGGAGGGCGCATACCATGCTTTTGGAGGAATTTATTACTGGTAGATGGTTATTCCCAAATTTAAGTCTATCAGGTTCCCTTTCGAATTTTTTTTTTTTTTTTGTCAGTGTGGTATTTTCGTGCTTTTTGGCTAGTCTATTTCATACATTTCTTTTTTTGGTTTCATTTTCTTTGGTTGAGGATTAGGGGCACAAAAAGAAATCAGAATCTCATGCTTCACTGTTAACCAGTGATCATTCAAACATTAATGCCCCTGAAAAAGGCACAGTTTAGACTCACTGTATTCTTCAATTTCAAGTCTGTGTTTGTGTGAGCTTGACAAATTTTAACTATGTCTTTTGAAAGTCTTATTTTATGTTTGCTGCCAAACTTAGCTAATTGTGAGGGCAAGGACTACTCACTAAGTATCAAAATTACCTATCCAGTCTGCTCTCATCTGGGGAAGGCTAGAAAGAAGGCATTACATAAGTTAAAGTCTCAGTTTGTCTTATGTACACATTTTTTCACCCTGATTTAAGTAGTGCTTTTGGTAATTGAAAATACATTTGGTGACTTATTTTGATTCATTATTTAACCAGTCTGAAGAGTCTGCAAAGTAACAATGCTTTTATGCATATAAAACAGCTTATGTTGCTTATTTTGTTATCCTAGGCCTCTCTTTAATTGGTATAATATTCCAGTGTTTTGTTTTTCTTTTGTTTTTTTTTATACCATTTCATTAAAAAATGAGATCATTTCTTCGCTTCTAATCAAAATCAAATATTTCAAGACTTAGGCCTTTTAATATTTATTTAACATGAGCTAAACTGTTCAAACAGTATTATTTCTTACCAGCCTTAAGTTATGCTTTTTTAGAACATCAAAGTGTAATCATGTTCTTGTAACAAAGTCTGTTTCACATTTAAATCTCAGTCAAGTTAAAATGACTTATTAGTATGGTATTATTCAAGGTAAAAGCCATGACATGTACCTTCTTTTCTGTAGGCATCCAACTAGCGAGTGACAGGTTGCTAAATTAGGACATATATCGGTATGCTGATCACCTGTGGTGAATGGCTTTTGTTGGTACCTCTGTGATGTTTGTCTGGACTGCCTTTCTTTGCATGTTCTTTTGTACTCTTGGTCATTTATTTTTATTTTTATTTATGATTATTAGCAAATCTTGTCTTGTACCTCTCACTAATGTCTCAGCTATGTAAAAAAAAATTTTCCAAAAATATTTTGTGAAGAGGTACTGTATCTTTGTTATGATGGATTGATACACGATGAAAAAAGCTTTCAGATAACCAAAAAATTTAAATGATCTTTGACGTTAGCCAATAGTTGTAAATCTTTTAGCTGTTTATTTTGTAATTATTTCATTCATTTTCCTGAGGATGATAACTAGGTGAATATTTTCTTCCAGTAGTACCTGTCTATTTATCATACTAAAGGGGATAAGCAATTTATATAATGAAGAGCAGTCCCAGGGAGGGCTAGGGCTGGATTTTTTTCCCTCCATAATGATTGGGAGTGAATGAGTTAAGAAATGGAATATAAGTGTCACAAGAGATAAATCTCAGACCTGCCAACCATCCCGGATTTCGATTTTGGGGGAAAAGGGTGAAAAAAATAAGAAAAGTCTTTTTCTTTTGTATGAATGCGTATAATTTCCTAGCAACATGTATTAGAATAGAAATTTTTTGTTAAATTATATCATATGTTCTGTTTGCTTCGACCACCTTTGCAGTAGTTGCCGCGGCATTAGACACTTCTGCAGTAGGGTGTCCCTGGTTCCATCTTCTGAAGGTTGGCAGGTCTGAAATTATATTCTTAGCACTTAAAACTTTTCGTGTAATCTGCATGATAAAAAGTCTTTGCGAATTAGTTCTGTGTTAAATTTCCAGCATTGGCTACTCTGTATAGATCACAGTGGGGACAGTATTGAAAAATAAAATTTAAGATGTGTATTGGTAAGTGAGATTCCAGCTTTCTTTTTGAGTCTAATTTGTGTGTGCACTATGAAAAAACGAAAAAGTTCTGATCTAAAGAACTTTATTTTTTTAACTAACCTCTATACATTCCGTCAGTTGTGGTCTTTAGGTTAATTTTTGCTTCAAAAGGAATTAAGTTCCTATTCGATATGGTTTAAAGATCTAGATCTAGTTGAAAAAGAATTGTTAAAATTGGTTTTATAAACATATGTGATCGTGCAAGCATCAAGTCTTTAAAGAAAGGAGTGAGTCACAAATGATGCTGGAGTTGGTCAGGCATTAAAAAAAAAGTATTTAGTTCATACATTTTTTCATTTCAATTTCTGAAATAGTGCGCAAGATAATTTTGTACTTTTCTAAATCTAGACTTCTAATTCTATTGGTATAAAAATGTTATGACCATAGATTCATTTTAATAGTATCACCTATGTTGTTTATTATTTACATCAGTTGTTTTTTTTTAATCTTTAATGAGATTTGTTGTCAATGGCTGGCTTTAAGATCTGACTTTACATCAGATTGAGTAAGGCAAGGTTTAGGTTTCCATACAGAAAGGAAGTTGTGGGGAAGTTTCTACAAAAAATCCTAAACTTTTAAATGTGTCCCTCAAAAAAAAAAACAAAAAAAAAACGGGGGGGGGGACGGACACTTTTAGGACCCTCCTTTGCTCAATATTCCATCCCTGGCATCTCTTTGAAAGCTCGCACTCTAAGCAAACACCTGTAGGATTTACTCAGATTTCTATTTAAAAAGTTTCCAACCCTGGTCAAAGATGCCAAGGATCTATCAAAACTTACCTAGAAAGAGACAGAAATTTCTTTAATAACTTTTGCTCAGCTCACTTTTAGTCTCAAATGATGCCTTCCAATTTTCTGAACTACCAGGTATTTCAGTTTGATCTTGTTAAATTTCTTTTCACATGTGGGCATTGTCTATTTATCAACAGTCTGTTTTCACCTGTATCTAATGTTACTAAGTGTGTAAATTTGCATCTTGACCTATCCCATCTGTTCTGCACAAGTATCACTTAAATGCAATTTGTCTTTATAAGCAGCTTGAATTCATTTTGTTGATGTAATGTCCTGGAAAGTACTTAAAGACGTGAAACAATGGCTTTTGAATATAAATTGCTGAACAGGTCTTGAATTTTATTATTTGTTCAATATCGGGGGGGTGGTGGTGGTGGTATTGGAAATTAAAATGGTCAGGAAATTTATGTCGAGCAGGGTTAATCTTACTGAACTATGGGTTTTTTTTTGGTCACTAAAATTTTCTGGGTTCTCAGACTGTCAAGTCTCCTGTTTCCTTCATTTGCCCACTTGTGGTTAATCTTACCAATAACATAGGGAGGTAGGAACTCTTTCACGATGGAGGAAAAGTTTTAGTGGCACTGTAACTGAACAAAAAAATATGCATTGCTTTGATGGTTTGTTACCAATAGGCGTTTTGCCTTTGACCTTTCACCTTTCAAATGAAGCTCTTTCAAATTTCTTTGTTGGCTAGATGAATTTTCATGTTGAGCATCAAATTTAAATTAGATCTAGAATAGAATGTAAACAAGCAGCTTTTTGGTGTGAAGTGTAGATCTAGATCTAGAGGTTAGTATGCTAAATGTAGTTTTTCAGGAAGTTTGGACAAATGATTCCCCTTTTAAAGACTGAGAACAGGCATGGAGAATTTTTTTTTTGTAAGAAAACCATGGGCATTAAACCAATGGGCAGTTCAACCCTTTCTCACACTTAAGGGAAAAAGAACAACTTTTGTTCAAGCAAAATTGCAATGTGATGGCAGAGGTTTGTTTAGTTTTATTAACAAAAGCAGGTTCCAGCTGGACTTGGAACATTTTCTCTCAACAGCTTACTACTTTTTTAAAGATGTACCTGCCCAAGGAGAGAACTACACTACAGTGACAGATAGTAAACTCATTCCTCTCAAATTTTGTGCTCACTGATGGGTTGAAAATCAGGAAGTAATGCTGTGCTTTAAAGAAATGTGTACCAACTTTAAAAAGTTATTTCAAGGCTGTGGAAGACAAGACAGTACCAACCCGGGCACTAAATCATTTGCGTTTTTAAAACAGTTTTTGAAGGGTCCTCTTGCTGAGTGTAAATTGTCTTTCACTATTTCAGTGTGCAAATCTATTGAAACCTTTCTTGTTGACTACCAAACAGATGCTGCAATGGTTCTTTTTCTTTACAGACTTTGTCACAAGACTAGCAAAAAGAGTTGTCAAACCTGATGTTGGATAAATTAAATGTGACTTAAAAGACCCTATATAGAAGATTTCTTCACTCTTTTTATACAAAGAGTAAAATAAATCATTGTTGTAAGCGCTAGCTAAGTAAGAAGTGGTCTTGATTTTTTTTTTTTTTTTGGGGGGGGGGGTCAGTTTTGAAGTTTATACTGAGATTTGAGTGGGAACCCTGGTTCAGGCTTGACTTCCAATTCAATTGAACAGATATGAAAGATACTTACCGGTATGTTAAACGAAAGCAAACTTTACAAATTTATATCTCCCACAACTATCTATGTAACAGTGCTCAGAATCTTTAAATCATTCTCATGTTATGTTGCCAAGAAGATATTCTTTCTGTTAATAAAGTAGAGAGTGATCCACTGCAGATACAACGTAGAGCACATCCCTCTTTGCTTCTTCTCCATGGAAACCCATCACTGATCTGGACGCTTCTATTGTAGATATATATGGTCTCGAAAGCAGCATATTTGTTTTTGGATTTTTAACAGCATATATATACACGCAGTTAGGTTCTATTCAAAACAAAGTTGAAGTCATTTGAGGTTAAATTTTCCCAAAAAAGCTTTGGGATATGCAAAACCGTCTGTTGACCTAAATTTGATTTTAAATGAAGTGGACACATGGTTATAAACAAAACTTTCGATTTTCTGGTGGAATACTTTTATTGCAAGCCTTGTTTTGTTCAAAATGTGAGGAATTAAATCTGAAGGCTTAAAATCATTGAGTTTGATTTTGTCCTTAAAAAAAGTTCTAAGTATACTATCTTCAGAATGTAGACTGGCTGATTGTTTTTGGATTTCAAGGATAACATAACCATCTTTCAGAGAAAAGCGCACCCTTTTTTCTTTTCTTTTTTTTTAATGAATGTGAGGTGTTTAATTAAGGGTTAAGTTCTTTTTTCTTTGTACACATGACTTGATCTACAAGCCCTAAAGTTAGGGCAACACAAGGAGTCCCATCATTAATCCTTTTCTAACAAAGGCTCATTCAACAAAAGGTCTGTTGCAACAAAATTCAATGAGTTGTCAAGAAGCATTTTTTTTAGTCTAAATTCACATTTTTTCCTCAATTTTTTTTTATCTCATAGAAGACTGGTATTGGCAGATCAAAATGCAGTAAACTTCATTACTGTACATGAGTGATTTGGAGGAGATAGTGGGGAAATAATTTAAGTTGAATTTCATAATATAGATGAATTTGTGCTCTCTCTTTCTCTCTCACTGTGTGTGTGTGTGGAAGTCATACTAGGGTCATACTAGCTTGCTGTACACTGGTTTCCAGCTCAGACATATCAAATAAGGGAAGACAATTCAACTGCCAATGGTCATGAAACTTTTAGACCTAGGGTTGTAAGGAAATTCATTAACTTGTTTAACTTTGTAAATCCTGTAGTTCCGATTTTCCATGCATTGGTAGTGAAAAGAGTGCGATGCAGTTTTGGTGGAAATGAAAACTTTTGTAATGCATGTAATGTATGGTTGTGACCAAGACTCAAGTTTGTTGATGTAAGTGTGGAAAGTCTTCAAACAGCAGGGGAAAGAATGTTTGACTCCTTTCATTGCCTGCAATTTTAACTTAACATATTATTGGAGCTGCTGTTCATTGTATGTATCCCTATAGCCTACCTGTTAGTGTTATAGGTGATTGTCTCTTGTTTTTAAAAGCGGTTTTAACATTAAATTTTTTCAAAATAATTACAGCAACTAAGTTTAAACCACAGAAAGAACTGAAAAGTGAAATTAGTGTCCTATTTTTGCAAAGTGGTAACAAATTTGAAGCATTGTGTTGAGAAATGAATTTGTAAAAAATATATCTTATGACAAATATCACCAGGGAATATTGTAGGCATTCTGTGAAATTAGTGAACAACTTAACTTGTTCCAACTTAATTCTCTCATGAGTACAAGCTTGTTCTGCAAGATAGGAACAGGTATTAAAGATAGATAATGGATGAGGAATACTCATACTTTTTTGTGTTATGTCCCTTAGAGTTGTTTTGATTGAGTTGGGTGTGAACATGAATAATGAATTTGGTTTCAGTGGATCTGTATTTCTATAACACTGCCTGCAAAGTTCTTGCAGTTGCAGTTACAGGGATTTATATGGAAAGTTTTCTTTTAAAGTCTTTTTATTCTAGATGCTCATGTTATTCCTGATCTTGTTTAATGGTTCTTCTTTAATGAATATTTTGTACACATCATTTTTATTTTATTTAATTTTTTTTTTTTACATAGTTTTATTTCTTCTTTGATTTAAGGTGCAATGAGGACTTTAAATCTTATATTTGTTGGAAATTTTTATTTTCTTTTTTTTTTTTTTATTTGAACTTAGTAGAACCATAAGATTCATCCCTCCCAAATGCTTTCTTTGGCATTTTCAACTTCACTTTTCAATATCCTGAGGCAGGGTCATCCTTTGTTTTTAATTATGTTAGCTTTCATTCCATCTATATATCATACTCTTAGTTTTGGGGCATATTCCGTGCTTTTCCTAAAACAACCTATGTAATTGATTTGTGTCAAGTGTTTAATTTTTTTTTTTTTATTTTAAAATAATTGATTGTCTTAGTGTATTATGAAAAGTATTCTTATTTTACTGATAACAAATGATTACTTTTGAATTCTTCATTTGCTCTAATTGATATTGTCAATTGTCATTAATGTGTAAATTGAAAATAGTCCTCTTCCTTTTCCTATACCAAATTTCTATCTTCAAATATATTGTCTCTACAAATGAATCTGAATCAGTTTTCTATGGGTGGGATATCTTTATCAGTGTCTAAAATGTATTGCCAAGCTATGGTTTCAAAGGGTTAACACTAGCATGACCTTAATCTAAAGAATAGAAAAACTGCAAACCTCAAGTTACCTACAGGTTTAGCAATTGTTTTTTTTTAACCCCATTACAGGTTGATTTATTCATTCTAGTGTTTGGCAGCAGCATGCAAAATTGCAGATGTTTCTTTAAAATCTGAAAAGATCCATCATCCTTGAAATATACATTTATGTTATAAGAACTACAACACTTGGTAAAGATATGTGTTCCAATTACTATTTGCATGAATTTTTTTTACCAATTTCAAACAAAAATTTTTAAATCTGAAAGGGACTTTAAAAAGAATTTTGAATTTAACTTTTGTATGTAGTTCATGTGAAACAGACTTTGTGGAACTATATCTTTTACTTCTTAAAGGTACTACATTATTAGGACTATTGAATTGCCTACATTTAAATATGTTTTAGATCATTACTGGGCATATAATAAGAATGAGAATTTTTCCTTCTTTTGCAGGCTGGATCCAAACCTGATGAATGCAAACAGCAATAGGCATCAACACGTGGCTTTTCGTTTTTTGTTCTTTTTTTTTTTTTTTTTTTTTGGAATGGATGTTGATTGTGATAATCATGAGTAAACAGCAACACATGTCAATTCCCCTTTAATAATTTTTTGCTATTGTCAAACTGATTGTCTAACTGATTATTACAGTTGCTTCGAAATATATTAAAAAATACCCAGCCATTTTATGTCTATTGTGTTTTTGTTTTTGTTTTACTTCCTGCTCATTTATAAACTGGGATTAAAGATAATACATTAAATAGGTGAAAATCAGGTTCACCTGATATACATCAGGGATTACAGTTTTTCATGATGTACAAAATTATAAAAATCTCTTTTTCTGACTGAAACTTTTCTTAGTTGAAAAAGACAGAAATTCAAAATCAAATGAATGTAGAATAAAACAGGCAGTCTGCAAATTGCACAGATTTAGTCTGGTATTGATAAATGCGTTGAACTTAGTTGTGCATCATAGCCTGTGCAGAAAGAATAAGATTATATTTGGCCGAGTTTTTTTATATTCTGTAACTGCATAGGGCCTAGACCCTTTCCACGAAACACTCTTTCTAACAATCCTCATTTCTTTTCATGCTCAAATCGTTCGTATAGATGAACATAAACGTCAACATCTGAGACCTTTAGGTATCAACTCAATTCTTGTTTTATCATTACATGTAATTCCAGAACTTCAATTCAAAGTTAGAATTCTAATTGCATTAAAGTATAACCCAGCCAGCAGATATTTGATTCAGATTACAAAACCTTTTCTTACTATTCAGCAATGTGCTTGGTACTTGGGATCATCTAGTTGCATAATTGGTAGGCCCATCTTTGTTACAGATGTGATTTTAAAAAAATCTAGGCCTTCAATGGTTAAGTGTTAGTTAACCACCAACTGACTAGAGTCCCTGTGAAAATGATGAAACATTGGTCTTCTCTTTCCTGGGTTAAGATGTAGCATATCTTCTTGCGTTCTTTATCTTTAGATTGCAATATCTTGAAAGATTTAGGATTAGGATTTTTTTTTTAATCTCTGCAGATCTTGATAGGTATAAGTGCTGGTTGCAGCAAGGTTACAACACTCGCCCAGATATCCTCAAGGACCATATTTTTTTAAGTGCCATCAATCGCGAAAGGCTATGTAATGAGTCTTTATTTTGATGGGGTGGGTTAATAAACAAAGAATGCTATAGACTTAGTTTCATGCTATTTGAGAAGTTGGGGATGGATAAAATTGCATCTTGATTAAACTGCAAGAGTGAATGCTTTTCATGATTTCTAATTTTATAAATATGGAAGACTGGAATGCGTGTATTTTGAAGATTGGGAATTTGCATACCATTAAGTGATTAACTCACCTGGGATTCTCCTGCAACTTGTGGGAAGCTTAAATTTTCCCCAGCGCCCTTCCCGCGGGAACAATCACAATTTTTTTCTCCAAGCCAAATCCCGTAAGCGCTGCAGGAAGGCCTCTGTACGTCAGTGTAACATCTTATCCGCTATCATTTTCAGTTTCAAACGGAAATTCCCAGCAGTTTATTTTAAAACATTTTTTAAAGGGACCCTGCTTTGAACGCTTTCACAACAGGAGTTGAGATCTAAGCTTGTCAGATAACTAGTTGAAGGTACCAAGCATACGATCGTCAAAATGACCGAGAATAGAAATGTTTTTGATGTATTTGATAATTCTGATACATCAGAGGAATATATAGACAGTGATAATGACCCAGAATATGAACCAAATAGTAAAAAAACGCGAGTAGATCTAGATCTAGCATCTAGTTCAGACTCAAAGATAGAATCTAGCGCAAGGAAATCAAAGGACTAGGCCTAGATCTAGTAAGGGTAAAAGTAAAGGGAAGAAATGTAGTTTGGAACAGTCTTCTTCTGCTTTCAGTGCTAGGTCTCAATGTAACCAGTCAGAGACTTCTGCAATTATATCTTTGACACTAATTTTTTTACTCAAAGCATTTTTTTTAAATCTTTAAAAAAAACAAAAAAACCTTAACATATTGACTTCAAATTTGTTTTATTACAAACATCAATTTATGTATTTATATGTGTGTAAATTACATGTATATTGCTTAATAATGAAAGATGCAGTGATTTTTTTAAAAATACCCCCAAAACCCTGGGCGCCGAGCGTATGTGAAACTAAAATTTAGTAAAAATAGCTGGGCGCTGAGTGAGTTAAGAACCAGTTGTATGAATAAAAGAAGTGACTCAGAGTCATTTTTTTTTAATTTTTAATGCAAGAGCTAAATCTGTTCTTTCTTTATTTTTACATACATGTTGAATACAATTTCAATGCAGTCCTCATAATTTGACTTCCAATACTTTAATATTCTTTTGCCTTGAAAAATTTATTTCTCTTATGAACTCTAATAATTGAAGCAAATTACATGATTTTCTTGCAACTCTCGGTAAAATAACTGGCTTCTGATAGTGTTATAATTTTTATCTCATCGACATGACTGAAACAATTCAGTGTTGACATCACGATGAACATAAATAGGACAATATTTTTTTTTTTTTTAATTGAATCGTAATGTCATAAATATGACAGGCGATTCTAATCTTTCTGTCACTATTAGTATTACTAGCCTTGTTGAGATTATTAAAGGATGTGATTTTTCATTATTGTCCAGTACCGGATACTATTTGTACTCCATTCTTTAGTCTGTCTTCAAAAAATTGTAAGTAAAGATAGATATCAGTACCACAAATTGGAGCAATAAACTGTCAATGATACTTTTACTGCTTTTTTAACGATTCAAATATCTTGAAATTAATGATATATACGATGAACTTTCCTTTGGATTAAAGATTTTTTTTTGAGTCGATTTGCTATGTGGACTTAAACAAGAAAAAGTTTGAACGAAGTGTATCATTCAATTATTCAGTGCTTCCAGTTTTTCGCATTTCTGCTGATTTCCGCATCTTCTTTTTTTTAACTGCAGATTTTTTCCAAATCAAAACTTCCTGCGATAAAAAAATTTCCGCGAAGCATCAAACGGCAACCAAAAATTTCTGCTGAGCAAATCTGCAAAGTAGAAAACAAAATAGAGGCAGAAGTCTTCTTTTTTGGGAGAGTAAAAAAAATTATCCATTTTGCGTGTTGTTGGAGTTCAATCCCCTCTGTTTACCTGCCGTTTGCTGTCACATTTCTCATCAGTCCGTGGACACACGAGTTGCGACCTGTGCCTGTATCTAGATCTATACTAGATCTAGAATCCGACCTAAATCTAGACAGCTGATTCTAATCTAGATCTACTTCTTGCGAATTGCCAATCAGCTTCTGTAAGTTTACTTTTACGCTGAATTTACCAGGGGCTGTGCATAGATTTACATTGTAGATCTGCATACTTGAGAAAATGCGATTTTGGAAAGAAGGCAACAGAAGAGCTGTGAAAGCCATTGACAGTTCTGCTGTTAAAAACAAATGGTCGTAGAAATGGCCAGATAAAGTAATGGAGCATTCATTCCTAAAAATTGGGCCAGTAAAGTACTTTAACAAGAGAATGTATCCAGAAAACTGATCAGGCAGGTGTTAGTACTGTTACGAGGTCCGTTTCATAAATAAGTTTCCCTACTCTATAAAATCAAAACTGTCTAAGCTATATGTACATGAAATTTGGCACACTGAAGGATCAAACCTTTTGGGAATTTGCAATGAAATTGTGTGGCTCTATGTTGAACGGATACAAAATAGCATTTACTTTTCTGAAGTCCGTTGGAGCAAAATGGCCAGCATAATAGAAAGCTCACCGGCACACCAAAATTTTTCAAGATATGACATCCGTGTCATCATAAAATTTTCTGTTATTTTGGGAAAAGATGCATCATGCATTCACAAAGATCTAGTGACTGTTTTAAGAGAAAATGCTCCTTCTATTCAGACGGTAAGAAAGTGGGTAAAAGCTGTTTCAGAGAGACGAGATGACATGGAAGATGAACCTCGTCCTGGCCGACCTGTGACAGCATGCGGGGATGCAAACATTTCTAAAGTTCTCGTTTCATTGAGTGATGACAGACGAAAAACTTGTGAGGAGATTTCTACGGAAACATCGATGTCTAGAACGTCCGTGTTTAGAGTTCTAACCAACAAACTGAATAATAAGAAGTTTTCAAAATGGGTTCCACATTTGCTGACAGATGAGCAGAAGGAGTCAAGGGTCAATTTTTCCAGAAACTTTTTGCGGAGATTTCAAACTGAGCAAAATGACTTTTTGGGTCGGATAATTACCGGTGATGAGACTTGGGTGTATTCCTGGGATCCTGAAACAAAGCGGCAGTCAGCCGAATGGAGAGACTTTGATGAGCCTCGTCCAGAGAAAGTTCGACGCAAACAAGGGGCTCTGAAGGTCATGCACATGATCTTTTTTGACATGAATGGTGTGATTCTGCGCTGGCCTGTACCTATAGGCACCACAATCAATGCACAGTACTACAAGAAGGTGCTGCAAGACAAACTCAGACCTGCCATTCGAAAGAAACGACCCGGGCTGTTGGAGTCAGGCATCTTGTTTCACCATGACAATGCGCCAGTCCATACGGCCCGGGCAGTGACAGACGTTTTGGCTGGCTACAAGTGGGAACTGCTGGAGCATCCTCGCTATTCACCTGACCTGGTCCCTGTGATTTTCACCTATTCCCTAAAGTGAAAGAACATCTTCGCGGCCAGCGATTTGAAACAGAAGAGGACATTATTCAGGCTACGAATAGTAGCAATAAAGAACCTGGACAAATGTTCTTACGTCACTGCATTTAAAGACTGGTTACAACGGATAGAGAAATGCGCCAACAATGGTGGATGTTACGTTGAATAGGTCAGATATTAAAGGCAATCTGTGCCAAATTTCATCATCTTATGCCTTTTGGTTGTTGATTTATGGAGGTGGGAAACTTATTTATGAAACGGACCTCGTACATGGTGTCTGTGGCACGAGGACAAAATTACTTATGGATGGCATTGGAAATAATGGTAAACATTTGATCAGCCATTGTGGTACTGATAAATATCTTGATATATTAACTCACCGGGCCCTGGTCCCGAGCGGTATCTAGATGCTATTTTTAGCACTCGGGCCCTGGTCTTGTTGATGTTCGGGACGGTCTTTGCGAATCTCCTGAAGTCCGCACATAACGGAGAGAGAGACATCGGGTGTGCTCGCTTGCTTACGTTAACTGTCGAACTTTCCGATGATACCCAAAATGACCTATTCCTACTATTTTTAGTATCTGAAATAGAAGATTGTAGAGGATATATCGGAACATTCCGATCTATCGATCCGAGCTCGGCTCCAAGCAATGTGTTCGATGCTTTCGAGTTAGTTGACCAAATATTGATGGAAGATAGCGATATTGAGCCTGATAAGGTGTAATTAGATGAGGAAAGTGTTAATAATTTTCATCCCCAATCAGTTGAGGAACGTTTGTAACTTCAGCAAAAAACTTTACCCAAACCGAGATACTCTAGACTAGCACGCCCAGATGAGATGGAGGACGTAATTTTCTTCCTTGATTTATCTATTTTGAATCTAGAACTAGGCTTTTAATTGAGAGTGATATATATATATATATATATATACCTAGACTAGGCCTTGTTCTATAAAATAAGACAACAAATTGTTATGCCGGGAGTATGTAAATGTAGTATTTTATGTGCATCATTATGAGTGTTTAGTGGTTGGTAACGGTTTCAGAAAATGAGAAATAGATGGTATTTTTTTTAAATTGTGAAAAGTCAACCACATTACCTAAAAGGATGAAATAACCATTGTTGTGAAGACCTAAAATAGAAAAATATGCCAGAACAACTAAAGCCTATAACACAATTTAGTGGAACACGGGAGGGGAAGGGAGGCTGGCTTTGAAATGACCAGGGCCCGGTGAGTTAGAAGTGAGAGTTACAATCATATCAAGCTGCAGTCTAAGACTTGAAAGTGGACAAGGAGCAAAGGTTTTTTTTTCTATTTTCAAGAAAGTTCAGCCACCTGTTGGATCTGTTAGTGTTTGTCAAATCTTTAATTGGCTCTTAATATTTTTTCTCCTAATCTGTATCAGAATAATTGTGAGTAACAGCTCTTGGCCTACATGTTATTGAATTGCAAAATTGACTATTTGTGGATTATGCTTCTAAATTTTTAGTAATTTTCACGTCCCATACTATTTAGGGTTTGAATTGAAAGTTGAGGTGAATTGTCTCTACATCGTGCCCTTAAATTGCCCCATTTGCAGCTTAATTTTAAAAAATTTCCTCATTTTTTTCATCATTTATCACTGAAGCACTGAATGATGATCAACTTTTTGTCTCGGTTTGCTAGGTGGACTTGGGCAAGTTTGAAGGAAGTGTTATGATCATCATCAACTTGGTCATAAACACATTGCATCTTACACTGTCAATGGTCATTGTTTCTCTTCTGTTTTCTATTGCTCTGAAAACCAACATAATGAGAATCCAAGAGTACTATACATTTAATAGAAAATACATGTAGTAATATGAAAAGCATCGTATAGTTTGACATTAACATTAACAAGTTTAGGTATGGTTATGCTGACATTGATAGCTAACCATAGGTCAAGTTTCTTTATGGCAAGATAAACAAGTTTTCAACTGAATTTCTTTACAAATATGTTCTTTTTACAATTGCATTGGTCTTTCCTTCTAAAATCACAATTTTAGTAAAATTTGGTCAACTTGGATGTCTGTCTTTTATTCTTTACTAATCAATTGCATATATAGACAAAAATTTGTGAAACATGCCACATGTTTGATGAAACAAAATGTTCTTCCATTGAAGAAACAAATGCTTATTATTGTACTTTAGTTTGTGCATTTTACAATAGATGTATGAATGATGTTATCCATGCTGTCCAAGATAAGGTGATTTGTGAGAAATTGACAAAAAAAATTAAGCACTCCCTCAAACATTCAAAGTATTTGTACAGCAAATATACATGTGTAGTTTTATTCAACTCAAGATATTGATTTTGTGTTCATTTAAAATTTTATTGGTTATTTCCTAAGTGCACAACCAAACCAGGTCATTTTCGAATCTTCGTAAATATGTGAAACATTTGATCTTGGATAAGATATCAACGTGAATGATCTTTAAAAATAAAAGACTATTCCTTAATTCAGCATATGATACATGTATTACAGGTTTTTCATGCAAGTGTTACGAGCACCATTTTTACTGAAGCGGTTCACGCACATGGGTACCGAATTTTTTGTGCCACAGGCAGAAATATGCTCGCAACTGCTGCAGGAACAGTCTCGTTCTGTGCAGTCACCATTTGTTTGATGTGATGTATGTCCGGTTTGAGGTACAACTTTTTTAGTTCTTGTAGTGACACCGAAAAAAGCCATCAACCTTTAAGATCTAGTACCATTACAAACATGACAAAAGGGGAAGGGAAAGGGAAATTTAATAAAATGCTAGACAGTATTCAAATCTAAAACAGATGAGTACTGTAAATTCTCTTTTGAAATTGAATTCATAACAAACACCACAAAAAAAAATGCCAAGAATCGTATGGCATATTTGTAAAAAACATGGCGTCAAAATGAAACCATTTTAAAATAAAAATAAAGTTAAGGCCTTTTTTAGTTTTTTTCCAATTCTTATGTTTAAAATTTTTAGGAAGTGTCTTATTTTTTTTTAAATACCCTAAAAGAACCCTGTCTAGTTCATTTTAATGTTGGCCCATACAAGGCTCCAGTGAATTACAGAGCCACTTTGTAAACGTAAGAAGAAATCTAAATTAGAAGCAACACTTTACATCTATTTTTGTACTGACCTCCCTTTGAAGTATCCACCTTTTGAGACCAGCTCATATTATTATAGTACTTCTGAAATATAGATAAGTATCAAAGCTAAAAAAATGCGAGTGATCCAGGTGGCATACCACAAATACATGTGATTACTCAGCTTCTTTTCAATGTTTTATGGGCAATACAATTTCTTGAATGAAAATCATTTATTAATATTATTTTGTATTGTCTAACTAAGGCTATGAGAGACAAGAGCAAGTAGCGCAACTGCAAAGTCGCTCAAAATGTCAAAGGTGAAATAAATTAGCACATCAGGCAATGCGATTTTCTGGACACTTAAAAGTATTTTCTCACAACTTTCATCATGAGTGTTCAGACTGGACTCCTGAAGTGGTGAGGAGTTTTATCTCTGATAAATCTAAAAACATAGCACTTGTCCATATTTAGTCAAGTGATTGTCACTAAAGCAACAGCAATAGCAGCTGTACTTCTATTCTCATTTGACCTTTTGAGTGATGTAAAAACCAAAGAATCAAACAAAAAGTTCACACAAATATTTGTCTTCTGTCTTTCCTTATAATGTCGCATAATTGCAAATATAAAGCAATGATGCCTATAATATGAAAATTTCACTGCCTCTGTAGTTTTAGCTATTCAATGTTTCAAATAATCCCATTCTATTTCAAGAATGAACAGCTTTGGAAAATTGACAATTCATAAATTTCCTTCAAAGGGTAAAGGCTTTAAAATACCCTGAAACATGAGGTTCTAAAATTAATAAAGTGTTGGCTTCAGAGGAGTATCTTGAAAGGTTCAATTTCCAGCTTTGTGGAACAAAGTATAAGGTGGTGCTTAGTTGTGGGTTTTAAGTGAAAGTAAATGAAAAAAAAATGTTTGCTTTCTGTGGGGTTTGAAAATTTGGCTTAAATTCAAAGATGAATCCTTGCCCTTTTGCCTGTCAAAGAGAGCAAAGTCTACAAAACTGCCAAAACACTCCTTTAAAAACAAGAGCAGGTTTATACTAAATCTCCGCATGATTTTTTGATTTACATGCAGCACTTGAGCGACTTTTTAAAATTAATCTACAAAAAAAAATAATCTGTGTACTAATCAAGATGTCTGATATTTTTAACCCTAGAAGAGTTGCATAGAACTAGGCTGTGTAATATAAAAAAAAAATTAAAAAGAAAGATCATACATGTTGTAATAAGTCCCTTCCTAAGAACTACTTTTTCCTTTGCAACTCTTTTTTTTTAATCACTAAGCCAAGAGAGATACATGGTGTAGATGAAAAACAATCAATATTTGACTAGATTTACATATTACATGCCAACCAGTATGACCATGAATTTCTAATCTTAATTCAAACCTTGTAAATCCCTACATCATGTACAGGTATTGTACCAGTCATTATGAATTGCATACATTGGAATTAAAACAATTAAAAAAGCCCTAACTTTTTTACATACATGTGAAGGACTTGTAGTGTATGCTTGAGACGTAAAAATTACATGTATTGTCAATTTAATAGAAAACAAATCACTATCAATCATTGAATTCTTTTTTTTTGGGGGGCGGCAACCACGTCACAAATTCATCTTCATTTGATGACACATTGTAAATCAGGTTAAAGAGATGACACTGTGCTACTCCACCTGCGTGTGTGTGTGTGTGTGTGTGAGATCTGCCCACCTGCTTCACGAACAAGAGTCTGCAGCCAATGAATAAGCTTAGGACTAAGAAAGAGTTGGTGTAGGCAGTCTTGTAGTAGGATTCAATACTAGGTATGAATCATTTGTGGACTGCAAGGGAAGGGGAGTAGTGTGTGCTCACTGCTCAGTAACTGAACCATTCATTGCTGGCTAGATCTAGCCTAATGGATAAACTAAAGAATTTTTGTATTTATTATAATTTAATTTATATGCTGGCTAGATCTAGCCCAATGGACAGACTAAAGATTTTTTTTTTGTGCAATATAATGCTGCCTTCAAGAAAAAAAACAAACTTCCAAATCAAACAGTTCTTTACCCAGCTCACTGAACAGGAGCCACCATCACGAAGGATATATCCATCCCACTCCTAGAAGTTTGAGAGTCACTTCAGGATTAAATAGAATAAGTAAATAACTTTGTTGTGAACCCCTTAACCCTTCCCAGAATAAGTGCAACTGATAAACAATTGGTGCACCTTATTGAGGCATTACATTTACAATTACCAAACTATAGCTAAAAAAAAACAACAAAATTTTCAAAACAAGTAAAGGAGAACACATACAATTGAAATTATGTGTACTGCATTTTATTCATTAATATTTCATCTTGCTGCTTGAATGTCACATGAGCAAGCTTTCACCATAGCCATATCAAACTAACTTAAGGTGAATAAATAAATAAATCCAGCCCCTTAGAAAAGGCCTTCACAGCTTCCCAAGTATTTCGGGCTTTTAAGTGGGTCATTATTAGTTTGACTTAAGGCTCCTCCGACTTGGTTTGTGTATTTGAATGCATATGTTTGACACATAGTGTCAGTTGTCACCCCACTGTTTTCATTTACGTAAGAAATTATGTAAAATGGCAACAGAAGTGAAAACAGTTTGTATGGTATTTTGCAAATTCAGTCAGGTACAAGAACAATGTGTTCAAGGTAGATCACAGACAAGGTTATGGGTAGTGTTATATTTAAAATAGAGGCATAGTTGCTCCTCACTTAAACTGAGGTTAATGTGTGCTTGAGCCATAAGATCTAGGTAATCTTCCATCTATCAATATATTATTTTAAAAAAATTGTTGAAAAAAAAAGGGTATTATGTGTCAACTGCTTTGGGAACTTTTCAACCCCAACTGATTGCTCTTCAAGCTTACAAACTGTTAAAGAAATGAAAACAAAATAAACCATTATCAAAAAAAACCAACCTGGATATTTTGCCTCAACTCTAAGGAAAAAAATCACATAACTTAACAGCAAGAGCAGAAGGTAGTCTATAGGACATCACATAAAATGAATCAATACTTGCTTGTATCCTCCCTCAGAGTGATAAACTGATGACCACATACAATACTTTTTTTTTAAATTTAATAACTTAAAGAAAAAGTTCCTATAAGGCTTAAGTCAAATGTCTCCAAGAGAAATGCTGAGCCCCAGCATCTAGGAAGACGATAAAACCAGTATCAAAACTTTTCCATCATTTCAATAATCACACACAAAAGTTATCTGTAAATAAGTTATTTACCTATTGAAGAAAAGATAAACCATCCAGCAAATGAATAATGAAACATTTCCAAAATGTTGTGTTAAAATGAAAATACTAGACATGATAGCTTTAAGCCATTTTGCTTTCTTGAAAGAATTTCCAGTAATAAAAGATTTCACAGAGTTAAAAGAAAGAAATAACAATTTACTCATGCATACTTTTGTTTTAAATTTGTGTTGTATGCTAAGACTAAGATAAAACAAAAAGATTCTTAAGCTATGTGATACATATCTTGATATATATAAAAAGTATAGTTTAAATTTCCAAGCAGACATGTTAAAATTGGGACTCTCCCATTTTCTCTGAACATCATAAAAAGAAGATGAAAGATACCTCATTTATGTTAATTTTTTTTTTATGAATGAAAGATCCTTTATTTATGTTCATTCCCTTTTGTAAATGAACACTGTAAAGACACAAGCAGTTCCTCATATAGATGAAACTCTGACTTGAAATTGATTTTCCCCTCCCCCTCAAAATATGGTTGTGGCATCTAATTTTATGTGAAGAAAAAATCTTGGCTTGATCACTGGAGAACTGTTGAAATAGATACAAAAGATAAAATTGATGAATTTGTAACATCTGAGATACATCCAACAACATTTAAAAAAAAAAGCCTAGAACTAAAAGTAATCTAGTAATAAATTCATAAATCCTTGTTTCTATATTACATTCTACTACGATTAACTCAATCCCTCCGAAGTAATTCCAGCTCAGGTAAAGCCCTGACCCTAAGAGAAGGGACATAATCCATACAAAGAACAGATACATTTTATTTAAAAAAAAAATCATTACAATTAAACAAAACAAGATAAAATTATGAAATAAACTATAATAAAAACAACAACAAAAAATCCCAAGAACTCTTGAATTTTTAATTAAACAAGGTTTTATGACAAAACCCATTTTTATAAGAGTAGACTTTTTCACTTTGGCTGACTCAACCACCATTTCAGTTTTTTTCACCATCAACACTCCACTCCACCACCATTTCAACATCACAATCTGACTCCAGATCTCTAATGGGCAATGGGCAATATTTTCATGTTAATAAACACACCCAAACACATCAGGAATTGTCCATAAACTGTAATTTCTTGTACCTCACTGTAATGAATTACTGCCAAAGCCTAATGTTGGCAGGTCTATGAAATGTCTCAAATCTATGTGTATATCAAAATTGAGCCAGCACCTTGGAGGGATTCTGGACATAATGAGACATTTCTGTTTTGAGACTAGTCTAAGGATGAATCTTTTTAATATTGTGTCTATGCAAGGTTCAAACATTATTTTTTGTTTTTCTCTAGAGAATCTAGAAAGATTTGGTGTCCCTGTCATTTATCTTTTCAACATAGGGCTTGTAATGTTTTCCTCGAAAACCTTCACTTTAGGTACCATTTTCAAGCATAATGAACATAGCAAGTTACATTGCACCTTCTGCCATTTGGTGTGAGTCTGTAGTCTGCTGGCTTGGCAGTCCAGGAGTGCGGAATCCAGGAGGGGGATTGTGTGTATGATGAGGACCTGCACCCCAGCCACCGGAAAGTGGGAATTGTTGCACAAAAGGCAAGCGGTGTGAAGGGCCATCACATTCTGTCAGCTGCTGCAAGGACTTCAGCCAGTGTGGGGCACTTTCTGGGAAAAGCCCTGACCAAGCACAGTGTGATTTCAATAAAAAATAAAAATTGAGGATGTGCCTCAATTAAAACATTTTTTACCGTTTGTAAAAACAAATTATTTTTTTTTTAAATTTGGTCGTTATAAATCCTACATTCTTAATTGTCTTAATAACTCAGAAGGCCTGTATTCTGTGAAATCAAGAAAATGACATTGCATAACATTAACAGAAACCATTTATTATTAGAGTTACATTTTTTTTTCCTTATCCAATGACAAAAGTTTGTTAGATTGGAAAACTTAGTTCTCTTTTTTCATTATAGTCCCATAGAAGTAACCTTATCACTCCTGTGACATAGCTATGATCCTCTGCAGGACAACCATTTATGACTATTAACATCTTGTTTTCATACTAATAGTCAATACTGATGAAATAAAGTTCTTTGAGTTCAAATTTCATTACATTCCATTTCATACATTTTGTTGAAACTAAATATAACAACCTGATAGTTTAACTGAAAAGAAATTTGAACCAAAATTTTCTTTAGTGATAGTGTCCCAATTAACTGTTGGCAATATACATGTATTTGGAATTCTTATTGAATCTGAATGCATAGGTTGGTTTATTATATAGATAACTAAGATCTTTCTCTAGATCTGGACGTAAGTAGTAGCTGTAGAAGACATGTTTAACACCAGAAACCTGTAAATTGAATGGTTCAGAGACAAATGATAAAAATGTAGATCTAGATTATTTTGATTTCACTTAAGTAAAACATGAGCTTCAATAGTTTAAATGCCACACATGCTTGACAAACTGGTATTGAAAGATATTGAAAGTCAAGGTAATTTTTTTAGATGGGGCACTAAACATAATACAAGTACCACCCCCCTTTTTTGCTGCCACTCCTTGAAACTGAATTTACTTGTACATTATTTTGTTCAGATTTTGTGAAATGTTTGAATCAAGCACTGTGATATTGGCTATATTTCAGTTTTGTCCTCGATATTGGCTATATTTCAGTTTTGTCCTCATTCCTTCAATCTAAATATTTTTAGAGAGAAATTTGTGTGAATGGAAGTCCTTTTTGGTCCATTTTCGTTAAAAAATTCATTTGACTATTTTTGTCTTTGTCTTTCACAGTGATGCCAACTGGATGATTTTTTTACTGAACTTTTTCGCTCAATGCGGCGGCCTAGCATAATGAATACCGGTATCTAAAAATAACCCTAGAATCTTACGCAAAGCAAATAAAAGACTCAATCAAATAATTGCCTTAGAAAAAACAACAATAATAAACATATCACATTCTCCATATTTAACCAATGTCTAGCCTATATGAATCTAGAATCTAGATCTAGATTAGTTCTAGACCTGATTCCTCCACATTAGATATGGATCCAAAATCTAGAATCTAGACCTAGATTTCATCCAGACACTAGATCTAGTTCTAGATCTGATCCCTCCATATCGATCTAATTTCTATAGATCTACAGTTGTGTCCAAATAATTCGAATCCGGATATTTTGAAATCGTTTAATTTCACCCAATTTTTCTCTATTTTAAGCTTTTTTAAAAAATATCGGTTCGTTCGAATTTTGAAATAAGGATCCTGTTAATTCGAAAAGGTTTTGGCGTGATTTTTTTTTCTGTCACGGTGAAAGCACTTTTCCAGGCTTGTAAAACAATGTAGTATGTACATGTAGTGCTATGCTCTGCGCGGCAAGTGATTCTGTCGTGTGTGTGTGCTTGCCTACATTACAGGCAAGAGTCTGCAATAAGGCTACAAGAGAGAAAGGGATTAGACCCAACCCCACTCCCCTGCACACTTGTACGACATTCCTGATCTGTCATCCATTTTTGTAACTCTCTTTCTCTATATATTCTGATAATTCGAATACCTTTTTTATCCGAATGACTTCGTTATAAGCAGACTCGACCAGATCTAAATCAAATCTAAACTCCAGATCTAACCTCTCAATATTGCCCTAGATCTAACTTAGATTCTACAGCTACACCCGCCAGAGCAGCCACTGCGCCCAACAAAATCCTCCACTTTAATCATTTGTTGAAAACCACACCGTGCACATCTAATCTAGACCTAAACTTTGAAAATTACTTAAACCCTTCCATTGGCATAAATCTAGATTCTAGATACAGATTACCTTTAGATCAATCTTATTTCACAAACTAACACAATCCGAAAGAAAGACTGAGACCTTTAACCTAGATTATATAGATAGATCTGATCTAGATCTACATCACAGCAGTAAAAGCCTTCAGATTAAACATTACCTAAGTGACGAGTTACCTAAATTTTGGAAAGTTTTTCTTTATTTATACCGTTTACAATTTTTGGAAAATTTTCCATCTTTTCCTTAATTCCTCGCAGATTTGCACCATGATTGATGGACTTTACAGGAATTTGGCTGCTGATTATTTTTTTTTACTGAAAATCCGTAAATTTACGGAAAATTGTCATCACTGCTTTCAGCTTTAGCACTCAAGGCCAAAATATGAAATTGCAGCTATGCTTATTGAATGGTGAGTTTTACAAATTCCGTCCACCATGTGTGGATAAATATTTTCATAACCTGGATCAATGCCGCTGGAACCAGAGAATAGGAAGCGTGATCACTATCATATTATGAATCTTCTGCTTAGCACGATGACAAGTATAGAATTTTGCCTCTAGATAACCAATTATTGCGACACCAAGGAATGAAGCATTGCTAATGATGTCCTTTTTTAAAGGAGAGTGATGAGCCCCTCTTCAATATGAATTAAGCTCTGGATCCACAAGAGACATAAATTATCAAACCACCTGCACCCATATAAGGATCAAATAATGGGAAAGTGGAACCCAATGATACTCCAAAGGGAATAAATTTTGATGAGACATTTAGAATGTAGAGGTAGCATTTGCACCAGCTGATATAGGTCAAAAATACAGAAAGGGATACTGAAAGGAAAAAGGTGAGAGATTTGCACTTAGCTAAAGATAATACTAACTTCTATTTAGTAACCTGAACAGATTAGGCGCATCGATTAACCCTGTTGTAATGTGAAACATTCATTACCAAGGAAACAAGGAAACAAAACCAGTTTTAAGATTTTAATGAAAGAAAAGCACTGTGAAGACAGCATCGCTGACAATTAAATATTGAAAAGCATATACAAAATTGAATTCATGAGTGCTGTGACCAATGTAAGATGAGTTTGAGGCTGCTGCTAAAAATATATTCAATAAAAACTGTCAGGTCTATTCCTGATCATTACTAACAAAGTCAATAATACTTTCCATATAAAAACCATTCATATGAGCAACGCACACAGAGAACAACCATTACCTGCTGGTTCTGAGAACTGACTGGTGCTAACAATAGCTGGATCATTCCATGCATCTGGAGAAGATGATAAAGGCCAGCCTGCAGAGCAAAATAATTTTATAAAGATAGATAAAAGCAAAATTGACCTTTCTAAACCATCAATCAATCAATACATCTGGTGCATGACCTTCCATGCATCTCAATCTCTGATTGCTTATGTTCTAAACCATAAAAGGTTTAAAATAAAGCCTTGTCATTGCTTTATCCTGCTGAATTACAGTCGAGTCCAAATAATTCGAATCCGGATAGTTCGAATTCTTGGATATTTTGAAGTCGTTTAATTTTACCAAATTTTC
This sequence comes from Elysia crispata, assembly GCA_033675545.1. NCBI lineage: Eukaryota > Metazoa > Mollusca > Gastropoda > Plakobranchidae > Elysia > Elysia crispata. The sequence goes on along the minus strand of JAWDGP010007236.1, from coordinate 137,933 downwards.
TCTCTTTCAGCTTTATTGAAAAATATCAGTTAATTTGCATTTTGAAATAAGGATAAGGTTAATTCAGAGTGATTTTGGTGAGATTTTGCGATTCTGACACAGTGAAAACACTTTCCTGGCTTATTAAACAAAATAGTGCTGTGCTCCGCTCAGCAAGCGATTCTGATGTGTGTATATGTGTGTATTGCATCCACCTATACCACAGGCAAGAGTCTGCAATAAGGTTACAAGAGGGAAAGGGGTTAGGCCCTAGGACCAGTGACCTATCGTAGTTTCCCCCCCCCCATCCACATTTTTTTCACTCTCTATCTCTATGTATTCTGATAATTCAAAGTCCTTTTTTATCCCAATTAACTTCAAAATAACCTGACTCGACTGTATGTGAAACTGAAAGCAACATTTGTCTACATCTCTGAAGCATTTCTCAAAATAAATCCTTTTTTAACTAGCCCTAAGGGTCAAAGCACACAATGTTCCCAAACACTGAAAATCATCGGCTCTGCGGCGATATAAAAAATTTTCGCACAATTCCATTTCTTTAAAGTTAAAAACAAAATAAACAGATTTTGGTAACATACACTGATTCCCGAGAAGAGGATTCAAAGTAAATGGTTTTAAAAATTCATATTTTGTATGAAAATGACTATGCATTGTCAATGACATAAATAGTTCTCTTTTACCTGGATTATTTCATTCATGGGCTTAGGGCAGAGCAGAGAACCTCATTCTCCTTGTTTTAGTAAGTGCCCCTTCACATCTAGAGTCAGGGATAGGTAAAAGCTTGAATTTTTTCAAACTCAAATAAGGCAACAATTGCTGCTTCATCAAAGGCCTTTTCTGAGCCAAATTATCTTGCTTTTTACACTAGTGTCACTTGCACGAATATTTATTGTAATAGTGCTGCTGCTAAATGAATGAGTGTTAGTTTCTTTTGCAGCTTCTTTTGACTGTCTTGAATCACAACTGGGGTAGGTGAGACACTATAGTCCACAGCTATCTGTAGTGGTACTTTAAGGATGCTGCCCTTTCTTTGATTCATAATTGTTTGCTATTTCACTTTCTTTTTCCCCCCTAAAGTTACTTTTCTGTGACTATCGATATGTTTGGCCACATTTTGTTTCTTGGTTTTAAACGAGATCTCACTTGCAACACCTTAACTCAATCCCACCTATAGCACCCGCCGTCGCCCGTGTGGACCACTATATTGTGTACCTATACCGCCCGTCATCGCCCATTCACTTTCACTTTCTGAATGTCTACTTTCTTTCCTTATAACTACCGGAAATCTCATGCAAACCTCATTTACGTTTAGAGAACACTTTAGACTTTGTTTTGGTTAGTTTAGTTTTGTTTTCGGACTAAATTTAGATCTAAAAATCCGATTCGAAATTGACCGTTTTTGTCCGCGATTTCTAGGCCTAGGCTAGATCTAAACTTTGAGTTAGGATGGATGATCTCTTGAATCATCTTAGGGATGTTATAGAAACCATTTATTTTAGTTATCTGCATGGTTATCCCTACAATCAGCATAAAATAATGACCATTGTCCATTTGACATCGGGAGTCAGATAGTGATGCTGAGATGGTGGTGAAATGCGATGTTGATGGTGAAAAAATGAAATGGTGGTGAAGTCAGCCTGAAGTGAAGGAGAAGTCTTAAAAAATTGGTTTACTGTCAAGAAATCTTGTTTTATTAAAAATTCAACACCTCTATTTTTTTTTACAATTTATTTCATAATTTTATCTTTTGTTTGATTGTACTTTTTTTCTTAATGTATAGATCTATTTTTTTTGTACTGAGTTACGCCCCTTCTCTTAGGGTCAGGGCTTTACCTAAGCTGGAGTTCTTTTGGTGGGATTGAGTTAATCAAAACGCAGACTACACCTAAATACGCAGTCTTAACATGTGCTTTATCTAGTTTGGCAAGACAATAAATGGGTGTGTGGGTGCATGATCAGACCCAAAGCTAGGTCCAAAAAATCTGGTTTGTCATCAGTTGTAACAACTTCCAGAGATGAAAACTACACAATTTTTTATTAAAATTTTGAAAGTGGTCAATGCAAGTCCCACAGGCAGAAGTATACCCATGGGAGTCAAAGCCCTAGAATACTCCAGACAGAGCCATTTGGGAGCATTTTGCCATTGATTTTTTCTTATTTTTGTGTGCTTAGACTAAGAGGCTGAACTTGAAGTTTACTATTTACAGCTCTGTCCTTAAAGTGTTTCTGCATCTTCAAAGTTCACTCCTTTATTAGAACACTTCTCTCCTCATGTTTTATGCTATTGCCAAAGACATTTGAGTTAAATATGATTTATATTGATTAGGTCTAGAACTTTCTCACTAAGCCATGCTTAAAAAAAAAAAACAAAAAAAAACCAGAACGCCTAGAACTAGATCTGGAATCATCTGCTTTTGGGATTAAAATTATTTACCTAGATCAAGGTCAGTACTGTCTCCAGATTACAGCAATAAACTAACATTGACACTCGTCTAATTTAATCTGTCTAATTTAATCACAGATCGAGTAGTAAATAAAAATTTAGGTCAACACTAAGAAAATATTATGAAAAGCCAACATAGAGATCTTGTATGAACCTAGATCTAAATTCATATAAAAAAAAGTACAATAAGATCGTAACATACAGCAGAAGCTGATAGTTATAGAGATCTTAAAATCTTAGAAAAATAGATAACAACTCTGGATTACATTTTGATTCCAACAATTTCTTAGATAAGTAAAATATATTTAGTCTTCGAGCAAGAAGACAATTGATGATTATATTTATTTCTCTCAATAGATTTTGAAACATTCTCATAACTGAACTTCACATAAAAAGTAAAGGAAAATAACGGGTTTCAAGAATGTTGGAATTAACTTACTTTTATTCAACTGCTGACTCTGTAGTGTTTGATGGAGGGAGGAGGAAGAGGAAGTAGCTGAGGAGGCTTGTGTTTGCTGCTGTGACTGTTGAGGTGATGCACCGAAGCTAATATTGATGTTGGGCAGCATGGAGCGAAGTTGTTCCTGCATATCTTTCATATTGTATAAGTCATTCTGTGAAACAAAAACATGAGTATATATACTTTTTTGCATCCTGAAATTCTTCAACATAACAGGAAGTTTTACAAGTTAATTGCCAAGATGGTGCAAGTAGCTAATGAAAATTCAAAAGTATGACTAAAGAGATGAAATATGGTTTGGCCCAATAATAGTGACTTTTGAAGCAACAGAAATTCCCCTCCAAAACCTTTTTTCAGAATTTGAGTCCTTCCTGCTTCATATTTGTTAATAAGAAAAACTCCAATGTGGACTCCCATGATCAATGTAACAATGCTTTGAAAGTTAATCTCTCAATAATGTTCATTTTATCCTTGTCTTAGATCTTATCTAGATAAAAAAATATGGTGAAGCCTATATTTCTTGCTGGGAATGCTATCCTTGGGATAATATTCATCAAGCTGATAATAAAACTGCAATATTTGAACTGCTGTGCCCAAAATATACAAGTATGATATAACTTATGACAGCAACAAGTGCACCTATTTCAAATAAAGAGTTTTTTTTTTTTAATGTGCATGGTAAAAAGATAGAATTCAGTTGATCACTTACAAGGACTAATGTCACCTCAGACTGACTTAAAAAATTACTAAGTCTAAATCAAACTCCATATGTCCCATCTATAAATAGCAACACTGAGAAGAAAAAACAACAACAAAATAACTATGACAATGCAGGGCAGAAACATAAATCTAGAGTTTAGACGGATGTTTGCGCTATGAATTATTGCAACCTCACAATTAGCCCGCAGCAAGAACTGTTTGAACCTTAGGAAGTCAGTGCTTATTACATGTCCATTAAATTTACTTTAAACACTTGGTACATTGCTTAGTGCATTCTGTTTTCTAGATGATATTTAGAAATATCCTTGAACAAAAACAATTATGCTAGAAAGTTTGAAGATTTTTTTCAATGTTCGTCAAGTAGATTAATCAAACTTGATCATCAGGTTATACAAACACGGAGGACAGTCATTTTCCATAGTTATAGATAAAAAAAAATGATTCCATAAATTTCAAGCTTCTTGTAATTCCATGCCAGTGAAAAGTGAAAAGTGTAGAAAGACATTGGGTGTTGAGTCTCACATACTTGGGTTTGCTGTTGATGCTGTGTTGGTTGTGGCTGTGGCTGCTGTGAAGGCAGATCCAATGGCAGGTTATGGTAATTTTGAGGAGGGAACCTCTGATGTGTCGGGACAAACTGGGGTAATAGTTCCAGCATTTTGGAATTCGCCATTTCTGGAAATGCAACAATGTTGGACACTGTATAAAATTGAAAAGCTTGGGAATAGAACAAAACTTAAGATAAAATATAGGAATAGGGCCAATTCTACTTACTCTGTCTCGCCTCTATTCTGTTTCCCACACCAAAATTCATTTTTAAATGCTTTGTAAGTTCTTGGTTGATTCTAAGAAAATTAAGTAATTTGACTGATTTGCAGAGGAAATGCAACATCTTCATTAAAGTTTCATAAGGAAAAAATGATCATGTATCCAATGCAACCATCCATACCTTAAAATTTTAACATTTAATCTTTATAATTACCAACCCCTTCATTGTTAAAACAGATCCAGACCTGCCACTCTCCAGGGAAAGAAAATCTGAATGATTCTTTAAAAAAATCTGAATCTGCCAAAAAAAATCTGAATGACTCACTTTATTTTTGCCATCTACAGCATCCATTACAAAACATGTAATGCGGTCTTTGTCAATGTTCATTCATCGGTTTAACTTTGAACTCTGATAAAAACTAGTTTTCTTAGCTTGTAACTCTTCAATGGTGAAAAATTCTAAATAATCCTAAGATCTTTTTTCCATACCTCTTTCTGTTCAAATCAAGTACTATATGCCTTGTAAAAAAACTACTTTTAAGTGACTCAATAAATTAGATGGCATTGGCATTATGCAGCATTTCATGAATTCACAAGGAGCAGAGCTCTCAACCTAGCTCCTGTGGGAAGTGTATATGACTTCAAAAGGCTTATTTTTATATGAAAATAAGTAAATGTGCTCCTTCCTGAAAGGGTTACAAAATGACATATTTGATGCTTTTTCCTGATTTTAGATAATTTTCTACATGGTGTATAGGCCTTTCTCACATTTGACTTGGAAAATTAAAAATCTTATGAATTTCGCTGGATCCAGCTGTTCAAAACGTAACCAAGTATTTCATGGGGTGCAAATTGACAATTTGCTGGAAAGTTGTAATATTTTATTTTATAAATAATCTACTCGTAATACACTCTATTGCTCAATCACTTCATTGCGAAACAATTCAATTTAAGTAAAAAAAATTGTGCTGTGACATTGAGACTAGTTAAGCATGATGTAGCATGTAACTTAGATCTAGATCTAGAATCTAGATCTAAATTCTACATTAGATAAAATGATCAAAATCATAGATCTTATGCAGATTGTAAAGTTTACATCTGGATAAAACTTCTTAGGCCTATTATCAGATGTAGATTTTACTTTTACAGACCTACAATTACTGAATCTTGTATCATTTCATCTTGATTTACTCTGGTTCTATTTAGGATTTCTCAATCAATCTTGATAACTAACAAGATATAGCTGAAATAAACGCTGTCCTGTAGTAGAAATTATACTTAGAAGATAAAATAAGAGTAATCCGTCGCTGGAAGTCTGGATGTGAAGATAGAGAGGTTGCGCAGAGTCAATATTCGGGATGGTTACAACTAAAATATTAATATCAATTTGGATACCGCATTTGATAATATATAATAAAAAAACAATATCGATATAATACAACTATATTGTCCGTATTTATTCTTTTGTGTCGATCTTGTAGGTCTAATTAAAAAAAAAACAACTAAAAATGTTTTTTATTATGGACGTGAAAAGTTAGTTTGCAAAAAAAAATCGGAATATTTCCCCAATATTTGGAAAATCAGAAACGGACCAAATTTGCACAAAAATTGGAATGATTCCGATTAAATAGGTATGAATGACAGGTCTGCAATCTATATTCTTGCGAAAATACACTATGAACCAACACAAAATGAACATTTTTCTTTCTCTAACAAAACACCTGCTGTTATTCAGAAAATCTATCAGTAAAAACATATGGTTCATTAAGAAAAATAAAGAAACATGTATTTTAAATAGGAACAATGATATCACCAGTTCTTTGAAAAAGGCATCTACTTTGCAAAAGTATAATTCATTACTATTAAGCTTGTCCCACCATAAAGCACACTATGCAAGCAGTTTGGTTTATAATGCCTTCAGCCACAATGCACAGTCAGTGTGCCATATTTCCCACATTTTTTCTCAAGGCCCTCAATGTGGTAAAATTAACTTCTGCAACCCAAGCGGAATATTTACAAGAGCAATGCAACGGTCTAAAGGAACTGAAAGGGTGCAGTTGGTATGATAAGAACAGGTTCAAAAATCATTTTAAATTATATAGTCATTAAAGCATCAATAAGTTGTGAGCAGATAGGATGATCTTGAGACATCAAGCAATTCCATCTCATGGATGCTTATGTGCTAATTATATAAACTGAATAGAGATGGAGAGAAATGTAACATGATTAACTTGACATATCATGCACAAAGTAAAATTATACCTGGCCTGAAAAATTGTTGTTGTTGCAGCTGCTGCTGTTGCTGCTGTATCTGTGACATGGAAAAGCCAGGTGGAAGGCTTCGAACCAAGGGGGGATGCTGAGTATTTATGACAGAGCTATGCTGCGTCAGAGTATGGGAGGGGTGGAAACTTGAGTGTGGGGGAGATGCTGTTAGCCTTGACATGTGCAGGGGTAAGTTGTGCTGGAGGTGCTGATGGTGCAGTGATGGCCCCATAATTGTTTGCTGTTGCTGCTGTTGCATACCATTCTCCTTCTCAATCAAGTCTGCTAAACCTTTGAATGACTCAGCACAGGGGTCAAAACCTGGAATGCAAATTATTTTGAAATTTAAAATCACAAAAAAAAAAAAAAAAAGAATACGGTATAAACACTATTAAATTATTTTTTCCATATCAAAAAAAAAAAAAAAAAGGATTGCATTTGATGCGCTGGGATCCCATACAAAATTGTTTTAGATGTGTATCTTGACTCTATCACAGGTGCCAATTGACTATGAAAAAAAAAAACCCTGAACTTTTCCCAGACCCCTAAGTCGACGCGAGAGACTAAGCGAACCAAAAACACAACTGTTCTCAAAATTATATAAAGCACCAAAGAAAATAAAAGGTATAACAGGTCATGGCGACTTACTACCCAACTTTTAGTTCACTGGGCAAAAAGCCATAAGGACGACCCCTCACGCGCCCACCAGGGTCAAGTTACGGTCACGGGTCATAAAATTTTGCCTGTGCAAGCATGGTGCCTCACTCAATTTTCTGACTGATATTTTACATTTTCTTATAACTTTAAGACCAATGGAACTTATATTAAATGATATCCAATTATTTATTTAACTTTAAGGAACATGCAGATAAATATAGCTGTTTTATTTGATATATTTTTATATGAAATATGCTCAATTGTCACTTACCTACAAATAGTAAAAAACGAGCTATTTTTTCAAATGGACTGTGAAAAAGCAAGAGCGGTTAAAATTTAAATAACTTTTATTTGCAACCAACATTTTTCTTCAAAGTAATATGCGAAAATGAAGTAAAAATTGGGCTTACAGTGGTATAAAAACAGCTTGAAATGTAGAACCAAATGGTCAGTAGGGGATGTTAATTAGATGGTCTCTGCTTGAGAGGTGCAGCCGGTTGGCAGATAACAGGCTGATCATCTAGGCTAGGGTGTTAGTTTATCTTTAGCTTATTGGTGCATTGATGATAAGGTTTGTTTTATGACATAATAATAAAGTGACGGACTGTTATAAGTAGGCGTGTTGAATAATAACGAAGTTAATAATGCTAAAATGAGAGTTCTCTTGCCACAATGTACACATTATATACACAAGAATCAATTCAAAGGTCTGTTAACATTAATGTTAGCACTTGTGAGATTTTGGTTGTGTTACAATCTTATTCTTAGTGAGCTTTGGGTGGTCTGCAAAATTGATGTCTCCATAGTGAAAGCTGTCTTTGTTCTCTCAATCTCATACTTCTTGCTCTGCGCTCTATTTTGGCTATAGCAGAATGTAACATTTTCTCTCCCTGTTCATTAAATCCCATAACAAACCTATAGGCCCTCATCCAGCTCACACAATGTTTCTCTAAAATATGATGCTTAGGGGCTATTTTGTTTGGAAATGCATTTCTGTAGTACTTCATTTATAATCCAATAACTTCATCTGCCTTATCTACGTCTGATGAGACATTGGTTGTGAGTGTTAGACTGCTACATGTACATCCCTGAAGCTGTAGTTGACCTTGTTATACTTTAATTCTGGATTACTTTGATGATGAGAGATTCTTGTTACGTGTTTGCTACCACCGTGTCTATTGCTATCTTTGTTAGTTGTTTTTTGGTTTAAGTATCAGTGGCAAAGATTTCCTATAAAGATTCTGCCATGAAAAGCTAGTTTAACAATATTATTTTGATCCTTAGTATCTCTAGCTAGGCTTTTTTTTTTCTTATTTGCACTAAAATCAAGCATCTTCTGCAGCACAGTCTGCACAAATATTTCAATCTGTCAGTATGGTTCTTTTGCGAATGTTCCAGTATGCCTGCTAAGCTACAAAAACAAATGAAGAGAGGTTTTAACTCATGCCCACATGAAGCAAAAAAGTAGGACAAAATAGTTTATCTTACTGAAAAAAAAACCAAAAAAAACGTCCATCACTGTATAGCTATGTTTACTTCAAATGTGTAACATTTAGACCCTATGAAACTAACACATATTTTTCATTATATACCGCTGGCGAAAATTTTCTATAACAAGTCATGATATGAAAAGCCTCAATTCAAAGCTGCACAACACTTTTATTTTTATGCATTTTAGGATACGGTTTCCGATGTTAAAATCTTCAAAGAAAAACGAATTGAAAGCAATAAAAAATATAAAAATCGTTGGTTGCAAAATTTCATTATTATTAATTAAAATATGCACTCACTTTTCTTTCACTTCATGAAACACACTGTGCGCAATCGTTAATAAAACTTCTTAACGGATTTGAAAGAAACAAACACTAAATGAGAGTAGAAAAATTAAAGAACAAGACTGTAGTAAACATTTGAGCATCCGCATCGTAGATCACGCATAAGGACTAGATGATATTGCTTAAAAAATCATCACTTTTAGTCGGACCAGTTATCTCCCCTTGCCTCACGCGCTGGAAGGGCCATAAAACAATTCTTATCAGCGGCACTCAGGGTGGTCACCGTATATCAGGGGTCAGCTAGTGGTCAATCTCGCACCTTTGGGCACGCAAAGGAAACAAAGGAGGAAAAAACTAAAGATCCACTTTTGCAGTGGTTTAGTCGCCGTGAGGTATCAATGGATAAAAATAAGCACAAAGAGATAAACATTACAAAAAGAAAAACATAAAATGCACTGTTTCAAAGAAGTGTTTTAACATTTAATTACCAATTCTTACTACATCTAGATCTAGTTGTATTTCAATTATAAATGTGGGGAAATAACAGAATATTTCTCAACGGTTATTTGCAAAAAAAAAAAAATTTAAAAAGGATTCTTTAATGGAATAGGATAAACATAAAGGAAGGAAAATAGTTTATACAATGACACATACTAAGTAAAAAAAAAAAATTCCAATTCTTCTTGTGGAGCCAGGTCCAGCTTTTGAATCAAAAAGTGGATTTACAGTTTTAAGATAGATCCAACTATCAAGTTCTTCACCTCATTTGCCTTGACAACATCTAGGTCTACAGACCCATTTTCACTTAACTTTACACGCTTTCCTCATCAATATTGCCCTTTCCTTCATTGACAGAGGTCCCTACACGATCTAGATGATTCAAAAAGTTATTCTTGAAGAATCACATTATGAAACAGAAAGTAGCAAGCTAGAAACAAAACTAGAACTTTTCAGAAAGTATGAGAACTCTTTTGTATCTAAGCACAGCTTAAATTAAAAGCATAATGTCAAGGTTTAGAAGAAGAGCATACAGCACATGAGGGTCTTGGATTGATATATGACATAATTTTTATAAGATAAGTTCCGGATTTTTTGGCAAAGATCATTCTGAAGTCGGACAAAATCCAGATTTCTGGATTTATCTGGAAATTTGGCTCTGTAAAGTCTCTACCCAAGGATTTCAGATGACACTTCACTTTATTTTCGTAAGTGCTTACTCATACTGTAACTGTTATAGGAGTGAAATTCTACTGTTAAATGAGTTAATCCTTTGACAGACAAGTTAAAGCAGTTATTGTGATGACACCCGATATCAGCTACATCTTATATATATTCAGTTTCAATTTAAGCTGGAATCTGAATCTAGACATGGCTAGCTAGTTAAAAGCATCTAGATCATGATGTTAATACAGGATCGGACATTTCCCAGATTTTGGTGCAAAAGGAAAAGAAAAAAAAACAACAGATCAAGCCCTTCCTCTGTGCCTAAATCTAGCTCTAAAATCTATATCTCATACAGGTACATCCCAATTTGCACCTTTTTTAATAAATGAGCCCCTAAGCAAGCAAAATGTATTTTTTTCCAATGCTGTAAATTTAAGTGTACTTCTAAAAGTACATAAAAAAATTATGCTCTACTAAAAATGTAAAGTCTGCAAATATTGCATTCCTTGTTTATACAGACCTAAAACTTGCAGTGCTAATGTGTAAATAGTGCTTAAGGAAGGCCTTTGATTACTGCTAATTATTTGGATACTAACGCTTGTGCCAAGTAATTTAAGATTCTTAGTACCTGTTACAACACATCAGCGATTCTCAGAAGGTCAGCTCTAAAATGTTACATTGAACCAAATGTTTTATTTTGTTTATTTATTTGCTAAAAGAGAAAGGTTTCAAATAATTTTTTAAATGGTTTTGGAGATATATTTTAAGACCATCTATATCAAATGTTTGGTTTTCATCATCACAGATTGATTTTCCCAGTTTTACTGATGACATAAAAAGATGAAAGTTTAGCTTCCTTATAACCAAAATACACAAACCATTATTATTTGGAATGAGAAAATAGATGTTATTAGTCATGAAAATACGAAAGTGAATTGAAATGGTAGTAATGGACTTCAATTTGTGTCATTGTGTAAAATTGGAAAGAACTTGATTCAGAATTTTTAGGTTTGCAGATTTTTTAACTTATTCAAATTTCTGTGAAAGTTGACTGTATTTTGATTCCTCACCAAGAGCTAGGGCCTAATGGGTCTACAGTGTTTCTAAGGAGTGTACAAATGAGCCTATGAACATTTTGTTTTTCTCAATATTACATTGACTTAATGTCTGTCATTCTAATGACAGAAATAGCTTGTTCCAGAATTTTGTGTTTGCAGCTTTAAGACTGATTAGACTGATGTAAACTGCCTGGGTGTGGAATCCCCACCATGGGCTAGTGTTTAGAGTGTCTGCAATGTTGATTACAATTCAGTAAAGTAATGTATGAACATTTTGTTCTTTCCCATATTACAGCACCATAATTTTCTGACATTGTAACACCGGAAAGATCTTGAAGAACATAGATCTACAGCTCACACATTGTTGTAAATAATTTATCAATCTGAAACTAAGTTAAAGACGCGCAGTTCCCATTTTTTCCAACTTGGGATTAAGAAATAGTAGAAATTAGACTTAGGAAAATTCTTATACAAATATGAAACGGTAGTAATGAACTTATTAGCATCACTATAAAGTAGGAAGAACCATGATAATACTCAGTCATTTGTATTCGTCGTCCAAAGTTTTAAACATGCTAATCTTTTGAAACAAGTACTTCAAACCAAAGTTTAATACTTCCCAATATCATGGTCAGGAACTTTTTTTCCTGACGTGATCCTCCAGCGGCGATGACTGAAATGGAACTGAATGTCCTTTGTTTATAGAGACTAGTAGCAGAATAAAGGTTTTACAAGAAGAAAGAGGTAATTTTCCGTGAACTTGAAAACTATGGTTCAGTTCAGAAAGTGAAAGTATAATCCTGACCTTATAGTATGACATGAAACGACCTAGTTTGCTTTCAGAGGTCTAATCAGATTTACAGGTTTGCATTCACCCTGATTATTGTAGAGAAGTGAATTCTATTTTTACCATCCTTCTCTGTACAAGCATATAGCAAGCTAGCTAGGCTTTTACTACAGCTAATCTGCTCTGCTTAAAGTAGGCCTCTAAATGATATAGAGCATAACATAAGGAAGCACACATTAAAGATAAAATTTAAAAATACTTGTGCACTCTGTTAGTTCCGTTTTTCAATAGAAAAGGTACCGTTTGACGAAATAAAAAAAAATGTATAGGTTTTACGGACTTAAGTGGCCACTTCGTAAAAACAACCACTCACAAACACCTCTTATATGTGACATTTTTTTTAATTGACGAAATGGTTACAGGTTCAATACAAAACTGTACTGAGTTGAATTTTGACATCTGATAGGTATAAAATAGTGATAAAATGTTATATCCTCAACATGGGCTTGGAAGAATACACTAAGAATATTATTTTTATCTTTTAGAAATGCGAAAAAAAAAAAGTGCACAAAATTGCCCTTCTAGACCACAAATGACCTTTGGAGAATTTCTCGCATACAGTCTTTCTTCCAATATATATTTTCAAATGATTTGTCACTTCACTTTTCACTTTGAAAACTGAAACATGATGGCTTTGGGAAATGTGTAATGAAATTTACAAAAAAACAAAAAACACAAAAACAGTACCTAAATCATCATCTTGTGGCACTTCTTTCTGATTGAATCCAAAAGCTGCTGACCAATCAGTTGTAGAAGATACTGGAATAGCATCTGACATTTCTTGGTTGGGTAAAGCCACACTTGGTATATCTGGATCCAAACAATTTAAAAAACACACACATACAAAAAAAATATTGTTTCTTCAAGGAAAATTGAATAATATCAGACTTACCATATAATGATTCCCAAAATTTATAAAATCAATTTTATTTTGCCCAGCAGGGGGAAAAGTGTCAAGACTTAATTTATTTCAATCTAAATATTGACAAATGAAATATATAAATATTATTTTTGTAATAATTATATTGCTCCCACCTTGAGAGGAATTTGATTGACACTGTGATGTTCCTAAAGGGCTGTTAAGCAAATTGGAACCAAAAAATGAAAGACCTTGGGTACAGTCTGTTTCCGAAAACCCAGGTCTACGATTAGACCCGATTGCACCCACCAACCCAGCCGACAGGCTGGAATTTGTTTGTTGATGAACCTCTTGATGCTGGAAAAAAAAAATGAAGAGTTTGAGTTTTGAAAGCTTTAAGGGGGTTCCTACACTGAAAATGCTAAAATCTAAAATACCATTCTAATTAACTTGTTAGACCCTCACATCCAATAATTATGGCTAAACTTAAAATATTATGGTAAAAATTTGACTTGGAAAGCATAAATTTTGTTTTTATTGTCTAAAAGGGGTCCCGGAATACAAAAAATCGACCTTAAGGGTACCATAAACTAGAATTGAAAAATCTCAACCAGGAAAGCTGCCAGAGACTTGAAAATTGACAAGCAAGTACAGATTATGTATATAAACAATCATACACACCAGAATTTTGATATCTTAATATTTACTTGAGTTATCATGTTTTAGATAAACTGCATTTTGCGAAATGCAAAAAAATGAAATTTTGTGATAAAATTGAAAGAAAAAAAAGAAAAAAGAAAAAAAGTAAAGTAAAAAGAGCTAAACCCTTCTGTATGATTATAGAGAAACAATAGTAGAAGATGTGTGCAAAGTTTCAGATCATTCTACAGGGTAGTTTTTGAGAAACTTCATTTTAAATGAGTGCTGGGTATGCAAAAATGCGATTTTGAGAAAACTCAAAAAAAGTGTTTCAAAATGCCATAACTTCAATATTTATCAAAATAAACTCTAAAAACCTGTAAAATTAAGCTGCCCAACATCCTTATCAATTAAAAAATAAAGAACAATACAAATTTAAGCTATTTTATTGATTTATTTGGGTATATGATGCATAGAGGTATTCGCAATGGCAATTTCAGTCCGTCCGCTGAATCAGAAAAAAATTCATTAAAAAAAAAATAATGACAGTAGGGTCCTAAAATTTTTTGCAGTGTTTTTCTGTGATGTTACCTGCCTAAAACACAATTTATCTTCAATATAATTAAACTGTGGATTTTTTAAAAAAAATTTTGTAAAATGGAAATTATAGAAGAGATAAGCGTCAATACGATGAACCGAGATAAGATGACCAAACAAAATTTGATACACAAGTGATAAAAAATATCTAATAAAATTGAAGAGAGAGAAAAAAGACCAAATCAAGGTTAGTGATTCATTTCACTAAAAGGTTGTAGGCTGCAATTGTTACCACTGTTAGTCAAAAAAAATTTTTTTTTTTTTTTTTTTTGTGAACTGCATGTTTTTGTCACGTGTGTTATTTGTTAGTTACAAATTAATGTGAACTAAAAAGATTTTATCTGTGGAAAAAAATTAAACTTTGATCAAAAGATATGGGCTAAGCATAATCCACTTGACCATAAGTTGCGGTGACAAGTGATTTTAGAAGCCACCTGGTACATACTGCGAACCACCCTCCTTAGACTCCAGCCTCTGCTCCTCTGCTGCCGTAGCATTGCGGATGATGGTACGGCGGCGCCTTCTCTGCCAACCATTTCTGTCACAAGCGACAGCTCGCCTGTTCATGTCGTAGCTGTGATCCTCAAGTAAACTCCATGACATGGAACTGCCGACATCCTCTTTGCAGGAGGTGCACTTGATTGATTTGATATCATAAGACTGTTAGCTTCTGCACAAATCCCAGGTTCTGGGACTTCCTCTTCTCTATTTGTAGACTGCTATGATGGCACAGAGGACATGCCAAAGGCGCTATCAGGTGTCTAAGAAGACTGAAGTACACTATCAGACACCCTTCATCATTTGTAGTTGACCCCTCATCAGCAAACACAGAAAGCCTTTCGCTTATAGGCTGATGTCTGAACAGATATCATCTCCTCTAAGGATTCGCAGGGCTCCAGTTGTGGCTCTTCAACTGGAACAGGTGGTTCTTCCTCTGGTAGAGTTGGCTCTGGCAAAGGAGGGACACCATTTCCATTTCCAACTCGAGTGCGTGCAAGAGCAAGCTGCTGCTCATCTTAGGAGGCATGACTGGAAGGAAATTAAAAAAAAATTGCCTTTGAATTTGACAAATGAACGTACAAAAAATCGTTCATCATTGCAACTTTGAAAATGGTATAATACTTGTACTAAGAGGGTGAAGACAATCTTCATGTACACAAGATAATAGGAAACAAAAAATATTCATGAGCCTTATAAATATGGTTCTAATTTATTTTACACAGATGTCATAAAACGATCCGTATTTTTACCTAAAATCTGATTCACAATCTATATTTTATGTACAGACGCAGTTATACTCATAGCTCAACTAGATCTAGACTAGATCTCGATCTAGAATCTAGGTAGTAGATCTACTACAGTACTAGTGTTTTCTTTCCAGTGACGTCAATGTTGAATGCCAGTCCTTTTTTTTTTTACGAGGAACTATCGAAATATTATCTAAGTACAATGGTTGGGATGTCAGCGTTAGATATCTAGACCAGACCGTAATTCAAAGCACTATCCTAGCTTAGGCTAGATTAGTAAAAATCTACTTTTAGTGATCAATCTAATCTAGATTCTAGACTAGATCTACAGATCTACATCTAGATTCGTTAGATCATACACTGCCATTATCAAACTCTAATAAAAAAAAATACATGTACATCTACTAGTACAAAAATACTTACCTTAAAACGTTAAAAAATTGATGAAAGCAAATGCTTTTGAAACCAATGAATTGAATTCGCCGAGAAAACACGTTTCATGAAAGTGAAATCATCAACAAAGCCGAAACAGCTGATCGAGAATAAGTCAGTTACTAGCGAGTTGTGCAAAAACAATTTGGAAGGCCAAAAAAAGAGGCCAAAAGCATCTGCCGATGTTATTATTCAAATTTAACACGGAAATGTGCAAAGTTAAATGATTTAAGTACTTTAAAATATCATTATTGTTATTTGAAGTATTAAAAAGTAAATTAATATGAATAAGACTCGACGTCAATTACACCATGGCTACAAATAAATTTGATCGTAAAAAACGCAACATGACATACAAAACTGTCGATAGTCCTTTTCCACAGCACTGCGCATGCGCATGATGTTATAGGTCAAGATGGCAGTTATTGTTTTTGATAGCAACCAATCAAAAACGTGCTTGGGTGTCTTGTTTGAGTAAAAATAGCGCAAACCTTTATAAACAATGACGTACGGCGTTACTGTAAAAGAACAGCCGAGGTCGTGACCTTTCCAACGATACCAAATAGTCTAGGGTTTTGATTCTCGAACCGGGTTGTAGGAACCCTTGAATTTTTAGTTTTCGTGAAGATTTTCTGACTTTTCTTGGCGTTTTTGGGTGGGGGTGGCCTCATAAAATGCGTTTTTTTACAATGTTAGACACGTTTTCTTGAGTTAGACCTTTGCAAAGTGCATTTCAGATGATTTCTAGTTGTAAAAATGGGTAAAATTGAAAATTCGATACTGGGTCGCCAAATCGAGTCTCAGACAGCCTCCTACACCCGCGATAGGCCTTAAAAAGTTTGCTCTCAAGCACAGGGATCTCAACTCAAAGTCTAGAAAACCACTGAACTTTTCGTGGAAGTGCGCCACTCACCATAAATAAAAACCAGCACGCGCAGGGGAGCATATTAGAGTGTAAATAAGACTGTTAATTTCTTATATTATGTGTCTCAAACATTGAAAAAGGAAGAAATCTGAGAAAAACAAACAAAAAAAATATGGAAGACCAAGGATTCACAGAAGCAATTGATTGCAAAACCTTGGAAAAGGCAAAAACCACGTTTTTTTTTGCGGAAAAGTGAGATCCCTGAAAATAGAAACCTCCAAGCCCATCAGAATACATTCTGAAAATTGACTGGTCAGTTAAATAAGGCACATCTCCTTTACATTTAAGGCATAATCTACATAGTTCTATCATCATAAAGACTTTAACTTTGCAGTAATTTGTGACACATAATGCTTGTACTTGTTTCTACATGCCCTTTTCAGGAAATGAAATTTTTTAAAATCCATATCGCCATTCAAAAGCTGAAAACTTACTTTTCAACCTGATATTTTGGGGACAAATTAGAATATGGATAGGGTGAGGATAACTGAATACCCAAGACTAGAGCAGTATTGTTCACCTACCGACAACACAGGTGGGTTATCCTCTGATGATGACTGCTGTTGAGGAGACACACCCTCAGAGCTCCCACGCCTTGGAGATGGCAATGGTGGATTTATAATATTTCCAGTTGATTTGGTGTTACTATCACCCATCACAGGTGTGGGAAGGGGAAGACCTCTGTGAGATATTGGCACTTGTTGCAATTCTACTGGCTGTTGCCTTGAAGTATGGGAACTTACTTCTGGTTCATTTTCTGGTGGACTTGAAGACAACGATCTGGAACTGCCCATGGGATTGGGGCTGTAGTAGAAAGTCATAAGTGCAAATACAAGATTGAATTTCCAAATAATTGAACCATGCCCAAATGGCCCCCTCACATTCAACCAGTTTTAGATTTTCGTGATCAACAACCTTTACTGCTGTGTTTGTACCGAAAAGGAGACACACAATACAATATTATTTGCTGACAATAAGCTCCAGCACTTGCCTCATTTGATATCACTACTATATGTACAAGGTTACCTTTGACCATATGCTTACTGGGGTAAATCAAATTTCAAATAACTGCACAAAATTAAAACTACAAAAGTTTTTTTTTCTTCTGCTTACTGAACAAAAAACAGTGACAAATTAAATTGCAAAAAGCTAGAAAAGAAAAACAGATACACAGCCTATTTCTGTTGTGCATAGCAATTAAGATAAAAATCAAACAAGCTTTTTAGAAGTACTTTATAGCTATGCATACTTTCAAATCATTTAGATTTAAATAGCAAGCTAAGGCTCTTTTGTCAAGTGCAACAATTAAAAAAAGGATAAAAGTTGTTAAAAAAAACACTGACACATGGCAAAATAAGCTACACCAACAATAGAAAGGGGGTGTGAAAATGTTCAACATAGGAGAGAAACTACATTATAATAAGATCAATTGTGAGCACCAGAACACAAGTTACATTAAACTAATAGGGAAGATTCTACCTTGGTATAAGGTTTTCATCTGTGCTATTTGTAGAATTGCTGCCCCTATGCCTTCCTGAGCCCACAGCTCTGTTATTGCCGTTACTGCCTCCACCACCAGGCGGAGTATTGGTTCTAAAAGGAGCCTTCTATATGGTGGAAGAAAGTAAATACAAAAAGAGTCATATGAATGACTGGAGGATTTGTTTTTTACATTTAAGGAAATCACCTGCTAAAATACCTGTTGTTATATCAACAAAAACATAGCAGACTTAGAGTGCACATCTAACTCAATGATAGTTATACTTATATGATATTAGCTAATAGAGAAAATCACTAGAAAACCTTTCTCAGATTTTCAGTTTACATTTTTTAGAGCTTATTAGAGCCACCCCCCCCCCCTCTCCCCTTTTATTGGTTCACTAAAAAAAAAAAAAAGAAGAAGAGCTTTTTAAATCTAGATTGAGATTTAATACTTCATCTCAAGTTCTCTGCCATTTTATCATTGATGCACTGTCAGTATAAGCTCTTTGTGGAAACATAAATTCACTTTTGGTTTGCAACATAATAACATACCAAACCAGAAAAGTTAACTGCATTCTTGTTGCAGTTATGTATGTACATAAGTCATGATAATTGTACACAAATGGAGGCTGCACATCATTTGTAAGAACAACTCAATGATAAAGCAGGTAATTTTTGCTCAATACATAGATTTGTGAAAATATTGAATAATCGAAAAACCATTAACATTTATTAAGGAATTTTAACATATCAAATAAAAACTGACCTGCACTCTGCCATTAGCAAGATGCTCTGATTTGCCATTGGTTGTAAGTGTACTGTCTAATAAAGGCCATCCACAATTGTTTACCATAGCATGACCATTAGTGTTGCCACCCCCACTTGTTCCTATTGGCACTGGATTTGGTAATAATGGTAGTGACTGAGGTAAAGAGTGTTTTATGTCCCCAGTCATATCCATTAAAGATGGTAGCACTTCAGGATTTTCTATTGCTTGAGGCGAAACAGATTTTTTACTGAAATATTAATAAAAACCAGTTTTTTATGGCATTCCAGGAAGAAATGAACCCTTTAGAAATAGTTCATGCTGACAAACATTACTGAGAAATATCAAAGGAATCTCACCAAGGTGCAGTAATTTGAATTAAAACAGTACTAAGTTGGTGCGAGATTTACATGAAGGTTTTGAGAAGTATTTGCCTCACTCCTTTCAAAATATAACGCGGTACAGTATTCAATTGACCCTGACCCATGTATCCTGGATGACAAAATTTGGAACCAAACAGCATTAATATCAAACACATTTTCTCCAAGAGACATGTCACACATATCACTGAGGACTCAGAGAGGACAAGAAAAAGTTTGTTTTGGCATTGATTTTACAGCTGTTGTGTGATCATTTGTTGCTAGCACCAGCATTTATAAACTTTGATCCAAATTATTCCATCATCTGTGTGGACCATCTTAATGTACCATAGTAAGCCATATGACCTTTTTTTTTCAAAAATGGAGCGCAAAATAAGGTACAAATATACCTGATTTCTTGGAAGGACCCTGCAAGAGTAAACAACCAATAGGTTCGCTTTCTTTTTTTTTGTTTCTGAAAACGCTTTTTTTTTTGGGGGGGGGGGGGTTCTATTCATTCAATACATTTTAAAAAATCATGTTCATGAGCATTTGGTGGTAAAAGAGCCAAATCCTACTTACATTTTCATACTTGATATATGATGATTGTTGGCCGAATTTTGAGCATTTAAAAACTGTTCTATCAACAATTGTTCATATTCTTGATGCTTCCTGCAATAAGAATTTTGCAAAGACATGGTTATAAGTCTTCTACAACTCTTGATCCAACAAAATCTTTAAGGGCTACTACTTTTTTTTTCACCCAGTTGGTGAGATTTTGTGGAGGAAAATTGATTTGATGGTTGCTGTAAAGATCGACATTTATTCTTTCAAAGCATGCAATGGTTCTGAATTTTGTTTACATTTACTGAAGATATTGTGATTTTTTCCCCCAAAATCAAACCACAAGGGAAAATATTATCATCCCAAGAATACTTTGACTAGCTTTTCAATTTTATATGATATAACATTAACATTTGTTAAACCAAACTATGGGATTAAATATCTTTTGTAAATTTGTAAAAAAATAACTTGAATTAAAAAAACAAGAATCAAAGATCTTGCCACTTTTCATTCAGCAACAGTCTTTTGTGTTTATTCAATATGCAACACATCAATCTTTATGACAACAACAAAAAAAAGTTAATTACCCAGCTTGCATCTCATCTTTAGTAAAGCTGGCAGCTTCTTCACCCAATTCATGCAAATACATACAATCCTGAGAATGAAGAAAAAAGAGTTACCAGCTTTGATACATTAGACTAGAAGAAAATAACTAGAATGAAGAAGAACCAAAATAGATATTATGGTATTCATTAAGAGCCAAGCTTATATTACAGATCTCAGAAATGACTATAACATGCGCTACTTAAATCAAAATGTTTCCCTTTAGAGAAAATTATTGACCGAAGGTACTGAGACTCAGTGAGAGACAGATTATTAAATCATTTTTGAAAAAAAAAATGATCAGATTAAAAAAAAATAGTTCAAAACCAAGTTTTAAGATCTCTTGAATGTTTTTGATTCAAAAAATTTCTTCAAAGGCTGCCTAACACGAGAAAAAGTGATTTTAATCCTCCAATTGTATCCAAGATGTCTGCTTTTATTTTAAAGCCTCTGATGACTACCATGTCAATCGTGCTGTAAGTACCAATTATATGTTACAAGAAGAATGCTCAACAGTTTACATTTTCATAAACACATCATTACCTCTCCTGTTAAGAGCAGTTGAATTTATACAAAGCCCACCTCTAGTATCAGCACAAGTTTCATGCTGAGATTTGGGTCTTCAAACTTATAAATTAAACATGCAAAGAAACAAAGTTCAGTGAGCACAAGATAGGAGGAATCAAACTACTCCATGTATTATCTTCAAGAAAACTGCATTATAAAAAATTATATGACTTACAGACTTTTGGCAGTGAGACCCTTTCAAAAAATGGCTGCAGTATTTTGTTGTGCCAAGTGATGTTTTCAGTGTTCTTCCTTCTACATGAACATTATTCACTGTTAAAATTGCTCTGAGGGCATCTTCAGGTTTGACATAGGTAACATAGGCACTTGCACTTGGACCCTGTTAAAAAAAAAAATTCTTGCTGGAAAAAGATAATTTCCTGACCTTAAAGGTAAAAAGGAGAGAAAAAAATCAACACTTTCTTTCAGAGTACAGAAATATAATTCTGGCTTTATCAAAAATGTTCAAATTATAGCAAAACAATAGGTTTAAGAATGGAATGATCACAGACAGCAATTAAAAAAATTGTTAGAATGTAAAGATATCAGTGAACATTTTGTCTGTCCTGTTCTTACGATTACACAAAAGAAATTATGACACAAACCTGAGAACCTGCATAAGAGGTGCTTTGGTTTATCACCACTTTATGTATCTTTCCAAACTTGCCAAAGTACTCATGCTTCTTGAGTACTTCAGGATCAGCAAGTCGTGGAGAGAGACCCACAACAAAGACCAAGTTTCTTTGCACAACCCTGATAAAAATATGATAAAAATCCACCTGTAATCTGTATCTTGACACCATGTCTAAACATCCTTTATTTCAAAAGAATAAAGGGATTTGAACCACATTTTTGTTTCTTCTCTGGTTCACAACTTATGCTTTAAATCACTTAACACGGCATTAACTTGTATCTATGCCCACCAAAATAGCTGAAAAAATTCTCTTCACATGACTATGGCATTCACATATATAATAATAAATAGAACGCTCAGTTTAAGAGGATACCTGACATTGGCTAAATGCTTCCTATTTTCTGCTGCTTTCTGTTTCCTTTGAACATCTTTTTGCTTCCTCTCCTTCTTGATGCTTTGCAGTCTGAAAATATAGTTCCTTTCAATTAGCTTTTATATCTTAAAGAGCATTCTACTTTGACTGATTTAACTGTCAAGCTGTATTTGACACTTATACTTTTTAATACAGAAAAGTACACGAAATGGGAATTAGTTGTGCATAATAAGCTTAATAAATAGGGTTAAAAAATTAAATACTATTGTGTTTTTGCTGAATAGATTTAATCCTTTTTCTTTAAAGTAATTGCATATATGAAAGCTGCACTTTTTGAATTGCATGACTATCTTTGCTACAGTGATGAATTTCAAAATTCGATTACAGTGCAAGTATAATCACGCCTACATTTAAAAAAAAAATCAGAGAAAAGAGCAAAATTCAAACTGTTGCTGAACCTATTTTAATTTTTTCAAAAAAAAAAAAAACAACAGCATAGGTTTGTGATAGTTGCATTTTGAAAAAGATGATTCTACATAAAAAGATAAAAATTATCTTTCTATGCTTCATGAACTCACTCATCCTCTGTTAATGGTTTGAACTCAGCCGGGTCCTCAGGGTACTGCTTTCTACAAGCAGGGCACAATCCGTTCTCATCTGTCCTGATCCTGTGCCAGCAGAACCTACATATCTAGAGAAGAGGGGAAAGATCATTTGAATTCATAAGCATGTCCTGAGAGTTATTAGTTTAAGTCATTTTAAACAAACAATTCAGAATGACCAAATTGGAGACAAAAAATTGATAATGATCATGGCCGTGATGGAAATGATTGTAAGACTCTCTGGGGAATGACAATCTGCCTTTCTTACTTCTATCTTGTGTGTGCCTGTCTCTCTTTTTCTCCCACATGAAAGTTATAAGTAATATTTTTTCGTTTTGTTCTTAATTTCGCTTTCAAAAATGTATTTGCATTTGGAATATCTGATAATAAATAAAATATCTTGGGCTTTTTATTTACTATGATCAACACTGATTCCAACACCCTCCGCACTTACTCGCTATAAAAATGATTGATTTAGCTCTAAATGCATTAACTGTGTAACCACGGAGAACAACTAATTCAAACATCTAAAACATTGAACAAAAGCAAAACTGACAACTTAATCATTGTTATAAGCCTCTCCTCTCACCTGGTAGCCACAAGTACAAGGAAAGAAGCTGTGGTCATCGATTTCCAGAGCTTCCATGCACAATGGACACTGAAATGTCAGATAATAAATGCAATATGGAAACATAAATTTGTGTCAGTTAAGCAAATACATTTTCAGTTGTGGAACTTTAAAAAAGGTAAAAAAAAAATATTTTTTTTGGCTTTATGTGTTATGCATAGTGAATAGTAACAGACACAGAACATCTGATCTCTCTCATAATAAACAACACTAGCATTGAAGGAGATTTATAAATCTTTTTTGTACTGTACGCCACGCTGTTGGCACATGATGTATAAACTTTGTTACATTTGTATCAAAGATGATTACACTCATAATCAAGCATTAGCAAAAAGATTTTTATTTTAGTTAGACCACCCAAAATTTTACAAAAGAGGAACCCGACCAAAAAGAAAGAGAAATCTGAGAGAAAAAAGAGGGATGACTTAAACTAGACTAGACATATTTAGGAATAGATACAGATTAGGTCTGATCTCCATTTCTTGACTTAAAAACTGAAGATTTAGAAAGACTACAAATAATTATCATGAATTTTGGTCTAGACTATACTAACAGGGATGAGAAATAGCCATTTTTTTAGCTTTTGAAATCAGTCAATGCCAGCTGTATTGCCCCTTTCTCTCTCTCCTCCCCCCCCCCAAAAAAAAATAATTGATTACAGACTCATATGAATGGCTTGTTGGAGTCCATATACAGCCATGTCCTACAATTTCCCTGGCTCAACTGAAGCATCACAAAGGTTTACTCATC
The DNA here is from genome assembly GCA_033675545.1 of Elysia crispata. Taxonomy (NCBI): domain Eukaryota; kingdom Metazoa; phylum Mollusca; class Gastropoda; family Plakobranchidae; genus Elysia; species Elysia crispata. The sequence goes on along the minus strand of JAWDGP010007236.1, from coordinate 113,749 downwards.
AGAGTGTATATTATATTCAAACTTGACTTGAACATTGCTTCCTTTATCTGCATCTTTTCTATAAAACATTTGAGCTGAAGATGATTGGGTCTAAAACTTCACTTGGCTTCCCTTTACCATGAAATGCAATGTAAAAAGAATAATAATTGAACCCTTAGATCTAGATTCATAATTATTTGCTTTGGAATGAAAATCAACTAATGTATTTTAATTATAGTCACATGTCATGTCGGTTTACATTATAGTGCTATATTTACACTTACTCAAGCCCTTTTTAGGATTTCTCAATGGGCTATATCTAGATAATAATTAATATATATCTTGAGGGGGAAAAAATGTCAAGTTGTAAATGTCAGATAAAGGAATAAGATTAATCCTTTGCTGAAAATAACAGTGAAGTCTGGATGTGAAGATAGAGAGAACAATGTTTTTCAGACTAATGAAGGGATAAGTAAACAGCTTGATGATCCCAATATCTGGCTGGTTTCAACTATTATACAAATCTCGATATTGCAATTGGAATAATAAATAATGAACAAAAAATCAATGACATTGGTATACTACATATACTATATACCGGATTATGTTTTCACTCAGGATGATCCTTGATGACGCAAAAGCATCCTACCTGTCGTAGAATTATATTTTCTCTTTTTTTTTTCCCGTAAAAACTTACATAATTCAACCTTGCTTTTTTTTTAATCATTTCATTCAGCAGAAAGTGATTAAACTTAGTGAAGTGAAATATAGCAGGAGCCAAATCGCTCAGGTCAAAATAAAAAAAAAATAAGAGCAAGGAATTTAATAAAAAAATAAAGAAAAATTTGAATCTGCAGAACAAAAGAGGAAAATCAAATTTTTTATCAATTTTTATAAAAAAATCTTGGCTCTTCCCCCTAAATTGTAATGAGTGGCAGGTCTGCAATTAGAACAACTCTAGCTATGTTACAAAAGAAATAAACTCAAGTAATAGTGATGATAAAGGAAAAAAAGAATTACCTCAGCTGATTCATCACACATGTTTGATTCTTGAGAAATGGCAAGCTGTTCAAGCTGAAAAGATAAAATAAAAAAAAACAACATTATGATAAAAGAACTTGTAGCAAAATATGATATATATTTCTTAATTGTGGAAATCTTGTCTTGTGATGTAATTCTCTCGAGTTGAATAAACATTAAAAATTTTGGCATTGTGACAGCTTGGATGAAAAAATAAGGGGGAAAAAAGACATATATTAATAAGCCTTCATGAGAATTTTTTTTCTATTAGATAGAAATCATATCTCAAATTTCCTTTTTTTTCCCTTCCTTAGAGTTTGGATTAAAAAGAAATATTTACCAATTCCCTTTGTTTTATTCAAAAGTCTTTTGATATAATTTGCTGCTTACTGATAACAAATTCTCACTGGCTAGACCGATTCATAAAGAGTGTGCCAATTATTTTGATCAATGAATTTAGCAAAAAAAAAATTCAGTGAATGAAGTAGGATACAGATTCTGTACGACTCTGAAGGAAGGTGCTGTCTACAGACTTCAGCAACACAAAGAGTGTCTAGTGATCTTATGACATTAGCTTCTGGGCTATAAGAATGTGAAGAAGGTATTGTATAAATCTAGATCTAAATTTTACAAAGAAACAGACATCTATAGTTCAAATTTCAGAGTATGAGAGAGGCGGATGTAAATCTAGATTTAAGAATAAACCCTAGATTAGATTTTGACACATAAAATATCTTGAATAGAATAACTTAGTCGTAACCAAGAAAGATGAAAATGTTGACAATTCTATTGATTTTTCTAGATACATATATAGTGAGTTATTCCTAACACAAGTGCACTCAAACACATGTGTTTAAAAGTGTTTTCCGTTCAAAACCCTCTTTTGTTTTGTTTGGTGCTTTTCTTTTGTTAGTACATTTTGAGAGAAAACTTTGTTAGTTTCAACAAGTTTAAACTTTTGGAGTTGTGCTACAACTAATAAAATATATATATCAAATTTGAGAAATTTCTATATTATATTTCTTCCTTTTTACTGTACAAATTGACTCTATAATGTTACCATCTTGCTTTGAAAAATATAATCAACAAGACCTTGACTTTTACAATTCAATAGATAAATACTGGGGTAATATAATCTAGAAAAAAACAACAACAATATAACTAACACCTTATTTTGGTTTGAGCCAAAACATACCCTAAGTATATCAGCTAGATTCTGTACTCCAGATCTAAATAGATCAATCTATTGACAATTGTAAGAATTTTTAATATTGATCTAGATTATTCTGCACAAATAGATGCTGCTTGGAACAGCGCAAAAAAGTTTACGTGCAAAGTCATCTTGTAGAATTATATTCATCCTTAATGTAACATGCACTTCAATGCTCATAGCTTAGAGAGAATGTTAAGAAATTATTATGCTATCTGATAATAAAATGGAAAGATATTCAGGATCTCTTTCATCTTATCAAAAATCCCTCAATTGTATCAAAATGTGAAAGTTAATTGGCTTCTGATTTCCAAGTCAAATCAGATACTTCTTATTTTCTATAAGATGTTCAGAAAATTTTAAGATTGCCTAGAAACCATACAAAAAGCTGATAAAATATATTGCTTCAAATAAAAGTACTTAGTTGAAACTAATAACTTTCATTTTTTTTTCTAAGCTAAATATATATGATTAAAATCATTTTGTAAGCATGAAATTGGCTGTAGGACTAGAAGAAATAAAAAACAATTCAAATCTCCTTAGTTGGGACTTTCAAGTGGGAATGCTGGTTTAGTATATATATTGAGGTATGATATGGGATATATGATTCTGCTAACTTTCTTACAGAATTAAATATTATTACCCATACAAAAACCAAATCCAGTAGAACTTGTGATTGAATACAGTCATTAGTTCATGAACATGATATAGGATACGATGCTGTAGCTTTTAGTTTTTCAATTTAATTTTATTGGTAATTCATTGTTGGAGGAAAGATAAATGTTCAAAAATAACTTCCTCATGGAGTCAAAAGAAAATTCTTTCTTCTTTATTATCCATACAAAAACCAAGCCCATTTTCTTTTCTGTTGCCCATTCAAACAAAGCCCTCTTTCGTATGACAGAGGTACCATACCCATTCAGAAGTTATTCCCCAAGCCTAATTTTTTTCAGAATCATCCTTCCATAATTTGTTATGTATCAAAACAAAAAAAAAAAAACAAGGATTCTCAACAAAAAAAGTTCTGCAATCAACTTATTTCTATTCTGGGCCAATATTAAACAAACTAAACTGTTGCCTGCACAGTTCCTAGATATTTCTTTTTTAGAGTTGACTTTCCAAATTCATTATCCAAAATATACTTTAAATTAGATCCAGTTTCATTAAAGTGAAACGAATGGATGAGGGTATTAAAAAGCTTAATTGATTTCTACCTTCCTTTTCTATGTGGGATCTGACCTGTAAGTTTCTTTATTCATAATGTGTTTAGGTGAGATCTCACCTACCAAACCCTCTTGTTTGGCCCAGGTCTCATTGATAGCAGATGAATATAGACTAATAAGGAATGGTTTCACCACTTGAATTTAAATATTTCTTAGATTTGACAGTGAATCTATAAACTTGATGTAGATGATACGGCGGATTCCACGAAAAGGGGTGAAGAAGGTCGTTCCAAATTAAATGCCTTTTATTTCAGACTTTTAATACATTTATGACTCTGATTTATGTTATTATCATTCTTGACAATGTTAATAAACTACCATATCAAAATAATTCGGTTTTGACTTGTCTATGTATTTTTTTAAAATTTTTTGTGTTCCGATTGTCAGAAAATGCGTCACACAAAATGTCCCATATTTACTATCACAAGGTTCGGGTGACTGCTGTGACTAAAAAAGAACCCGAACATGATGCCTGGTGGTTTCTTTGTATTCTTAAAAGTGTGCGCTTTGTCTACAATCATTTTGAACCGATCGAGTCCCTTTTTCTTTGTGTGAGGAAATCGGAAAACCCTATGACGTCAGCGTGTTGTGCGTCGCCTTGAAGCATTGGCGTTCGGAACCACTTTTTTCATCAATATCGGGTCTTTATCGCGTATAAATAGTAGGCTCCATTGAGAAATATATAACTATCGGGAATAAATCGATTTCAGCCCTCCGATATAATTTTTAACTGCTTCAGACTAAAAAAAGAATACACCATACCCTATGTGTCGCCTCGTTCTGACTGTCGGAACTTCCATTGATGTTTCACTTTCTCGCGTCACAAAGGCTATTGATACGGATATTTTGTTCTACAAAAGCTCTAGTGTTGCTACTTTGATTTTACGTTAACGGATCTTCTTTGTGAGGTTTGTAAAGGTGAATTTGTAACGTATTGTTAATGTGTGTCGCCTAACCATCGGAATCAGCGTTCAGAACCGCAGTCTAGATCTAGACTTTCGGAGGTCTTCAAACCATATATTATACTCACTTGCTGTACGCCTCCTATGGCGCCAATATGAAAAACAAAACCCGTTTCAACATAATTGAATGGCTTTTGACTAAAAGAGTAATTTAATTGCACCTGATCTGAAGTTCATCGGTTTAAGACGAATTCTTTATATTTTATACGAAGGTCAGAATCCCGACACACAGGAAGTTCCGATCATCTGAAATAGCGACATATGTATATATTGTGAAATAACTTTTTATATTAAATTATTGTTGTTCTTGACTTAAATGACTAGACTTGAATAGTTTTAGTATTGTTTCAATGATATTTTGATGTATTGGTACAAAAAAAAAAAAAATACTGCCGTAATGTTGAAGATACATCCTCATTGACAAAATCAACCTGCGCTGAAGTTTTATTACACATGAGATAAGGTGCACCATTTTTGTTGTAACTCGACAATAAAAGATCTCTAGGTCTTAAAAATTACATACTTGAATTCAGCTTTAAATTCCCTTTCTTTTGATGTATAATATGTGCGTGTTGTTGAAAGTTGAAAATTTTATAATTTTGGGACAATCTTGATCCATGTTCGTGGAATCCGCCATACCTGATTCAAGTTTCAAGTTGGCTTACAAAGATAGCTTACATCTTATTCATATTTAACAGTACAACACTGATTCTAGATTCTAGATCTAGATCTAGAATCTAGAAATCTAGAATGTCTACATTTAGATCTAGAATCTAGATGAACACAAGATTGCAGACTTTGTTCTCACTTGGCAAATCATATTTTATCGTATGTTTTCTATAATTCCTCGAATGGATATGGACCTTGATAATTTTACACAGCGCCGCTGTTTACATTTAGATCCGCGTTTATAGCGATGATACTAAAATCTAGATCTAGACCTAGATTCTAGATCAAGATCTTTGATTTAGAAATCTAGACATATCCATATATACCAGTGAGGGGTGACCAAGGACAAATGTCCATAAACGGCGGATTGCTTGTGGCTGAAAATGAAATGTGAGTGAAAATAGTATGTTGGTTGACTTAAGGACGCAACCATCCCACTAATAAATTAAATTGAATAAGTTTAAGCGTTTGTATTTAATGATTTCTGTTCTACCTTAGGTAAAATAGTTTTATCGGCTTTGCTTATCAGCAGCTCTCAACGACGACTCAATCGTCATTGCGCATGCGTCACATGAAGTTGCCCGGATCATATGAGGTAATCTCGCGAGAAAAATGAGCGAAAAGCACAGAGATTTATAAAAGCTAGAGTAATTGATGATGTCATTATTTTAAAATGAAACATTGAACCTTACTACATTTTAGTAGAACAAAAATCAAAAAGGAAAACCAAAACTCAACGGGAATGAACAGTCAGAGGCAGTGAAGCTATCATTAAGCTGACCAAATAGATTGGCCTTCGTTTTATATATATATGTTCTTCATAGCTTTAAATGTCCAACTTCAAACTTTAATAGAATATATTCAAGTACATTTGAAATTGACCAATTTAGTGTTTGAAATAATGTCGAAGATTGCTCGCAAACATAATTTCCCCCATAGTTAGCACAAGTATATTAAACCCTCCGAGAATATGAAAAAGGTGTGGCGTTTGGACTGTTATATCTTGGACAATGATAAAGACTAACCCGTGACGAATGTATGCACACGAAGTTGTGAAGAGAGCTCACCACAGAGGCGTTGGGGAGACCAAGGGCTTACTTTCTCAGTTCAGACTTATATCTCGACACAGTCGGATGATACTTTAATAATTCAATTAAACCAAAAAATCCAAAGGTTCATCTTGTGTTTCTTATTGATTGAAAGGAAAATTTAGAGAACGTATCTGAAAAAAAAATTAAGCAAGCCGGGAAATAATTCAATTTTGGTTAGGCTCAAATCTCCTCTGGAAACTTGTTAAAATGGAGTTTATTAATCCTCCTTATATAAATGATTGGAAACATTGCAAAGAGCTTAAGAAAGATCAACAAGTCTTATATCTTAGCGTTAAGCTCTCAACCAGACGATAGCTATGTAGATTTAGGAAAAAGGAAATATTGAAAATAATGGTTAGTTTCATTGAATAATCATTAACTCTTCACGTGGGTACATTCAATTTCCGGCAAAACCATACATCAAAGAAAGCCGCATGTGAGTTTTCCGGCAAAACTAAACATCAGAAGAAGCCGCAAATTCAATTTTCGGCAACGATTACCTGGAGGCTCCAGAAGATGACAGACTTCAAAAGTTCTATGACTATTTGCTCAAAACATACATCAAGAGCCACTCCCTATTTCCACCCACATTGTGGGCTAGTGTGACCGTCTCTGAAAAAAGAACCACCAACGGATGTGAGTCTTTTCACAAACAACTTAACGGACTATTTTACAGATCACATCCAGTAATTTTTTAACTCGTAGATCGTCTACAAGAAGTGGTATTTGAAAATAGCTTCAAATTGAAAGGAAGTACGAAAAAAATCAAAGCAAGTGACCTGAAGAAATACAGATGGGAAGAAGAAACAATGGCCATGTTTGATGCAGGTGATATATCAAGAAAAAAATTCCTACAAAGAATTTGCTGTTCCAACTTGCCAGCAACCAATATCTTATAAAAATGTGCGACAGACTTGTATATAGTTTTAAATCTTCAACTTTTAATGAAACACTGCCTTTGGAGAATTTTATCCAATATCTTATAAAAATGTGCGACAGACTTGTATATAGTTTTAAATCTTCAACTTTTAATGAAACACTGCCTTTGGAGAATTTTATCCATTTAAACAAGCCTTCATTAAAACACAACATTTCTAATGCAGCCCCATTTGCGAAAACAGAATCGTAAATGTGACAGTCCCAAGCCTGAAATGCAGAGGGGAAATGTTGAACACATATTTCACTAATCGATCAACACACTCGAACATATTTTTTCCCGAAATGGCGCGGTCATTTTTCTATGTACAGTTTTGCCGGAATTTGTATGATCTAAAAATGGGGACAATTCGGAAGAAAAAAAATGCCGGAAATTGCATACACTAAAATAAATGTTGCCGGAAAACGAAAGCTCCCCTTCACGTTTGAGTTTTAATCAGTTTAAGTATTTGAAAATTTATTACAAAATAAACCATGGTGACACTGTACAATATGTCCATCCACATTATAAATAAAGATTCTCTTTGTTTATTTCATACTACTGAGTGAAAATATGTCGGAATTTAATTACCTGATGAGATATATTCATAGTCCCAACGTAAGTAAATTTCAGCATGATGTAGCTAGATAGATGCCAATTCTTCCAGATGCATTTGTATTTTGATCTCAATTGATTATTCTTAATATTTCAAAGTCTTCCAGAATTAAAATCGAATTTTTTACTCACGTTTTTTGTTGGTATTTGCGTATTGTAAACTTTGATCTACCGAGTGCTTTAAATAGAACTTCAATTAAAGCCAACGCTTTTGTAATAAATAAATAAATATTTTATGTATATATTGTAAAATTTTGTAATTGAAACTATTTGTGTCTATTTAAATACTCCTAAAGAATATGTTAAAGGGTTCATGCAAGATACGGCCAGTGTCTCTAAATATAAGTTATTTGGAACGTTACAATTAAAACTCACTGACTATGTAAAAAATAACAGTCACTTTTATCAAACAAAATAGCTTCTTTATCTTATAATTATTTAATGGACGTCTGCTTGGATTCAAATAAGTGAGATACGAATGAAATCTTGAATAAGTAATTGTTTGAGTGTAATCTTTTGACATAGGCTATTATTTTTTACGATATCTTATTAGGCTAACAATATAAAAATGCATCTGTATTTTTTTCTCATGCGCTTTCATTGTATAGTTTTAAACTTTTGTCTATCTATGCATTTTCTTTAATGATGTAAACAATTCTTATATATAAACATAAACTTTTATCATTGTTTTGTAATGTTAAATCATACACTTAACAGTATGATAAACGTAATCAATTAAAAGCCTATTTTGTGCTTTCTTTCTGCAAGTTATTAAGGCATCTTTTAAAGGGTTTTCCGCAATTTTTTTTTTCTTCATTGTATAATACAATAGGTCTGAAACGCTACGCCTTAGTGTATTTAATATAATATTTTTCGGTAATGATGTAAAAAGAAAAGTATTTCGAGTTCAAGCCGATCTCCAAATTTCTATTTTTTTACACTTCCCACTCTCGTTGCACACCTTTGACTAGAGTACGCCTCGAGTTTCATTTTGCCCCATCCTGCTTGGCCCATTTTACGGCGGCCATCATAAATAGCGATGAGGGATAAATTTAACTCTTGGTTTTTCTCTGACTTCCGTTTTCGGTTTCGCAAGGAGTGTTGAAAAATGTAAACAATTATAGTTCATGCTAGCCAATAATGCTATTCGAATCTATCTAACTTTAGATATAGATCCACATCATTCTCTATAGATTAAATTCATGAATCCGGCTGAAATCTAGACTCCTACTTCATTTGCAGAAATTTAAGTAAACTCATCAATGGAATGGTGAACTAGACTTAGATTTAGCTATAAAAGATTATCTCGATACTAAGAGTTCAGAACGACCCAAATTTCTACTCATTTGGCAATTAAAAAAAAAAAAAGGTTTCTAGTGGTTATATTCTAAGTTAGATCTGTTTTAGAAGACTAGTGACCTGATATTATAGATCTAATCTAGAGATCCAGTGTAGATTTTAGAATGTCATTTAAAAGGGACGGCAATGATTCTAATTTGTTAACATCACTGAGAGTGAGTAAATTTTCATATTTTTTTTAGACCTAATTAAAAAAAGAAAAGGACTCAAAGCTCAATTGCTTGAAAAGTTTGCATTATCATGATATCTTATTGCATTTTTTGTTCAAGAAAAAATTTGTTCTTCTATTTTTTATCCTGTCTCCACATAGCCCCCTTTTTTTTAAAGCAAGCACTGTAAGTTTATAATTATTGTTATCAAGGTTAAAAATCTCTGTTAAATATCTTTGCTATCAATCCCGCTTTCAAACAAAATGAAAACATTTTACCTAGTCAAGTTATTTTACTTTCACAAAGGGATCGAGTAACTTCGCAAGCCAATACCATGGAACATATCAAGTTTACTAATTAGTCAGAAACAAGCTTCAAATTTGTGTTTAGAAAAACAAAAATCATCAGTAAACCATCTGAAAAATCTGGTTCACATAGTTTTAAAAATGCCAAATCTCCATCTACATTTAAAAATAGGATGACTGTTGTCATACATCGCCTATTCAGAAGCTATCAATCAAGATTTACACAGAACAACTGCTTGCTTGTTTTAGGAGGCAAGCACTGCCACCTAATAACATATTTGAAAGATAAACAATAACCAAAGATTTTGAGAATTGAGATTAAATGTTCTTTATTGTGTGCATTCTTGGAAGAAATGCCACTAGAGGCTTTTTACCATTTAGGGTTTAAATACCACCTTCATGATTCAACCATCTGCATTGTTTATCAAGTGTTATGTTTACAAACTGTAATATTTGATGCCAACCTTACCAGGTGCACGTTTATCAATAATATTTATGCTTTATTTAGCTTCAATACCAACACAATGAGTGAGCACTATTCAATACGTTTGTAATAAAAAGAAAACAAGAACTCATGGGATTAGCTACACTCATAACTATGATTGATTGCTGTGCTGAAAAAATTAACAATCGATCATATTTCAGTATGCCACATAATGGTCAAATAAATGAACTTTCAATTTTATTTTGTCTTCAAATACATATGTTTAACTTACATTGATCTTTTCAGAAAATAAACCCAAATTTGAGTGAAATATAGAAACTTGGCCAATTTACAACACCTGTCAATCATTACATGTTATGCGACAACATATTAATCATATTCCATGAATTGAAATTCTCTCCTTACACCAAAAAACTTTTGACTGTGGTGGATCTAAAATGTTATCTCTGCTCTTTGCCCACAAATAGTTCATCAAGAAAACCTAACAGAAATTTATTTCTCTCATAGATATAGGGACGAAAACATAAAAAATACTTAACTTGTACAGCTATTTTCAAATAGTCTACTTTCTTCATTATTTCAATGCATTATTCTCAGTTATTTCCATTATAAGTATAAGTTGAGAAAGTGCACAATGATCAACACAGTCATTTTAAAGTCATTCATTTTTGTAAAAGAAAAAAAAAAAGAAACCAAAAAACAAGACAACATTTTAACACTATGTGATATTGGTGGACTCCAAGTTGTCTGTCTTTGTATCAATCAGATACTCTACTCTTCAGCATAGGTGATATTGACCTTCCATGGCATCTCCATCTCTTGTTGCTTTTAGTCCATCTGTTCCTCCACATTTAACCATTTTGTTAATCCATCTAACATCTTTTTTCGCTGATTTCCCCTACTGCGTCTTCCTTCCATCATTGTAGTTGTCACATGATGTTCCAGCTTTTCTCTTGTCATCACATGGCCAAAAAAGGTTGCCTGACGTTTGCATACTCTATTTTATGAGTGATCTTGATTTGTAAGTTTCTCGTATGGCCGTTTCATTTCATTTTTTTTACATTCCATGAGATTCTTAGCATTCTTCTTAAGAACCACATTTCTTTTTCCTTGAGTATCTTTTGTATATGTTTTAAAATTGTTCAGGCCTTGCATACATTCATCAGGATGGGTTCAATATAGCACTTGAGGGCTCTTCTTCTTGTGTGGAATGAGATGTATTTATTTGTTAGTCCCGAATTCATTCATTTACTGGAAATTCATTTTTGCTCGTACTATTCTTGATGCGATTTCAGTTTTGTTGCATATATTGATTGATATTAATTAAAGTACCCAACTATTTGAATTGATCCCTTTGCTGTGGACACTCATTGTTTTGACTGACTATCTTTATTTTTTTGTTTTTCAATTCCAAACCTTTCTTTCTCTTTTCTCCTTCAACGATGTCTAATAATTGTCGCAAGTCTTCATTATTTTCTGTACATAGTTAATAATAAATATAGTGTCATCAGAGCATTTCAAACTGTTGGGATTATAGCCTCCTAAATTAACTCTTGGGTATCCAAGGTTTCGTATCTATCATTTCATTGTAGGGAGAAAAAAGGTCTGGGGAAAGCATACATCCTTTCTGAAACCATGCTTATTTTTTGATGAGCTGATTTCCCCATCAACTCATATTACTGCTGTCTGTTCCCAGTACATATTTTTGACCACTCATAGATCTTTTCCTTCAAACTCTTCAATTGTGTTAGTTGTGTGACTATGAAAATTATGCTATGTATAAAAAAACCTATTGAACAGGATTGGTTAAAATAATTTGTGAAAATCTGAAGAAAGTTTACTTTACATGCTTTTGACTGACATACCCCACAAAAAAAAATGATGTGGGGAAATGATGCTGTGATATGTCGCCATAGTAGTGATAGTGCTGGGCAAGCAAACTATTTTTTAGCTTGATGATAATCAACAATTAATGTAAGTTTATAATTATTGTCATTGAGGTTAAAAATCTCAGTTAAATATCTTTGCTATCAATCCTGCTTTCAAACAAAATGATCTAGCCAAGTTATTTTACTTTCACAAAGGGATAGAGTAACTTTGCAAGCTAATACCATGGAACATATCAAGTTTTCTTATAAGCAGCAACAAGCTTCAAATTTGTATTTAGAAAAACAAAAATCATCAGTAAACCATCTGAAAAATGTGGAACACATAGTTTAAAAAAATATCAAATCTCCATCTACATTTAAAAATAGGATGACTGTTGTTATATATATATATATATATATTGCCTATTTATAAGCTATCAATCAAGATTTACACAGAACAACTGCTTGCTTGTTTTAGTAGGCAGGCACTGCCAGTCTTCATTATTTTCTGTAGTTAATAATAAATACGGTCTCATCAGAGTATTTCAAATTGTTGGGATTGTACCCTCTCTTGGGTATCCAAGATTTTGCATCTATCATTTCATTGTAGAGAGAAAAAAAGGTCTGGGGAAAGCATACATCCTTTCTGAAACCATGCTTATTTTTTTTAATGAGCTGATTTCCCCATCAACTCACATTACTGCTGTCTTTTCCCAGTACATATTTTTGACCACTTGTAGATCTTTTCCTTCAAACTCTTCAACTGTGTTAGTTGTGTGACTATGTAAATTATGCTATGTATAAAAAAACCTATTGAACAGGATTGGTTCAAACAATTTGTGAAAATCTGAAGGAAGTTTACTTTACATGCTTTTGACTAATATACCCCCACAAAAAAAAGCACCTTGTGGGAAAATGATGCTGTGATATGTCGCCATAGTAGTGATAGTGCTGGGCAAGCAAACTATTTTTTTAGCTTGATGATAATCAACCAATAATCCTGGGTGCAAGTCCTTTTGAAGTCCTTCTGTTTTATGCAGCCTAAGAATAGCACAAGTTAAGACATGCAAGACCATCCATAGTGCCTAGCTCATTTGCACCATAAACTAAACTATGATAACAAGATAATTATAAATCTCAGTGGAAAAGGTACATACACATGGACACACACCCACATGGGTCCTCAGTATCTTTATGACTCTTTCTTCTCTTTAATTTATTGTTAGACATGATTTGCAGGCTTGAAACTTAAGCAAGTGTGTATCTTTAGATTAAGAATTTGTATTGGCCAATCTTTACTGGTGCTTTTTTTTTTTTATTTTTTCTTCAGTTGATTACCCATATGTAATGTGAATTCAGTTTGTGTTTTCAATTGAAATAAAGATTAGCTGGCTTGAAACTTAAGCAAGTGTGCATTTTTAGATTAAGAATTTACATTGGCCAATCTTAAATGCAAAGAATGCTCTAACACTGTGGTGCTTTTTTCTTTAATTTATTTTTAGTTGAAGATCCATATGTAATGTGAATTCAGTTTGTGTTTTAAATTCACATAAAAATACTGGAAAGATATTAAAAGTATGAAAGCGTAGCAAAATCTTATATTAAAAGTTTGAAACAGTGACAAAGGCTTGTTTATCAAATTTGAAAGTGGACTTTAGAATAGTCTTAATGTTTGTCTTTTTTAAGTGACTGAATGCTGTGAAATTGGTGCTTCAATTCAAATTAGCAGCATGTAGACCTTTCTTCTTGCTTTTTGTTTCTTTTTTTTTTTTAGAAGAGACGCATTGGCGAGTTGTTGGGTGAAAGTATTCCAGAAGAAGAGGCAAAATTGCTGTCCAATGGAAGGTTTTTATAAAAAGATGATTTTTTTTTTCTCATTCAATTTGATTTGCTTTCCTTTGTCACCATGTACTTCCAAATTTTTGCTCTTGTTTTTCATGCATTACAAGAGCAGTCACTATACCCAGATCATGATTCCATACATTATATGAGGTTTTTCTATTGTAAAGCCTATCCCTGCATAAATGTACCTTTCGTTGTAAAGCTTTTTTAGTTTATTCATAATTTATTATTTTTTAACCAGTTGTATATCTACCATATGCAAATTTTCATTAATGAATGATTAAGGCTATACATTAGTTTTTGTTTAAATCAAAGATACAGGAATTTTGAATACTTTCTTAGGTTTTAAATGTGGCCTTTTTCTTTACTTTTAAAAATAGGTTTACATGTACTGTATGCAACAGTGTACCGATCTTTGACAATGTTAATATGCTGGTGGTTCACCGTCAAGGGAAGAAACATCTTGCAAGTGAGAGATAAAGAGTATAAATGTGTATTATTAAGATTTAGATGTCTGCACAGAAAATGCATTTAAGGTTAAGGCAACAGAGAGGTTAAAGAAAAAGAGGACTTAATGAAAGAGAGAGATGAAAAAAGAAGAAAAGCAGTACAAGTTCCTTAAATTGAAATTGTTGTATATTTCCATCCTTTGAGTTTGAATGATAAGAAATTTAAGCTGCATAATTTTGAAGAGTCTACAAATAACTGTTTTTTTCAATGAATTAGCTGCACCTGTATTTTGATTTTAATTTAAAGTAAAACATTTTGAAACATGAAGGATTCATTACAAATTCAAATAAAAAGCTGGACTAATTCATAAATTTGTAAATAAGCTTAGTGTAAATGCTTTGATTGGACCATGGACAATAGGAATATTAGATTGCACAAGTGTGTTATGTCATATCATTGGTCAACATTAAAAATATGCTTATTTGCTTACGGATAAGTAGCGTTTACTGTATGTTTACTGTGGAAATAAAGTCAGTCTATTTTAAGAGAAAGGAGCAGTATTTTTAGGTTTAATACCATATGTGCAATTTGGAAATTAGAGTTAAGGTGGGGCTAAAGTAAAAAGAATCAAATTATCTTAAGAAAGGTTATTTTCAAGTGATTGATCATGACAAGAACTAAAAAAAATGAGATGTATTTTATCTCAGCTAATTGAATCCATTCTGATTCATATATTCTTTAGATGATTTTTCATATGTCTGGTACACTTGCTTAAAGAGAGGCTGGATAGCAAGGGAATTCAATTTACAAAGTATTAATACAGTAGGCTTTTATACTCATTACTAAATGTGAGGCTAAAGGTGATATGAAGAAGATGAGCTTTTATGAATGATGAAACTCAGTCTTTCCAGAGAATTTCAGTTATTGCTTAATCTTTCAAAAAAAATTTTTAAAGGTTTAGTGGCTTTTTTCTATGATCCATTTTCCAAATCCAGGGGGGGGGATTTTTTGAGGAATGGGGGAGAGGGATGTGCAACAGGGTGTTTGGAAAGATGAGAAGCTGTTGAATCTAAACCTCTCCAGACCTTAATCTATATCTAAAGTTCCAATTTTTCCATTTTTTTGCATATTATAGTCAATATATTTCTAGATTATTTATGCTGTATTCCATAACAAGCCACATATTTTAGCAGTTTTATATTTGCTGTTACATGCATACCAAATACAAAGTGACTATATCTTTTGCGACAACAAACCTTGTAAGTAAACATTTCAGATAAAAGAATTGTTTATGTGGACCTGTGTGAATAAGATTTGTATCAGAAACAACAGCAAGCACTTTATTTCTGAAAGTCAAAAGATATAGACTGTTAAAAATCCAAACGCGACGATTTAGTCAAAGAATGGCACCAGTCAGCCCAAACTATAATCATTCCATTTTACAAAGGTTGTAGTTTTCTTATTTAATAAAATCAGTTGTAGATCTGAAAATTACTATCGTGAAAAACACTTGCGATTTTTTTACGAAATGAAATAAATCTTTCAAATCTTGATTGTATGGGTGAGACAGACTTGCCCTTGGCGAGCTGGTAGCAGAGGCCTGATCTTTGCTTACCCTAGACAGATTCGAAGTTATCAGTGCCTTATGAAATTTTAAGATTTGTAATACAATGAAACATTCTTTTTTATCTAAACATCCAAACCAAAGAAAATGCATATATATGTATTTTCAGAAGGAAATTTTCAGATGACTAATTATTATTTTCTTCCCATGACAATTATACCTATAGTGTACACTTAATCATTTATATATTTTGCCACAATATTCAATCAATAATTATCTTTTGCTCTTTCTTCAGATCTGAAAATACATGAGTCAAAACAGAGAGAGCTTATGCAACTTAAAGCTAAGCGAGATCATCACCAATTCTTGAAAAAAGGCACAACTTTCCTGCCTATGGTAACTGAAACTTTATATTTTGTTGTTTTACAAAATCCATTTTTAAAAAAAGATGTCTCTCCATCATATTCTTACTAAACTGTGAGTAATTCTTAATGAGTTTAGTGTGTAATATAGAGTAACACAATCAATTTTTCAACACATCAAAGTTTATCAAATTTCTTTGTATTCCCTGCCAATTATCTCTTTTTATCTGAATCTTTACTTTTTCATAAAATCAAGCCTTTATGAGGTCTATTCATAGAACTTATTATAGATTCATAAGAAATGAAAGTGAACACAATCATTTGTAGCCAAAGTTCAAGACCAGGTTTACTGACAATTCTTAAAAGAACTCCTCTCTCTCTCTCTCTCTCTCTCTCTCTCTCTCTCTCTCTCTCTCTCTCTCTCTCTCTCTCTCTCTCTCTCTCTCTCTCTCTCTCTCTCTCTCTCTCTCTCTCTCTCTCTCTCTCTCTCTCTCTCTCTCTCTCTCTCCCTCTCTCTCTCTCTCTCTCTCTCTCTCTCTCTGTCCCCCTCTCTCTCTCTCCCTCCCTCCCTCTCTCTCTCTCTCTCTCTCTCTCTCTCTCTCACTCTCTCTCTCTCTCTCTCTGTCCCTCTCTCTCTCTCTCTCTCTCTCTCTCTCTCTCTCTCTCTCTCCATGAGAAGAGAGATTTTTTTCAACAGTTATCCCTAACCTTAAATCGTCAATACCTTTTTGGTCATGACTTAATATTGCTCAAATGCACAAAATAAAAGATGTAGATCCAATTGCAGTTTCTCTCAACTTTTTTCAAGTCATAATATCTAAATATACATGTACCATCTTTAAATTAATATTTTCATGGATATTTCACAATAACTGGTAAAACTTAGGATGAAAACTCTCCTTTACTTTCATTACTGTTAATATCTTCTTATCAGATTTTTTCTTCAATCAAGATCTTGCGAAGTTTCCATTTTTTAACCTTCGTTAAACCCAAGCCACTTACAGCTATTACAAGGAAGTCATTTACAACAGTTTTTTTTTTTGTGTTTACCACTATTTCCAAATTCTTTGCCAAATTGTTGAAAATTGACCTTATTTGTAGTCTAATCTGTAAAGATGAATTTATAGTAGCAGTCATATGGTTGATCATCTTTGAAATGAATAATTCATTTTCTTGACTTCTGATACATTTAAATCCAATCCAATTATTTTGCTTGTACAGATACATGGTTTCAAAACCATTGGCTTGATTTTTCTCTTTTTGGAACCAGGCTTTATCGAGTACAAGTGGCATTCTGAAATCTACCCCATATGATTCTCGTGTGGAAAAGGCTAAAGTTCATCCAACAGAGCGTAAACAACGAATCAATCTGCCAGAAAATTTTAATGGGGCAAGTCTTCCTCAAAATAACCAAAGTCAAGACAATAAATCATTTCCTACGTATGCTCCACTTGCAGATGCTGCTAGGTTGACCTCAGATATATCAATCGATTCAAAGCATACATTAGCCAGTTGGGAAGACATTGCATGCCAACAGCTTTCAGGCCCAGTTATGCATGATCACCAGCTGAAGCAAATTTTTAGTAAGACAAGGGATAGAAAGGAAATAGTGCTTTCTCCATATCAAAGAAAAAGAGGGCCAGATCCAGTGGCAAGCGTGTTCAATACAACTACAGTTGAACTAAATCAAGTATTGTATAGCAAATCACATGATTCATATCTCAGCCCTCCTCAATTTAATCATCCTGTACCATCCTCTTCAAGTTCAAACACAAAGCACATTTCAGGAAAAATACCTAATGTTGATGCCTCCTGTTCTGTTGCGAAATGCCCTGTTTCTTTGTCAACTCCACTACCCCAGCAGCAAGCAAGCGTTCAATCTTTACAACCAAAGGCCTCTGAGAAAGGGACTGCAAACAGTCTGAGATTACAGAAGTTAAAACAACTGCAAGGGTGAGCATTTTATATGTTAAATTCTTAACCAATTGCTTCTACAATACTGTCACCTTTTTTATTTTAAATGTTTATAAGCACTACAAACCAGCCCCAAGCTCACTGCATCAAAACAGAGGAAGCCATTCAGTATAACCAAAGTATTTTAAGGCAGGTATTCTTTTGGAAAGTAACTGTCCGGTGGAGATACATAGGATGAATCACATTATGCACAGCGTTAGTCCTGTGTTCTTTTAGTTCGCCGACCGCTGCTGACCGAGAAACCCTGACCCAGGTCATGCAGGGGTCAGGCACAGGCTACCTGTGCATTGAGTTGTCTGCTAGTACTGGGCTTATTTCAGTTAACTTTTTTAACCTTTAAACACTTTAAAATATGAGATTAACAAACAAGTGGCTGGTATTGGCTTTTTTCTTAAAGGAATATCTAAAATCGTTTTTGTTTACCAACTTGTAACTCTTTCTAACTTATGTAGTTTTTTCACATTGTTGCTTGGAATCCAGGGTATTGTTTCTATTTTTAGACACACTTCATCAATTTTAAATTGCGATATCATAAAATTTTAAGGTTAGATTTCATTCAAAGTTTTTTTAGAGTGAAGGGAAAGTGTGTAAGTTTGCACTCATCAAAATAAATAATTGGAGTCATCTTCGGCTTTTGACTCATACAGCATTTTAATCCACTTTGAGTCAGATCCATTTCTTGCATAGTATACTCCACGAACTTGATTGTCTATCAACTTTCAGCAATTTTAATCAAACAAAAAAAAACTTGTACTGCAGTCACACACAACAGTTACTTGTATTGTTACTCAGCCACACACAATGAATAAGATAATTATGCAATAAATATATTTAAAAACATGTTTATCATAGATCAATTGCACCACTGGTGGAAAGTTTAGTTATTTGAAAAATGAAGGGAAGGATCTCCTTGTAAAAGATGTGCAGATAAAATGTGTTTTTTAATGATTTTTTATGCCTCGTACTCTGTGTTAGAAGGCAGCAATCATCTGGTGGCTATCTAGCTCTTCTTAATAATTCTCATTGCAAAGTAATGCATATTACACAGATAAGTAGAATGCATATCATCTATCATCTTTGTCATCTTTGACATTAAAACCATAAATTAATAAAATGTCACTCCATGAGTTCACACAGAAACCTGTTCTAGGATTATTTAACTTCTGTTTTGGTGTTGCAAGCAGTTCACCAAAAATTATGCATACATCGTTTAAGCACTGTTTAGGATAGTCTAGAAAATGTTCCATGGTGGATTGTTAAGAACGTTTATTGAAATTTTAACCCTCATCCTGTTGATTCGGTTACCTACAGATAGGGCCAAAAACTGTACCTTTGTCACAGCTAGTTAGCTTCTGGACTGGGCAAGTGGCAGAGTGGATTACCTCTGTTTGTTCTATGCGTATTGTATAGTTCACAACAAAGTGTCTAGATAGACTTTTGTTGCCAAAACAAAGTACAAGTTACATTTATTTTTTCAAACGTGATAGCTTTATTTAAATAAGTTTCATGGTTCTAATAGTTTATGAAGGACCAGTTATAGACATAGGCTTTGAGAAAAATAAGTTTTCAAAGAAAGGTTCATTGGATACAATAGTTAAAATTTAAAATAATTAGCAATTCCTTTTATAAAAGCTTGTATTTGCACTGAAAGTAAAA
Source organism: Elysia crispata (assembly GCA_033675545.1). Classification (NCBI taxonomy): domain Eukaryota; kingdom Metazoa; phylum Mollusca; class Gastropoda; family Plakobranchidae; genus Elysia; species Elysia crispata. Next base: position 94,090 of record JAWDGP010007236.1, on the reverse strand, counting down.
CACATACGTAAATAATTCAGTGTGTGTGAGAGGGCGGGGGTGGCGAGGATAAGAACTAAGTGGGAAAAGATTATAATTCATTTCAAACAAGCAAACTTTTGAGTCTAGTTCAGCCTTCCATCTAAGCTAAAGCCTCTAGAATCAGTGCGTGGTCCATTTGTTCAAAGAAAGTACATGCATCTATATAGATACATGTACAACTAAATACGGGTACAATGTAGTTCTATTATATCTAAGCATAAAGAGTGGGGTGGGGTGGTAGGTGAGACAATAGACGAAAAAAGGAGACAATCAGACCAATCAGCAAGGTCTACCCTCAATGCTTATCAGGCGCTTCCAAAATCATTGTTTCATACAAGTAAAAAACTCGTTCAACAATCTGAACGCCAACCTACACTTTCCTGCCATTGGACATGTCGTGGCAGCTGACACTGTGACAGCATATCAAAATCACCAACAACAAAGGCAAAGGCTTGATACCCTATACACACACCACATTCTGAGTTCATGTCTTTCTTTACATCTCAGTAAACTTCTCCCTTTCTTACTCAGCTTTACAGTAACAAGAGGCTGTGATGTGATTGACCTGTAACAAAGTTGGTTTGGCCATTCATGTTACTGTATAACTAACAGCATTACTAACTGCAATCCACATGATTCGAGGAAGTCTGGGGGGAGGGGGCAGTGGTCATACCAAGTCTTTGTCAGGATTCTGTATTGGGACCGGGTGGGGCAAGTAAGGGGGATGGGAAGGGCCATGTGGTAAAGTCACTGCTTTCTAGTTCTTTTATTTGCTCTTCAGTATATGTAACAACCACATGCGAAGGAAGCAGGTTCCCCATCTATCAGTTACATCAACTACCCATCTCGTAACATGGTTCCGACAGACGTGCCTAAATTGCAATTTGCTCTTAACACCGCAGGGGCTCTCGATTGCCTCCCAGTAGTTCAAACAGGGAAAAATTGTCACCTTTTCATTGGTTGATATTCTTAGAAAAGATATAAAGTCTACAGAGTATATGAGATGCGGTGTTTAGAAGATAATGACATTTCAAACAGGCCCGCCTGTCAACCATTAATAATAATGGCGCTGCAGCACCCGGTGAAATTTAGGTGAAAAGTTCAGGCACTTAAAATTATGACTACACGAATTTGAAAATTTGAGAGTAAAGAACAAAACCTTAGTTGTAATAGTTTGAAAAAGAATTTAATTTGGTCCTTAATTTTTTTTCAATTTTCAAAATATTTCTTAATTAAGGAACTTAAGGAAAAAAATTAATATTACTATAAATAGCAATCTTCCCTTAATTTTCTTTCTTTTCTAACACTCTCAATTTTAAAGATAGAAACACCAAAGTTTCACAATAATCCAAAGAAAATCTTTATCATTCAAGGCTTAAAATCAAAAGTATCCTGTGTGGTTGCAGGTTTGAGTTGGAAATGATTAAAATGGGGATGGAAATTTTGATATTTAACTTTCTGGACTGGCCAGGGTAGAAACGTAGCACCCAGACTGCATGACCTCGGTCAAGCTCAGGTCAGCTGTCAAGAGTGGGGAGATAATGGGTGTGGGTGGCTGGAGAGAGCGTAACTAAAATATAGCAAAGGAAGAAGAAAGTCGACGCTGTGAAGGTATTTGATTTTATTGCTACCCACAGAATAGAATTAATATCAGACATAATTACAAAGCAAAAGAATCATTCTCAGTCAAAATTCATATAATGAAAGGGTAAAATACAGAAGCCATGTCCATTTATCAATAGATATGAGAGTTATTTTGCAGTCTCATATTTACATGGCTACTCAGAAGAATGCTTTGGATACAGTGACATAGTTTGTTTTTGATTGATTATTTTATGTTTATTTTGCTGCTTCTATAAAAGCCTCTGGTCAAATATACTTTTAAAAAAATCAGAACAGAATAAATATTTCTTTCATAATTATCTGAAAAAAAGAAACGGCAAGGTTTTAATTCATTTATTGATCTGTGGTACTTAGTCACAAGGAAAAAATGCAATATAAATAGTTTTTCTTTGATGTGTCCAGCTTGCTGACTGTTTGAAGTCTGAATATGGCTGGTATTAAAATCAATCAATAAGATCCTGAACCTGCAATTTTTTTACATGTATTTTAGATACAATTCATTAAATTTAATATTGTTTCCTGTCTGTAGATCTGGATGGAAAAAAGACTGGGATGGAAAATGGATTAAAGATGAGAATGCTGAGTTTGACTCTGATGAGGAACCACCTGATATTTTTTAGTGTCATCTAGTCTTTCATGTTCATTTTGGGAATAAACAATATTTTCCATCTCATTGTCGTTTGACATAATTTGTAAGTGTTCATCTTTAGATTATAGACCTGCATCTTACCTCAAGGTTTATGTGCCATTTTTTTTTTTTTTTTGGTTACTTATTTGATTATGTCTCTTAAACTTATATAACCACTTGCATTTGTTATCATCAAGATATTTTTTTTTAATTTGTACAAAGGTAGACACTGTTAACAGTATATTGGAACAATTTTTGTGAGAAAAATCCAACATCATAAAGTCTATAGACCTAAAAAAATAATAATAACACCTAAATATTTCATGTTATAAACAACTTAACCCTTGTGTTTCTTCCCTCCACTTACACAATCCCAAGTCAGTCATTAATGCTACATGTAAGGTGATGACTGGCAGCATTCATAACACAAAAATTACTAAGCCTATTTTGAGTCTATGTGACAAAGACATCATCCCACAACTCTCCTCCTTAACCATAATCACTGCAGATTTGTTAAGTAGTGGGCAGAACTCGTACACTGAAATTTCTCATCTCACAGCTCAGAGCACCACATTTCCTCTGCAGCCAAGAACAGTTCTTTTCAGTTCCCCCCCTCCAAAAAATCAAAAGGCTATATGTTCAAATTGAAAAAAATTATTTATTGCACCTCAATGGAGATATATGTATAGATGTAATCAATCAATCAGGTTCCCTGCTTTTTAGCATAGACAATCTTGATCTTCCTCTCATATAGATCCCTTTTTACTCATCCTACATTTAACCACATTTTTAGTGCGTCCAACATCTTTTCTCACTGTTTCCCTTCATTTGTTCCAGTGATCACACAATGTTTCAATTTCTCTTTCCTCATCACATGGTGGAAAAATGGTTACTTTGAAGTTGGAGATACATATTCTGTTTATGAATGATCTCATGTCAGCTTCTAGTAACAGTTTTCATTTGATTTCTTTTCAGCCCATGAGATTTGTAGCATTTTCTGTATGAAAGGCATTTCTTTTGCCTCCAGCTTCTTTTGTATCAGTTTTGAAATCATCCAGGCCTGGCATCCATACATCAGGATGGTTTCAGCATAGCACTCAAGGGCTCTCTTCTTGTGTGGATGAAGATTTATTTATTTGTTAGTCCTATTACATTCTTAGAAAAATCATTTTTGCTTGTATTATTGATGTGATTTCAGTGTGTTACGCTCATTACTTGATATTATTTGAAGTACCTAAATATTTGATCTGTTTGCTAGAGTTTATTCCTGTGGATAAAGATGTTTTGTGGACCTGATTGTTTCAACCAACAACCATTACTTTTGTCTTTTTGCTGTTAAATCTCGATATAAAACCCTTTCTGCTTTCTTCATCAACAATGTCTGACGACTATTGCTTCTGTCCTTTTGCTATTCAATTTTAATCCTTTCTTACTGCTTACGTCTTCAATGATGTCTAATATAGTTGCAAGTCTTCTTTATTTTCTGTAATTAGTTCAATGTCATCAGCATTTTTAAAGTTGTTTACATTCTATCTTCTTACTTTAATTTCTGGGTATCTCTATAGTTTTCGCATATTATTTCATTGTAGAGAGAGAAAAGGTCTTAGGAAAGCACACATCCTTGTCTGAGACCTTGCTTTATTTTTTTTTTAAATAAGCTGATTGCCCCATCAACTTGCATGCAGCTGTCTGTTCCCAGTTCATGCTTTTTTAACTCATAGATCTTTTCCATTTGTCTTAGTTGTGTGACCATCTTTCGTACTCTGTCAAATGCCTTGATGTAGTCAATGAAGCACAGGTAATGCCTATTTTTGTACTTCCAGAGCTTCTTCAATTATAGTTCGAAGGGTGTAGTTACGCCGTTTTCCTCCCCAAACTGCCAAAGCCACTCTGTTCCTCTATTTTTGGTTGGATTTTAATTCTGGCACTCACCATAGTGATTCTGAAAATTATTTGGTGATACGACTCATAGGACTGCTCGTTCTTATAATGTAATTGACACACTGTTGCCCCTGCTTTCTTTGGCAATACTTGAGAATTGGAAATATCTGATGGAATCTGACCTGTGTCATGGATTTCTTTGAGTAATGAAAATTATATACAAGCTGTAAGCCTGTTGTACAAATGGGACCATGGTGTCAATTTGCCAGGGTTGGGGTGCGTGTGCGTATTAGATAGACTTTTAGATAGTCTTGATAATTATTTTTCCTTTAACTTAAATGATCCAGTTATGCTTCCACCTACCTATCTTTACCTAGAATCTAGATATCTCTATTTTTAAAACACAAAATTTAGATAAAGTTAAATTTTTGGAACATAGGAAATCGACTAATTCTACCCTTTGCCCATATGTTTTTAGTTCCTTTCAAACGCTTATAAGAAAGCTTTGAATTTTTGCATTAAGTTCATAAAAGTGCACTGCCTTGCTTGAATTCTTAGCGGTGCACTTATTTAAACCTATATTTAATGAAAGTTTAAAAAATCTGTAAGCCTAAAAGTAAAATCTAGATTTATCTGTTGTAGATTTTTAACCTTTTAATTTGAGTCTGGCTACTGTAAATACAATGTATCTTCTAGGCCCTAGATCTAGAATTTATATGTCGAAGCAACCTTTTTAGATTCTTAACTTAGACCTTACACAATATCATGCACATCTAGATCTATTCCAGACGATTGTAGATCTGCCGATTATAATTATGCATTCCAAATTATTTGCATCAAAACAAGTAGCCAGTCTACATCCATAGCATTGTACAATTATTATTTTCACAATAAAATGAACAAAATGTGCACACAATGCCATTCCAAAAAAAGTATTTTGACTATTCCACTTAAAAACCAAAAGTTTTGTTGTGAATATATGATCATGTAATCAGTCTTTATTTAAAATCAAAATTAGGCTATCACAGTACCAGGCAAAATTGTATACCCAGAAGTTTTGGAATTCAAAAAAAAAAGTTAAATTGAAATAATCACAGCTTTGTTTTGAATTAAACCTTTGTACATACATGTATCTGTATATATGCCCAGAGTTTGAAATCTTAAAATAAATATTTCATCCTACAAGTACCTCTTTAGAGACCATAAAACAGTTGTGTTTACAGTCAGGATCAATGATGGGGTGTAGTGGGGAGATGAAATAATTGTTGGTTTTTGAAAAAAAAAAAAGCATCCAAGTTTGATTTCTTTTAGCACTAAATGGCATAATGTGTCATATTCGAATAGTGTTGGCAATTAGTCGTTAAAAAGAGAGAAAACAATATGTATACAAGTGTATTTTCATCTCACAAAAATTGACACAATCAAGCTTAGGCTCTAATGCATAAATAATTAAGATCTCAAGGTCTTGAAATATGATAAGACCACAGTGTTGTATTTTACTAAAAGTATCATCTGCAGAAATAGGCAGATAGAACATTTCATGAAAATTAAAAAGAAAAAAAAACTTTTACCTCTTGACAAAACAAAATTGCAAAAAAGCAATTTTGATATAAAAAAAAAAAGTAAACGGTGCTACCAAGCAGACTACAAATACTATGTCACCCCTCGGATTTTGCTTTTTTTTTCCCAAAAATTAGTGAAAGGATTAAAAGGGATGATTATCCAATTTTTTTTTTAATTTGTAAAGAATCTTTGTTCCCCTTATAAAGCTGAGTGTTATTTTTGCTACTTGTACTCCTGCAACAATTACATTTGTTACACTCCTATGAATGAGACAAGCAATATGATCAATACACCACCTACAGAGTTTCAAAACTATAAAAAGCACCCTTGAATCGTCCAAAAGTGGTCTTTCAAATGTGTATCACAATCACATGTACATGTAATGTTTCACATTCGTACTTCTTCCTCTGCATTTCCCATGTAAATTAGTAATTTCTTCAGTTTTTTGGAATTCTACTTATAAAGTATGGCAATGAAGTTTATAGGTTTTTAACTATTGGTTTCCAATTTTGAGATTTATTAGAATTAAAACTGCATGTAGTGTTCACTGAATCATCTAATTAAGTAGTTTAAAACCCCTACATGTTGAATGTGAGAAAGAAAAAAAGAACCAATTGTTAAACTTTCAACAGAGAATTTAGCAAAGTTTCTTCAAAATCAATACTCCAGCAGTGAGTGTGTAACCCTAAGAAAAAACAAAAACTAATTAGTAAAAATAAAATGGTGATTAAAAATGGCAGTGCACTTATGGGCCTTATTTCACTCGCATGCTTGTAATATTTAGTGAAAATGGGCTAGGAATCTTTTTTGCTTTGTACATGTAATTAAAAGAAGTATGCAATTTTTAGGTTGTAACTTGTATCAGAAACAGAAAGTTGTGCACACATATTTTCTTTTGCATTATTGAGTATTTTTCAAAATTTGAAGGATACCAAGTCCAGAAAGATGTCATCTTCGCAAAGTCTGTGCTTTGAACATTTTTATTTCCCTTTTTTTTCCTTTGGACAAGGCATGAGATTTGACTCAGAATTGCCATCAGATATATACTGAACTTTTTACAAATTTTAAGAATGCATTGTTTTACTGTAGTTTTAAACCTAATGGCAAGTATTGCAATGTGCTCACCACATAGAATTGAACAGAATAAAGCTACTAAAAACCATATTTCTTAAGCCAATAATGTCAGCACTGGTAAACTTCATAAAGTCTGGTGCCACCAATTTTGCTCCACTTAATTCTCCAATCCTGATTCATTGAGAGGCAACACTTCTAGACATATGTAGGAAATATACAGATTTCTGTGGTTTCATAAGAACTGTCACCCTTTATCTCAACCCATCGCTAGAGTGATAAAACAAGTTAACATAATGTGAAAATCATACAATTCTCAGCCTGAAGATTAAAATTGCCCACTAATCACTTCTTGTTTCGTCCATAAAAGCTGTAATCAATTCACTCTTCGAGTCTGAGATTCTCTAACTAGTGGTTATGAAGAAAAACTTTTGGTTTAGTGTAAATCTGAGCTGCAAAGTGATACATGTATAATGAAACTAAGAGTTCTTCACACAGCAAAAAGTTAGATCAAACGTCCTTTTTTTTTTGTATTGAGACAACAACTGCTAAATTGTACTGACAATTTCTTTTTATAAAAAACATGAAATTAAAATTTAATTATACTAAGCAGCAGGTAAAAGTACGTTTTAAGAGACTAGTAGAGAACATACACCTTGCTCTTCATAGGATTCTAATACAGAACTTGTACATATATATAGTCTGAGTTTGCATTCACTGCCTTGCTACTCGAATAGTGTATTATAGTATAACTATAGATATATGAAAGAGCCACTATGTCCTTATTTTCACTCCGAGTCCAGTTTGAAATGCTGCTGAGCATTGCCTAAAACGAAAGCTTTCCTAGTTTCTTATACATTCAGTGATACCCTGTGTTTGACCCTCTTTACGATATCTAGTTATAAAATTTTGCAACAGCATCTAATCCCAAAGTTCACATTTATACAAGTATAAATGAATATTAAGATCCCATAGAATTTAAACTGATGTAATGATAAACTATCAAAATAGATCAGTTTGTAAAAGGAAGAAGTCTCAAAAGCCGAAATAGAAGAGATAACATCATAGTAGACTATCAAAAGATGTAAAAGGCAAAAACATTAAGATAAGAAGTGTTTACTTTTTAGTACATTTACATGGTTGGACATTTATACCTCTAATCTTATTCTTCAGATAAAACTGCTGTAGAGCTAGAAGTGAGTCTAATCCAGACTAATTTAAGATGGATATTTTAAGCAAAAAAGTAATAATCAAGGAAAAGAAAAAAAAATGCAGCTTCTACAATACAGATCTTTATTGATTTCACAATAAGTTAAAAAAACAACAAAATGTCAAACTGCATTTGCACAGAGCTTGCCATCACATCTCTGTCTTTTGCATATAGCCCATAAGCTTTTCTTTTCTTTGCTTCATCCTTGTCAATCAACAGTACATGTAAACCATCACATGAGTGCAATGCCAGTTTAGCCAGCTTTTGTGCAATGCCACAAAAATGCAAGTATAGTATAACAATTTTTTTACTATAGAAAATTTGTTTTGTTGTCATTTTGTGAGACTATAATTGTATAATTTAAATTTATGCAACTACTTGCATAATGTGTCAAGTGTGCAATGCTGACCACAGAGCTCATGTGACAGTCACTAAAATAACATTCATTATTTATACACCCTTTCAATTATTTAAAAGATTTAAAACAAATTAATCTCACACACTTAAAACGTATAAAACAATATATATATATATATGTACAAACAAAATGAAGATTTGGTGCTTAAGAGAGAAATACCTGAGGAAAGAAAAAAAAAAATATGAATATGGAACCAGAACCACCAATTTTCATTTCAAATATGACAATCCAGTACAATAAATATATATTCTTCACAGAAAAATACCTCCAGTGAATATCTCAAAGGCCCAAAAACAATTATTCAATTTCTCATAAATGTTTTAGTTTCCTAAATGATCACGTTTTTTTTCTACTAGTTTTTTGTTTTATTATAAATTTTTTTTAAAAAATCGATCTATTCCCTTACTGACATTTCTTCTCCTTCAGTCTGCACTGTCCTTACAATTTTCACATACATCAAACATTAAGCAATGCTAACCATTGCCTGAGAAGAGTTTGTATGCTGATAAAAAGGAGGTCATGACCCATGACAGGAAGATTGATACTGGTAGGCGCTTGCTTCAGGTTACCTACATTTTAAATCCTCTCACAGGAATGGAAGGGGAAAGAAAGGGATAGAGGGCATGAGACTATGCTTTACAGCAGAATTGAAGGGAGGTGGACCTGTTATGACTGACCGTACAAATTGTGTTCAGCATGCCATTTAAAACTGCAAGTGCAACAGCTCTTGTTAAACCTTGTGGGGAAAAAAATCTATAGCGTGTTTGTCTGGCACACGTCTGTACTATATATACAGTAGTTTCAGGCAGTTTATAAATAAAGGGAAGTTTATTATTGTGGCAATGTTCCAATTCAGCTTAAGGGAAGGTGTGCTAGTTGTCCCAGAGTTATGGGAGTGATTTGAGTCAATGTCAAAGTCCAAGAAATGTCTTAATTGCTTTTAACATAGCATATTCAAACCAAGTACATTAACAACTGAGCAAGTCCTAAATTTCTTCTTGCTCCGATGTTTAATAAGTAGCAAATAGATATGCAAAAAGCAAAAGGTACATATTATATTACAAGATGAAAAAAAAAAATATTCCAGATTTGGATTTCACCTGGGAAAGTAATTTATTTCTTGGCAAAAGTAATCTTCATAGCATTTGTTGGGGTGATTTTGAAACTCTGAAGGGCATCCTTGGCAGCACCAGCTTGAACATCCGTCTCAAATTCTACAAATGCAATGTCATGCCGGCCTGGGACCAAACGCACTTCCTTGAATCCAGGAAACCTTAAGAAAGCAAGGAGTATATGATATAGCTGGGATTTGCTTTGTGTCCTCTTAAATAATAATAAAAAAGCACTTCATTTTCTTCCATATTTGTATTCCTCTGGAACGAAACAATCAATTTTCATGCTTTTCTTTCTTCTAAACTGCTAACTGTATTTTCAGGCCATGATAAGTTATGCTCTAAAAATGGCTGATGGAAAAGAAAAAGTATACCCCTGATCAACCAACAAAATATTTCTCGGAAAAATAAAAAAGACTTGCAAAAAACTTAATGGATCACAAAAAGAAAAATCAATAACTATAAAATGTACTTGCTACTACATAATGCTGCTTTTGCTGGTACAACCACCACAATGGAAGGTGATGAAAAATTTTTTTTAAAAATGAGTCTATACAGGTATTTTAATTATTGGCACAAATTTTAATATATTTCACCCAAGAATTGGTCTTTATAAATACCTTACTTACAAACTGATTTTTTTCCCCAAAGTTTCTAGTTTCAATCTAATGTCAATACAGATCTGCTCATATTTATTTTGTAGACCTGGTTCTATCAACCCTCATACAGTGCCAAGAATCCCACCTTCAATCTATTGCACTGTCATAGATGATAGCAATCAGGATGTGACAGTCTGTAAGCTGTCCCAAGATGGAGTTAAGATCATCAGAGAGAGGAACTAGAAGTTCAATCATAATACAAGTTCCATGGACTCTACAAAGTAAAAGGACACTTACTGATTGAAAAGCATTGACAGCATCATCTCAGTGGTCTCTTCAGGTAGGTTTGTAATGAATAGAATTTGATTGGGTGGCTGTTCCGGAATTGCACTGAGGGCTGGTGCAGCAGCAGCAGATGGAGGTGGAGCTGGGGCTGCAGCTGACATTGATGCAGCATTCAATTGTGGAGGAGCTGAGAGAAATAGTGCAATGCCAGGTACATCAGTGATTACTATAGAGTGAGTGGCGAAATTAGATCATATTTTGTTAAAAGTTATGGATTTTCAAAAAAGACAAAGAACCAATTTTTCATAACAAGTCTTGATGAAACTCTGGAATATTCAATTGCAAGCTAAATATGAAACCTATATGATTTTGAGCTATACATAATTTATCTTACAGAAATTTTCCGACTCATTAAAGATCCATGAACAATTTATATTCATCCCATTGGAATAAGCAGCTTAAAAATATTAGCTTAGCTTGCAAGGAGAGAGATTCAAATTTGTGGAGCTGATTGCTTCTATATCCACCTCAGCATTTTTCCATTCCGCAAACTAAGAAATTTAAGTTCGATGTTCTTGCAAAATGCAGAGTCAATAATATGGCATAAGTAAGGATTGTCCTTAAAAAGCATGATGAGACCCAACAATGGAGGGTGAACTATTGTGTCAGATAAAAAAAACAAAAAAACAAAGCAAGTTCAATTGATTAATAAGATCATACCTCTTTGAGAAATTTGAGGAGGGGGGCCCTGAGCATTTGAATCTGCTGCTTGACCCCTGTGGATTTAAATTTTTAAAAATTGATAAAGAGCCAGGGCAAAATAGTATAAAGACTTTAAAAATATTTTACAGGTTTTATCATTCCCGATGAAAATAATTTTCCTTTTTTTTTATTTTGCGATTCCTGGAGTACTAAAAGATCAATCTGGGCTACTGTGCACTAAAATCATTAATGTATGGATCATTTTCTCCCATATAACCTTTAACTTGATGTGAAACCAATATGTACTTGTGCATTGCTACATGATACTCAGCTGTCACCGCATTGCCATCCTGATGGCAGATACCTATGTATATAAAATGAGAAAGCCTGATAATGCTTATAAGCCACTAATCGATTTGACCTTTACTTGGGCAGAGGACCAATGAAGTGAGCAACTTAAAGAGTACATGCCTAGTTTTCATCATACTTTCATAGTCATGAAATAAGAATAATATGATATCAAGCTTCATAATAATGCTTTAATACTAAAAGGGATTATGATGGGAGTTCCAAAAACATACCCTCTTATGTTAAGAGCTGTTGTGATATATATAACAAAGATAAACAAAAAAATTAACAGAAAAGGTTGTCCAAAAAAGGTTTGAAATGACATCATTTTAAACTTTCTACTCTGCACATCATGATTGATGACATGTGGTTCCTACTGAGAATGCTATGAATCTCAAAGACTGCAAAGAAAAACGAAATAAGTGTTACAAGAAGCCGACACAACAAGATCACGCATGAATAGAATATGTAAACGCCAATGCCAAAGAACCTTTTTTGGACATGTGGTGAGAAGCGAAAAACTAGAACATCTTATTAAGGCTAGAATGATCGAAGGAAAAAGTGTGAAAATATGTTGAATGAACTAACAAAGTGGCTTAAAGCAGGACAAGTTACAGATGCACTGAAAGCAACGAGAGATAGAGATGTGTGGAAAGTTATGATCGCTTATGCTAAAGAGCATGGCACCTGATTGATTGACTCTTCATGTCTATCTAATCAAAAAAGATGAAATCTGGATTCTTGTTCTGTTGACGCTACTGGTATGTTTTTCCATCTGAAAAGATCAAATCTACATTTGCCTGTCGCCCAATCACATTTATCTGTTATTTATAAGCACATGGCACTTTCTTTAGCTTTTAAATAAAGAAAATTGCATGAAACTACCAATTTTCTCTGAAAAAAAATTCTCTTTAAAAACATAAAGGAATGTACCTACTTTGTTTTTTAATCGAATTTCTGACATACAACTCATTTGGACTGACTTGGAAACAATGAACTCTTACTTGGTCTTTTTCTTGCGTTTACCACCTTCATCATCATGTTTGTCCCTACTCCTTTTCACAGGCTCCACCCAAGTTCCTTTCAGTTTTGCAATCACCTCAGAATCTTTCTTGGCAAACTGGATTCTCTGCAAACAGTAGTATTCAAATGATTATCTCAAAACTATAAAACTCAACCGTTAATGGACAATTTCTCAAATCCAATGTAAAAATCTAGTATTACCAAATTAAATGATGATTTGAAAAGCATGTGTTAAAAAGCTAAAAAGCCATTGCTCGGTGATTGAAAATAAGAATTCATGTCAAACAACAATTACATCAATCAGAAGACATGTGACTGGGACTTATCACCTTTAAACACTACATAATAAACCTATAATTTGGTACACGATAATCAGTTCTAAATATTCTGACCTACATGTCAAAATGAAAAAGTTATACCTTCATAAGTATTTAAGTCCCACATCTTTTACATAGATAAATTATGGTTCATTTGTTTCTGTTTTTAATTTAAAGGAAAGGATAAAAAAAAAGACAAAGAAGCAATAATTATTGATCCAAAAATAATTTTCTTACCATAGGTTTGTCGTAAAATGGAAACCCCTGCATTGACCTCAAAGCATTTGCTGCACTGTTGATCTCCTTGAAAATGACAAAGGCTTGGCCTCTCATCTTCAAAGTCTTCAATGCAACAATATCCAAAATTTGACCAAATTGTGAGAAAATTGCATAGAGTGATTTTTTCAGCTCTGAAAAGTAAAGAAAGTTGTTTATGATTACCGGCTGACATCAAAATTGGAATAATACACACACACATATAGATTTATATATATTCACACATTAAGAAAAGTCTAGATCTTACTTCATTTAGACTCCTTTAATCTAAAAGTTGTGCACTTTTCTGATTTTGTACTTACTAAAAAAAAAATAATATATAATATACATATAGATTGCAGCTTTACACTCCACAAGCTATTTTAAGACTCCCTTTTTAAAAAAGCCAAATCAAAGAAGAAGGGTTCAAACTGCATTCTCTAGCATAGCAATTTAAACATTCGGTTTTTAAAATTGAAAATGTCTTTAAAAAAATTACCCTTGCAAGCTTTGCGTGTGCAGTTCCCAGCACACAAAAGTTAAACCCAACTAGAAAAGTTGAAGGGGTGGATCCATATGTGTAAATACCCTCATTAATGAGTATTAAATAGGTATAATCATTAGTTTGGTAAAGGGAAAGAAAACATCTAGATTTTTTTGATAATTCTGTTAAATCTTATTATCCAAAAAAAGTATCGTGTGCAAATTGGGTCAAGTAATTATCCACAATAGGAGCCCGATTTCTGGCTAAAGCCAAAAAATGGCATCCCTGATATGTGTTTAGATATAGCTGTGGCAACAATAGAAATGTAGAACATATACTATTTGATTTTGTAGAATATCTACTATTTGATTTTTCAACCACTCCAATTTCATTACCCAAGTTTGTATGTGACTGGAACTCATCTACACCATATTAATAAAATTTCACCAAATCAGCAGAATGTGTACCAGTTGACTAATTTTATGGCCGTGCGTGAAAGTTTCAACACAAAATAACTATCAATGGACATGTATAAGTATAAGAGCAAACACACATTAATAAGTGATGTATGAGAGATAATGAAGGAGATAATAACACAATGGAGAGAAGTGAAGGTCTTGAGTAACTTCGCTGTTTATTTTTTTAGTAGGAGCCCTGATCATGCAGAGTGCCAATAAAATAAATAGTTGCATTTTACAAGTAATTTGGTAGGGCTTTGCTAAGTTCACGACATATAAATCTAGTTAAGTTTGATTCATATTCTTGATCCCCTCACCCTTTATGGCTAAGTGTTGTTAGGCAGGGTGGCATTCAGGAGTTTCTTAGTCTTCAAAATTACAATATTATCATTTGACATGTCAATAGTATAAATCATTGATGTACTACCAGACATATCCAAATTTTAAGGTGTTATGCCTGAATATTCATTAAAATGCTACTTGGCATTATACTATTATCCTTTAAATATTCTTGAAGAGTAAAAATATCCTTGTTCTAACATCTGCAGCCATAATCATTAACCTGAATAAAACATCTGCTATGAGCCGTTCTTAAGGCTATGTTCACCGATCACTTAGGTTCTAATTTACCACGTCAACAGCCAAAGCTAAACCACAGTAAAAGTTTTAACCTCACAGCTTCTGGTGCTTTGACGCATTTTGGGAAAATCCCAGCAAAAGTTAAAAACCTTAATTGAACATTATGTAAATTCCATACTTCACCAGAAAGGGCAACATTTATGGAAGTGTGCAAAATTAAGAGAGGGTTACTGTATCTATTTTTACCAGAAAAAAAAATTGAAGATTAACTTTTACTGCTATTATCATTTCATAAGGGCTTAGTACACTTAACAGGCTGTAGCCCTGAATGGCAAAATGGGGCAGAGGAATTATGATATTATCCCAGATACTGAGATAGGGTCACAAATGATCATTTTCTTTTTAAATAAAGGAAGTCATTGTCTTACCATCTTTCTTGATCTTTTCATTTAAATTATTTATGTAGATAGTGTGATTGGGATGAATTGACATATCTCAGCCTTTTCCTTCGATCCTGAAATGTGATGAATATTTATAAGAATAATATTTAGGTTTCAATGAAATACAAGGTGACAAAACCATACTTAACTTAATACCAAAAAATTTTGGTGTCATAAATTTTAATAACCAATGAGTTTTTAGAATTCATAAAAAAAAAAGATTTTTTTTTGGGGGGTGGGTGCTCAGAAAAGAATAAAGATGAGCAAGTTTGAATCAGTATACAAAGTTAAACTACTTCAACCTCATCACAGACTGACCAGCTAGGCATTGTGATTGATAAGACACATGTCTATTTAAGAAAGACAAGAGAGATTGTTATAGACCTGTAATTAGATTAGTATAAACAAGAATGAAAAACAAAATGAAATGGCTAAGTTGCAGTTCTACATATTTAACAAAATGCTTTCTGTCCATATTGGAAATAAAAATGAATTTCAATTGCCAGTTTATTCCCTTAATTTGATTGGTCTCTGTGAAATGACAAGAGCCCTATTTGTTTTCCCTCAAAATATTTGTGACTTTATTGGTATGGCAAAAAGACAAATAAACAGACATTGTAAAACCATTTGGGAATCTTTCCATTTAAAATAATGAATCATTCACTTTTTTCAGTGAGATGCTAGAACTTGATAATATCAGAGACCCTCAGGATAGTTTAACCTAGGACCAGGACCCTAAAAAAAAAAAAATAATTGGGGCCCTGTAACCATTCTGGAGTTTGACATTTTATAAATGGAATTGTCCAAAAATGAAGAAAAAATTTTTCCACAAATCCCTAAAGATAAGAGGAGGTCCTAAGAATGATATCACCTCTCTATGAGGACAGTGCCTGGAAAAGATTCAATCAATCAATAAAACACTGAAACAAGAAAAGACTTGCCATCACCAGCAGATATTAATTAAAAATGAATATGTCACTGGATTGGTAAGGCAAAAAACCAAATAATAAAAGGCTTTACACCAGCTATCCAGCAGATTGTTTACCCTTATTAACACAAGATCAATGCAATTAGTAGACATTGTCCCAACCATTAGGGAAAATGCCAATCTTTACATCATAAACAATAACACGAGAATATAGAATTCGGTATGATTTTGATTGATTAAGCTAGTACCAAGACCCTTAAAATGTATTGTATATAGGGAAAATCTTATTAACTAGTGCTAGCATAAACGGCAGAATAACAGCCTCTGCGGGATGACTAGTAAATTTAAGTTCATTATTATATGTTAAGTGTAATGACAATTTTAATTGCCATATTTGATTTGATGGACAAAATAGCAGTAATTCAGGACTGCCTAAAAAATTGCACTCAATTTTTTTGCGACTTCTCAATTTAGACTTTGAGAATGTCTTCTTGACAACATGAGAATAAATTTTTAAGGTTCCAATTTAAAACTGTATTGTAGCTCTGCAGGAGATAAATCTTTTATTGATAAAAGTTTGCTTTTCTTCAATGTAATTGCCTTGCTTACCTGTTCACTTCAATGAGTAATCATGTTTATTATAATATAATTATAAATCAATAATCAATGACAGCATTTGTAACTTGAGTGGTAAGGCAAAAAGCTAACAGAAAAAAGCTTTACACCAGCTATCCAGCATTTAATTTACCCTTAATTACACTAGAACTTTGTCCGACACACAGAAAAGTTCTAAACCTTAAGGGCTGTTATAATATAAATATTAACATCAATATATAATAAAACATCTAAAAAGTTTATACCCCCAAATCTTGACAGTTGGCAAAAAGTGTAAAATCCCATAAAATGATGACAGCAGGTAAAAGTAAATCAAGCATCAGTATGTATTTGTGTGACAACTGCAAAAGATACTTTTCAGTTTGAAGAAGAACAAAAAAAAACAAATATGTATACAATGTAGGAAGACTACACTCTGGGTAGAATATCCACTTGAAATGTACATCAATTTAAATGATAACAGATTATGTGAAGATCCAAAACACCAAAACAGCAAGAAAATGTTAAAACAATCATCAACTCATAGAAAGTTAATAAATATATTATAGGGTGATATGTCATGAGAAAGTCTGAACCAAATAACCTGGATCTGTGCTCATTAAAATTCCCAAAGGTCAAAACTATCTAATTGAAAGTCAATAGATTTAAATTGAATATGCGAAACAGAAATAATTCAGATCTAATATATATAGATCTAGATCTAGCCTAGATAAGATCTAAATTCAACCCTAGTTGAGAATAAACAATTTGTAATATTCCCAACTCCAGTTGGATAAAAGGAAGTTGTACAATCCCAACACAGATGGGGAATAAGCACAGCTTTTAAATAAATAAGAATTTTTTTTTTTAATTTTCTGCATTTTAAATAGCCACATAAGTTTTTAAAAAATTAGTAATAAAAATTACGAGATATAAGGTAACTTATAGATCTAGACTGGGTAGGGATCTGAGCCAGCTCTGAGACAGGAAAGTAACGAAGTAAGGTTTATAAATTGCTTTTACACCCTCTGCTTCAATCAAAGGAGCTTTATAAGATTAGCATATCCATCTAGAATCTAGATCGATTTAGGCTAAACTTATTTTTCAAGCCATCAGAGATCCAAGGGATATTCACAGCTTGGTTTAACCCTAGTACTGCAGCGCCATTATTATTCATAGTTGACTGGCGGGCCTGTTTGAAACGTCATTATCTTCTAGACAGCAGTGACTTTACTAGATGGCCCTTCTCTTCCCCCTTACTTGCCCCCACCCCGTCATCAATACAGAGTCCTGACAAAGACTTGGCATGACCACTGACCCCTCCCCCCCCAAACTTCCTCGAATCATGTGGATTGCTGTTAGTAGTGGTGTTAATTATAATGTAAAGTGATTGGCCAATTTTTGTAATAGCATTAGACCAAATGAATCTTGTTACCGGTCAATCACAACACAGCCTCTTGTCACTGCAAAGGCGAATAAGAAAGGAAGGAGTTTATTGAGGTGTCAAGAAAGGCATGAGTCGAGAGCGTGGTGTGTGTGCAGGGTATAAAGCCTTTGTCTTTGTTGTTGGTGATTTTGATATGCTGTCAGCTGTCACTATGTGTCCAATGGCAGGGAAGTATAGGTTAGCGAACAGATTGCTGGATGAGTTTTTTGTTTGATGTCTCACAAGTTGTACAAGACAATGATTATGGGCGCCTGATAAGCATCGAGGGCGGACCTTGCTGCTTGGTCTGATTGTCTCCTTTCTCCTTTATTGACTCACCTATCACTCCACCCCACTCTCTGTGCTTAGTAATTAGTTATAAAAGAACTACCTGTAATTAGTTGTATTTGTACACATGTAGGGCCTAGTTACACAGTTTCTTTGAACAAAAGGACTACGCACTGACTCTTGTGGCTTTAGCTTGGATGGAAACCCGAACTAGACCCAAAGGTTTGCTTGTTCTAAATGAGTTATCTTTTCTAGCTTAGTTTCATCCCCGCCAACCCCCCCCACCTTTTCTCTCTCTCACACACTCACTAAATTAATTACGTATGTGTTTTACTTCCAGAGCAAATCCAAGCTTCCATTAAAGGAATTATTAATTATTTTAAACTGAAACTATCCAATGAACCTCTCTTTGAAAACATTTTTCTCCAAGCCTATGTCTGTAACTCGTCCTTTCTTAACTTCTTAGAACCATGAAACACATTTAAATAAAGTTGTCACGTTTGAAAAAATGTAACTTGTACTTTTGCAACAAAAGTCATATCTAGCTTTTTGTTGTGAACTACAAATACAATACGCATAGTACAAACAACTAATCCGCTCTGCCACTTGCACAGGCATGAAGCTAACTAGCTGTGGCAACGGTACTGTTTTCGGCCCTATTTGTAGGTAACCGCGCTAGCCACGGTAACTCAATCTCAATACAGTAGCGGAGCACTTAGTTTCCCTGCACTGACCTCTTGACCAGGGTCAATAATTACGCCTGACAGGTGAAATACGAGTGCCTGGGCTTACTCCTTGCTGGGCTGCCCACTAACTGCTTATCTGCCGGCTAATCCGGAATTTGGGCTATAAAATTACAACATTCACTATCTTCTAACATGCACTCTTTTAGTACAAATCCTGCCTAGAAATATATCAAATAAAAGTTGAGCATGTTCTCTTTAAGACGCAGTTGTTCTCCTCACTCTAAGTTTACGGCATCGAAAACTGCAGTGCTTTACGCTTTTACTCATGCTTCAAGTGTCATTTTTGTATTTTGATTAATTGAAAGATCGTTTTTAAAAAATCGGAACGTTAAAAAATTCTTACATCATTTTGATCAACAAGGATTAGCAACTATTCCTGTGAAATTTCAAGTTGCTAGTATTATTTGTGTTTAAGCTATAGTCTGTTAATGACGTCTGTAGATCATTATCCACTTCTGTGGATGTTTCTACAACAAAACATACCTGATAATTCTATGCTTAGAAGCCAGATAAAGTAAAACTATACTTATATTTAAAGTGAACAGTGAAAATTTAGATGATTTTGATTGTATTTCATGAAAGTGTTGTATGATAAAAAAAAAAGTATAGATTAGTTCAACTTGAAAGTATTGTGAATTACACGTATCTATAGGTTGTGGCGTAAAAAAATAACAGCGGCGGCCTGTACAATTTCATTTCGTAAATCGTTTTACACGCTTCATTTTGAAGCTTTTTGCATATTTTGGTATTTACTTTATTTTTATTTCAACTAATCTTGGAAACGGAGCATATTTTTTTATTTTCACATGACTTGTATAATCAAACTATGTCAGGCTTGTGGATGGAGGAGTATAATATCAAGAAAAGCTAATCAAAGACACTATTTATGCACGAACTTAAAAAACGATCTGCTGTTGTGTCATCGGATTAATATTGACAAAGACTCTGAGTCAAATCATTCCACTGCGTTGAACAATCCACTCATCACACGATCGGCTCAGCAATCACATTTTACATGTCACTAGATAGACGAGACTCGCACAACACAATCAAACCAAGTTAGAAAGGCACTGTCTTCCCATCATAGAGATGGGACTTTGGCTTGGAGTAACTAGCTGAAATGTGGCATGCAAATAT
Source organism: Elysia crispata (assembly GCA_033675545.1). NCBI lineage: Eukaryota > Metazoa > Mollusca > Gastropoda > Plakobranchidae > Elysia > Elysia crispata. Next base: position 73,954 of record JAWDGP010007236.1, on the reverse strand, counting down.
TGCAAAAATAGATATAAGCATGGTAGGAAAAAGGTACAAAAGTGCCAATTTATGGGCAGTTCTTGAAGCCCATAGGCTGCAGAATGCTCCATCCCTCAAGTCGCTCGTGACCCATCGCATAAAGAAAGGAACAAAATAATTCCACGGTACATTTTTATGCACAGTAAACGGCAATATAGATACTTTAAAAACATTTCTCTAAGTGTAAGTTCGACAGTCCCTTCGCAATAACTTATGTAGTTTTAACCCTAGCGCCCTAAAATCACTACAGGTGAAGAGTTAAATGTTTGCTTGATATTTAAAACCAACAAAAGAGCTGATTTAACGTTCCGGTTTTTTTTCACAATTTTAAAAAAAATACAACCTAAACATAAAAAATGTTTCACGTAGCAGAACAATACATTACAATTTTAAATGAATCATATTGTTTCTCCCTTTAAAAACTTACATCACTGTGAAGATGGTGAAATAAATTTTTCATTTCTGTAACTCTCAGAGTGATTCTGCCTGTATTTTCTGTGCTAGTATTACTATCGTTTTAAAATGATGCAATTAAGTCTGTCAGTGAGAGCGAGAGTGCCAGCCTAAGCTCAGGTAACCCGGCCAGCGTGACCCCATAATGACCCAGTGCAAAAGGTCACCAGCCGAACTAAGTGCTCCGCTCTGAAACTACGGTTAAACTTTACTTATACACCAACGCAGCTTTCTTCTATAAAACTAATATTTTTTAATGTATTTTTGTATGCTGATTACAAATTTGTTAATTATATTTTTCGCAAACAAATACTTTTGAAGATATGACGTTTTTCGTGTTGTATTATTTTTTCTACTTGTCCCATTTTCGCGCATGAATATGTTTGTTATTTCCCTTGTTTACACTGCGTTGCGCATGTCCATTTGAATATCAATAACATCCTTTCCGATATGGATCTTTGAGCATGCGCACCATTCTTTTTGCTTCATTTATTGCGCATGCGCAATCTTTTTGTGCCCGTTTTTTGAACAATAGTTTGATTCAGTTCATTGGTTTCCATTGTTCTATACAGTCGTGTTTCAATTGCGTTCTATTGTGCTTATCCTGTGTTATTTGCTGATTCCGTTACTGCTATTTTATCATCCCGTTATATTTATATTTTTAATTTTATATGGCTACTTGTGGTGGCTGCAGCTTGAATTACTTTGAAGTGATAGCGAATTTTTTTAATAAACAGGACAGCGCCATTAAATTTTTGAAAGAACACTGTGTTTTACCACAATCAGTTGATTGCCCTAAGTGTAAGAGTGCCTGTTCGTATCGCGAGGACCAGCATTTGTGGCGTTGCACTAATTTCACTTAAATTGCAAAAAGCAAGAAAAGAAAATACTGTAATTATTCTATATCCGCGTTTAAGGGTACTTTCCTTGAACAAAGCTGCATTCCTGTGTGGAAAATTTTATTGTTTATAAACCACTTTTTAAGCCATAATTGGGACCACAGGACTGTCCAAAAGTGTTTAGGATTATCGTCTAAATCTTCTGTGGATTGGCGCTCTTTTTGCAGCGAAGTTTGCTGTAATTGGTTTGAGAACCAAGAGCCCATCGGTGGACCCGGCGTCGAGGTCGAAATCGACGAAACTTTAATTGTGCGACGTAAATACGGCAGAGGCCGAGTGCTTAATCAAATTTGGCTGTTCGGCGGAATTGAGCGCGTCTCTAAAAAACGGTTTGTGGTGGCCCTGACCGGTGATATAGGAGAGAGAAGGGACAAAGCCACTCTAGTTCCTCTTATTTTGAAATTTATTAAAAAAAATTCAATTATTTATAGTGACTTTTGAGGCGCCTATAGAGGCTTGGACGATCTAGACGCGAATTATACGCATCGAATGGTAAACCATTCCGAACATTACGTCCACCCAGAGGATAGGGCAGTTCACACCCAAAATATTGAAAGATTGTGGCTGGACATTAAAAAGTGGTGTAAGAGACCTGGCATTAGGGCCAACTTCCTCCACCAATATCTTGCCCGATATTTGTTTATAACTGCTCACGAAGAGAGTACTGTGTTACACCAGTTTCTGAAACGAGCAACACAACTTTACCCACCGCAAGGCCAGCCTCAAACCGAGGCTGAAAGTAGTTCCTCGGCCTGAGCTTGGAAGGTAAGAGTATTAAGATTTTAACAGTGCTAACCGCTATATCTTGTCTTCTAGTTGGTCTTTGGCCTTTGTATTTATGAATCATGTTGAAAGTCGCAAATTTTAAAAGGAGAGGGGGGGGTGCGGTGGGGGCTTCCCCCCCAATTTATTTTTTCTTTTCTAAATTTTAAAAGGAGAGGGGGGGGGGGGGTTTTGGGGGGGTCTTCCCCCCCGATTTTTTTTTTCTAAATTTTTTTTTTTCCTCATTTTTTCACTTCATTACGTCATTACGTAATTTGTTACGTAACTTCCCGTTTGCGTCGACTTTCACTTGAGTATTCATGAATGCCAGGGCCGAAGGTCAACTAGAAGACAAGAAATACCACTCTGATAGGTGTTGGTGTATAAGTACAAAATTACCGAAACTACTGTGTAGCAGGGAATGAGGGTTAATGGTTACATCCTTTTCAATTTATTATTCATGTACAGTAAAATGTAGTAGACTTATCCTTTCATCAAGATATGTCAATTCAAGCTCAGCTATGATTAAAATTCATTTTTGGCACACTTAAGTGCATGACTTACATCAGGGACTTTTATTAAGGTCATCTGATCTAGATCTAGATCTAATAAAACTTAAAAAGAAACCGAAATTTCTAAGTCAATTGTTTAAGAAGAATTCTTGTTTCGAAAGGAATAAAGCATACCAGCAGAATAATTGTAAGATTTACCTCAATTCCGATGACAAAGCGATTAATAAAATATTATCATACACTAGTGATTGTAACGGATAGTATGAAAAACGATCTAGACCTATTTCTTAGTAGCGGAAGTCTATGTTAAAACTCTACAGACAGTAAGTAAACACCGGTGTGGGGTTTCGCTTTAATTTCTAAGTTTCCTCCACCGGCGGAAGTACTAGTGCCAGGTTTTTCAGAGATGACTATGGTAAGATTATTATCATTTCTGAGGTTTCGCAGGAAAAGCCTACGGGCCCTCAGCTAGTCTACGACGTAATATTTTTAGACTGACCGACATCTTTTGCATAAACTCCTCCCACCCAGCGGTACGTAGCATAATCGCTTTTCGCAAACATGCTAGCCCTCTCACCGAGAACGTAACTGTTATGTAAGGGTTACACGATGACTGCCAGCGATGCTCTAGTGCTACCGCTACTGAGTACTAGCCTGGACTAGGTGCAAGCGCGCTATGAAGAGTGTGTTTCCACTGCATGCTCACATAGTTACATTACATGATAATCACAGTTTTACCAGCAGCAGCAAATTTCACTGGTGTAAACAGCTGACTAGACTGACCAGGCCTAACGCTCGCTTCCGATGTAAAAAACGATTTGCACACGTCACTAGGGAAACCACGTGTTTGTTACGTTATGACTCATGTTTACGGTACGTAATTCAAACTGCGAAACATGGCTAGTAGTAGTAGTAGTAGTAGTAGTAGTAGTAGTAGTAGTAGTAGTAGTAGTAGTAGTAGTAGTAGTAGTAGTAGTAGTAGTAGTAGTAGTAGTAGTAGTAGTAGTATTAGTAGTAGTAGTAGTAGTAGTAGTAGTAGTAGTAGTAGTAGTAGTAGTAGTAGTAGTAGTAGTAGTAGTAGTAGTAGTAGTAGTAGTAGTAGTAGTAGTAGTAGTAGTAGTAACATAACAACAGCAACATGTATTGCAATGACGTCGAAGATAAATACGACAATATTGGACAAAAAAGCCTTAATGACGATTAATAAAATGTAAATATTACTTTTTTTTCAACAATTTAACTTAATTAAAACGATGGTCATAAGGAAGGCGGTGCATCGTTGAGGAGGAAAGTTCTTGTTTCAAGTATGGTTTGGGTTTATAATTAATGACGCGAATGGATTCAGAACAAAATGAATGATTATTACGACGATAGATCCCCTACATCAGCTCAGGACTGTAAAGATTATCATATAATGTCTAAATATAAATTTATGGTCGCGTGCTTCACTCATCAACTGCCAGATGAGCCATCATTCACGGGGGAGTTAGTATGACAAACGTGAGTATTGGCGTTGATCATTGTATATTTGTTCTGGAAAATAAGAACCATAGCATTAAAAAAAAAAGGATAAGAAATGCTACAAGAACAATCACATTGGATTTATACCCATTTCTAAAAGCTGAATATATTTCGGAAACAACGAAATCTTGAGATAACTTAAAAAATTATATCACTACTTATGTAATTTTTTTATATTGAAGGGAGAGAGAGAGGGAGAAAGAGGGGGGGGGGAAACAAGAGAGGGGCGAGAGGCAGGCAGAAAGGAATAGAAAACAGAGAAATAGAGATGGAGATAGAGAGAGTCAAACTCATTCATAAGAGCAAGCAATCATCAAGTAACAGACAGTAGAGAGAGAGAGAGAGAGAGAGAGAGAGAGAGAGAGAGAGAGAGAGAGAGAGAGAGAGAGAGAGAGAGAGAGAGAGAGAGAGAGAGAGAGAGAAGAGAGTGATGAAGACTGACAGAGAGGGAGTAGGAGCAAAGTTGAAAATAAGATAGAAGAGAGGGGGAGGCAGGCACATCAGAATAGAAGACAAAGAGAGATATGGAGGGAAAAGAGATAGAGACGTAGAGCGAGAGAGGGCAAAAGAAGTGGGTACGCCTAAAAGACAAAAAGAGAGGGAGGGAGAGGCAAAGAAAAGGAGGAAGAGCAGAAAAAAAGATAGAGAGACATTAAGATGGATAGAATAAGATTGAGAAGGACAGAGATTTTGTAAAGTTCAACAAGATGGAATTTTTTTTTCAGCCTGCGAAACTTAAATACTAAATCAATTTTGCTTAGAAATATGAATTTGAATTGCTTTCAATATTTCACCATGATGCGTGTGGCTGAGACTACATCAAACATAGCTGACAGCGTACAACACAAATTCGCGATAATGCTTAACGTGATATAACTATACCTTATATGACGTTCTTTCAATGCATGTGATTTCACTGGTATAATTGTTGTTGCCTGCATGGATCGCATATAGATCTATTTTAATTTTCCGTCTCAAATTTGTCTCACAGAATCTTGCACTGAGACATGCGGAATTAATAAAAGACGAAACAAAAGCGTTAAACGCAGGAGGGTGGGGGTATTTATTAGGACATCTGAATAAATTGAAATGTTTAAAAAATAGCTTAATGTTACATTTGTGTTTATTTGTAGTCCGGTTGTTTGGAGTTGATAGCTTTAGTTAAACATACACCTTAGATATGCTATCAGAATCACAGCAAGAGAGAGAGAGAGAGAGAGAGAGAGAGAGAGAGAGAGAGAGAGAGAGAGAGAGAGAGAGAGAGAGAGAGAGAGAGAGAGAGAGAGAGAGAGAGTTTGTTTTGAAGTGTTTAGTATGCCCCACTTATTTTAATGTATGAATATCATTGATGGCTTAGACTAACATGGTTCCTTCGAGCACCAAATCTGTTGTTTTCCACAAGGTGCATTTTTTATTTGGAGAGAAGTTTGAGAGTCAGTAAGTAAAACTAATCATTAACAAGAAGGCTAACGATAAAAAAAAAAAATTTGTGCCGATCACATAAGCCACTTTTTTTTTTAAATTTGGCATTTAGTCGTTTTGTCCACCGTCCAAAATGGCCACATTGAAAAAAAAATCTCGTTGAAAACGAGAACATTAATATTTTTCTTCCAGCTTCCTGTAGGAGTTTCAGTAGGTGGACCCTGCAAAATGGTAAATACTGAATAAGTGTTAGTTTTATTTTGACGTGTATTTTCTTTTTAAAATTTTGAACAAGAAATGCGGAAAAAGAGAAAATGTTACAACAGCAACGGTCAGGTTAGATTTGCCTACCAACAATATAGAGCTAAGAGGGACAGTTTAAGAACCCAATCTAAATCCTTATACTGTGAATTAGATCTAGATCTAGACCTGTAGGAAATACCGAGAAAAAGTCATGTGATATCGACTCTAGAATCTAGATACAAAATAGGTAGCATTACAAATATATTTTATTCCTCACAATAGAAATTAAGTTGGATGATGTAGGGCATAGTTTTATTGTACAAACTGTAGTATTTGAGTTAGACATGTAGGCTATCCCTAAATTTACCTCCAGTACCAATCGATTTAGATCAAGAATTTAGATCTAATCTAGTAAGTAAGCCCATACCATATTATATAAGTCATCTACCCCCTCCTCCCCCCCTCAAACAAAAAACAATTTAGTGCAACATACGTATATTTTAAAATGTTATGTTTTAACTCGTTGATTTGCAACTCTATTAATTTCAAATTGTTAACTGTCTCTGTGTAAACTTTTTGAGTACAACTGTTAGAAATTGTGGTACTTGAACACTTTTTTTCCTGACAAAATTGATCTCCAGCAATTGTCATCTTGCTGTGAGAAAATGATCAATGGGGCCCCGACTTAAGTTAGTCAATAGGTGAATTTTATGATCTGGAATGAGAAAAAGTAAACCCTTGAGCAATGTTCAATGCTTTGAGCTAAAACATATAGCAGATGTAACTTCGCTTTGTAAACAGAAAAAAAAAATGATGAAAAATGCACAATATAGGCCCTACGCCTAATTATACATGCATGTTTTGGGCTAATCCTGTTATTTACTGCAAAAAACACGAATGGCAGTTTATTTGTGGGTAAACATACACATAAGGCTATAAGCAGGCCCCTAAAAATGGATTAGGTTGTTATATCTTTGAGATATATTTTAGATTATCATTCCGTCCGTAAGTTAAAAGATGTAGCCTAGTTAAATATAAATTTGCATATTACATATTACTTATTAACTATTCAGCGCCTCATTTTTCATTTGTTCTATGTCCATATTCAGAGTTAGGTTTTAGAGAGTGGCTTTTAAACTTTCATTCACCTTAGTTATACTCATATGTTGGATGTAAACAAATGTAAGAACTTGACCCATTTTTCTTGACTGTTGGTTTTAAAATCAACAGGGCACATAGATAATGTTTTTAAGGAATAGAAATTGATTTTGGCTCTAATTTAAGGGAAACTGGACATAGAACAAATGAAAACTGAGGTGTCATATTGTACACTGAAAAAGTATATTATTCCTTTACAAGGGAGGGTAGTACTTCCGATTGGGTATGTTAAAATGTGATATAGCGTTAGGATAGATCTATATGATGCCATATTTTTTTTTTATTGGCAATTCATTGTAAGAAAATGATTTACACTTACTTGTAGGCATTGATAAATTCTATAATGTAAATATTTGTCCATTGAAAATTTGAGCCGAGACTGCTCATTAGATCTAGTCCTCCATCTCTTAGAAGCGCTCTTTAGTATAATAGAGGTATCATACCCTTCGGAAGTCCTTCCCAAGGGAATTATTACAGGCATACAACTTTGTACGAAAAAAATCGGAATGTTTTAAATCTATTCAAAGTCTGATCCTAGGTAAGACTTACTTAACGCCCGATGAGGTTACATCTATTCATTGCAAATCGTGTCGCCGTTATCATTTGTATCATGTTTGTAGGCTAAATCCAAGTTCTTAGTTTATATCTGTGTAGTGTAGAACACTAGGAGCTGGAATTAAATGTAGGAGTAGGACTAGGTCTTGATCAATGTGATTGAAAGTTTCTTTTGTAAGAAATTACAACAGGTATGATTAGATCTATTCTTGTTTAGATTACCCTCCGTTATATGAACTTTTTATTGTTTGTAGTTGAATCTCAACTAAGACCTTGTTCTAGCCAAGGGTCTATAATTGTAAATGATATCAGTTTAGATTTGAATAAAATCAAAACTTTCATTTGTAAATCCTGACATCTGATATAAATTGTCTAGCTTGTAGGCTAAATCTAGATTGTAAGTGAAACAAAATCTGAAGACGGAAACTGTACAATATGGGATTCAAATCCTTACTTGGTTATTTGTAGCACTGAGTTAGAAAAGCCTCTTCACACTGTCCTTGAGTAAAACTAAAATGGTTATCTGGCATAAGCACATTTTTAAGAGCTCATTTGTAACTGCTCTATAGCAAGTTTAAATGGATTTCTAGAAATGTTTGTGATCTGCTGTTGAGTACAAAATTTATAGTTCCTATAAAAGCATAATAGAAATTAAAAGAAAAAAATTGATTTAAAAGTTCTCTTTGTCTCTCAGAGTTGCATGAAGGGAATTAATAAACAGTAATAAAATAAAATAGCTAATTAATTTGTCTTCTTAATACGCCCAGTGAAAATAAGGGAACAAAATTTCAATTTTAAGCTCTTAATAGCTGCTTTGGAAGGTTTTCAAATGGCACTCATAACAAATAAAAAGTCCATTATTATAAATGACTGAAAAGTACAGAAAGCAATAGTTTGCAAAGGAAAATTCATTTAGGATGGCTCATATCAGAAACTAGGAATAAGCAAACGAACTAGATGGTACGACACAGATGTTGCAAATGTTTAAGACAAAGTTTTTTTGTTCGAGTCATTAGCAAGATATTTCAGATTATCCATGACATAATAAGTTTTTATTTTTTTCGCTCTCATACTTTTTATTTACCTGTGTGTGGTGTAATGTCACAGATGAAACTTACTCAAGGTGATGTCCCTTACACTCTTAATAGATGAACACAAATGTAAATATTCCTGTTATTACAAGTCATAAATCGCACAAATTTGCTTGGGGAATGTCACTCTAACAATGTAATTATAAATGTCTCCTTTTGCTGGAATATTACATAAGGCCATAGAGATAATCATGTGTTTTTGATTGCCATGATTTGGCATAAGCAGGGATCTTGATTTTCCGTGGATCCACGGAATTCCGTGATTTTTGCCTTTTCCGAGTTTCCACAATTGATTGCTTTCATGAGTCTGTGGTCTTTCATATTTTTTTTTGTGTTTGTTTTTCTCAGATTTCTTCCTTTTTCTATGCTTTAGACATTAATATAAGAAATTGATAGTCTTGTGTAATTGTATTACACTCAAATATTTTGCTTGCACACATCGCTGTTAGTGTTACTCAGAAATTAAGAGTTATTAGAATGTATTCTGTAGATGGAAGGTTACAATTGAGTGTAATAAGTTTTAATACTTCTAATACTAACATCTTGCATACAGTTATTGGGATTGTTTCAATAGTCTTTTACTTTTCATTTTCTATTTCAGAGCTTCTTCGGGTTTGGACAAAGTGCTGATGTAAACATAGTTTTAGATGGCCAAGAAAATCGTAGAACAGCAGAAATCAAGACTGAAGATGGGAAGAGAGAAAAATATTACTTATACTTTGACGGAGAAACAGTCTCGGGAAGTGTGAGTGTAGTACTTTTCTTGGCAGCCGAGTAAAGTAAAGAAAATTGATTAATTTTTCTTTAATGTTTCATGTATCTCATGCAAACTGTAACATGAAAAGTAAATTTCATCTGGATAGATATTATTAATTCATAAGATTTTGTCACAGAAGCCGAGAAGGTCTTGTGAATGCTTTGTGTTATTTTTTCCTAACTTTTATTATTTTGCAGGTCAATATAGCACTGAAGAAAAAAGGGAGCAAACTAGAGCATCAGGGAATCAAGATAGAATTTATAGGCCAAATTGGTAAGAAAACATTTGTATAAACAGAACTGCCAACCTTACACCAAAAGAATTGTATTTGTATGAATCAATAAGGATTGTAAGAATTTAGGCCACTTTTCTGAATGGCAGAACTTTTTCCTCAGTGGCTAAAGAGGTTTTAACCATTTTTTTCTTCCCATATACCCTCTACAAGAACTATTTTCTAGATCTCAATAAGTTACAATTTACAAACTGACTTTATTCAGTCAGGAAATGTAGCACAGAATAGCTCTATAAGAGTCAACACTCACCAGAGCCATTCCGTATTGGACAGCCTATAACAGCCAGTCACCATTTGATAGGACAGTCTACTTCCATTTGCAATAGCAGCCGCGGGCCGGACCCTCAAGCCAGTATGATCGGTGCCATATGTTTCAGCGCACGGCATTGTGTGTATTACAGTCCTGCGATAAAACTCGGCCTGTGTCAGCTCGGGTGCTATCTTGTATCACTCCTCGATTCAGAACTTTATACTCAAATTTCTAAAAAAAATGCCAGGCCAAAAATCTAAAAAATCATTACTTGTTTTAAATAGAAAATAATAACTATTGAAAAACTTGAGAATTCCGTTGGGCGTGTAACTCGCAGTACTCATCTACCTTGGTCGCTGACCTAGATCTAGATTTAAACTATCGGTCAGTAGTGTTGGCGTGACTAGCGGTCTGACACTAGAGTCGATCAATTGTGACCTTTGATCCCGCCACAAGTGTGGGCTGACCATGTAGGTTGGGTGCGCACACCAGAATTCAAGTGATGACTGGCTGTTACGAGCTGTCTGTTATTTGAAAATCCTGGTGTGCTCAGACCCTAAATGGTAACTCATTTCATAAATTGTGCAAATTCTTAAATTACATTGGTTGATATTTGTAGTTACAACCTGGTATAGTTTGCCCAAATTCTCTATGTTGCATCCAGCCATTTAGAGATATGTTAGTTTGTTCTAACTTCGAAAGGTTTGTGGTTATGTCAGTTTTCATAGAGAATAAAATAACTAAAACACTTACATGTCATTTGCCAAAGTTATAATAAGCAATACTAGGATAAATAAGGCTAAAGAATTAATTTAACAGTCACCTCTTTAAGGGGGTATTTAGGCAAGCAGAGCATTTTATTTGAAATTGAATAGGTCTTACTCAGATATGACAGAGGCCTCTTTAACTTTGTACGGATCAGATTGTGTGAAAATATTACTGCTTTATAATAAGTACTCAATAAATATAGTAAAAAGAAGAGTTTTTATTAACTACAGTGATCATGCAAAATCACTCAGATTTACACTGATTTCAGACTTTCTGCTGCTTCTGGTTTTATCTCTTATTTTATGTAAAAAAAAATGTAAAAAATTTTTTTTACCTAACCTAAACTAAAAGAATTACTGATTTTCACTTCCCATTTATTATTCTCTACTTCCTGCTATGAATATTTCCTCAACTAAGTCTAGGGCTAAATTTAGAAACAAGTGCCTTGCTATTCACCCCCAGATACTTTCAGTTTAAAAACTCTTTTGACAATATTTTTTATTAGAGACTCTAAATGGTGCTGACAGATGCAAATGTGGATATAAACTAGGGGCTATTTGTAATGTTGTTTGGTACTACTACTAGACTGCTACCGGAACTAGAGAAATCTTTAATACTTAAATCACATTGTAGAAACCCTTTCTACTTTCAATTCCCAAGCTTCTTTAACTCCGGACATTTCTTGCTGTTGGAAGCTAAGTACTTAAGATTTCTACTAATTCTAGATTTGTTTTTCATTGACATCTTTAGCTGCATTTTTTTTTTATTACTTTAAGGTCTTGGTATAAGTCTGGATTATCAGGATCTAAATAAATAGTTTTAAATATTTATTCTTAGTGAAAATTACCAAAATTTTTCAATATTTATTCTAGTCTAGACTGGATCAAAGCTAGATCTAGATCTAGGTCGTTAGATTTAATCTTTTTTAGAATTAAAATTTTAAATGGCTAGTTTAAGGGTTGATCTGGATATATCTAGGTCAAGATTCAGTTGAGATTAAGTGGGGTCTAAAGATATAGATTTAGTCTTTCTAATGTATGAGTATAGATGTAGGTCTGATCTTGATCTAGATATTTGAGCTAGTATATTCTTAGATACCAAATCTAGAACCTTGTTAGTATAGTAAGAATAATTTGTGCCATTTCTTCTGAAACAAGCTGTAAAGTTTTAAGACTAGTTCAGTTGCATAGTGTTCAAGAGGAGAGGTGGTAAGGAACATTTCGAACATTCTTTTTCGTGAGGAATTTTGTATGCATTGTGTTTTAAGGAAGCAAATATTACATGATATTAGAAAGAAAAATATTGTCAAGCTATACGTCCACTTTGAATCTCATGTACTTCAATTACAGAACTTTATTATGACCGAGGCAATCACCATGAGTTTACTTCTCTTGTGAAAGAGCTGGTGCGTCCAGGAGAACTTACACATGATGTCAGTCTCAACTTTGAGTTTTCACAGGTGGAGAAACCATATGAGTCGTACACAGGAGCTAATGTACGATTGCGGTAAGAGCAATTCCTTTATGACAAATAGATTTTAGTCTTGCACAGTATGGCTACACAAGAAAAAATGTGACTTTAAGCTTTAAAAAGTCAAAAGCGATAAATGAGAACTTATGATGATATGAAACCTGCCACTCACTCTGATTTAGGAGGAGTTGTAGCACTTATTAATCAATAAGAAACACAAGATAAACCTTTGGGTTTTCTACTTTAATTTAATTATTAAGATATCATCTGACTGTGTCGAGATATAAGTGTGAACGGGGAAAGTAAGCTCTTGGTCTCCTCAAGGCCTCTGTGGTGAGCTCTCTTCACAACCTCGGATGTATACATTCGTCACGGATTAGTCTTTATAAGTTTATTATTGTCCAAGATTTTATAGTCCTTATTTTTTCTAGGAATTCTGATTTTCTGCTTTTGTTCCTTGGATTCAGTTTTCTCCTTTTTTTTTCTGGGGCTCCACTTTTTTATTTGGCTTCCTCAATATTTAGTGTTACTAAGCTTTTACACATTCTGCTGGAAAGAAATGGAAAAGTGAAAAGAAAACAATGTTGGTATTATAACTTTCCCTTATAATTATCGATGAATTTATCGTTACTAAAGCCTTGTAACATTATGACTTCAAATATAACAAGTTGCTTTATCATCAAGTCCTAATCTGGCTTGGATCAATTCTGATAACTGACACATAATTAATCTTTCACTTCATTAAAACATCCCGCTTTACACAGACATGCTGATTCTGTCAAGATAGACCTCATATAAGTGTCATTGGCTTTGTAATATAAGCTTTATAACTAGACCTAAGGACATTGTAACTGTTTCTAAAGTTTCTAAATCTACAATTTTTAGGTGAAGAAATCGAAATTGGATCTAATCTAGATCCTAGATCTTATTAGCTTAAGTCATTACAAGACGTGTAAATTCTACTACTTACAGAAGACTAAGTGCAATATCTCTTTCATATTTTATGTATTATTTTATACGTTAAAATCATTATGCTCTTTTAACTTTAAGGTGTGATTTTAAAAATAAAAATATCATTGTTATACACTCTATTCATTAATTATTTATCATAATCTTTGTTTTTTTGAATCCGTGAATACTCTCAGTGTCTGTAAACTTACTCTATATAACATACCAGCTTTATATAGAAACATGAATGTATATGTAATTATATGTATGTATTTTTTTTTTCATGTTAGTAGGCATGTCAACTTTGATTTCCCCAAGAGGGATCAATAATAAAGGAAATCATATCATCCTATCCCTCTTTTTTCTGTCATATTCCTCTAGAAAAATTTGGCTAGCAGGTCTGTGATAAGTATTTTTTTTTATGTTTACGTCTTAAAGGATATCATGTATCTGTTGACAAATTCTCCATTGGCGCTGTTTGAAGTTTCATCTTAACTTGAATGAGAGAAAGATGATCATTTTTATAAATTTTAATTTGATGTAGTCATTCTTATAATGAATGAGTTATCTCTTAAATTTGCAAGTTAAAACATCAACTTCTTTTGTACCTCTCTACTAGGTATTTCTTGAGGGTGACCATTGTCAAGCGACTCTCTGATGTTGTGAAAGAGCAAGACATAGTTGTTCACACGTTGTCCCAATATCCAGAGCTCAACTCCAGCATAAAGATGGAGGTTGGCATTGAAGATTGCCTGCACATCGAGTTTGAGTATAATAAATCGAAGTAAGACTTTTTTTTTTTTTAATTTTCCTTCTTCTAGCATTAAAATTTTTGGGAGAAAATGATATATTGATAATTGGCACCCTGCAAAAATTTTTATTCCCATTTTAATACTTCACAATATATATTGTTTCATTTGGTCGAGTGAGGCTAAGACTTCTTGGATTTATTCAGTGAAAATTAATTTTCTAAAAGAAACTTGGCAGAAATATCCAAGTCTAATAAATCTTTCAATGCAAGTAATTCTTGGCATAGCAGGGAAGCACATGGGATAGCTATTTAGGAATGATGAATAGGGGATCAATTCAAACTAGTATAAGGGTTTAAAAGAACCACTGTGGTAAAATGCAGTTTCACCTCTGTCATAAGATAACTCGTTGAACTGGTGATTTCCTTTGAGTCATTTAAAGAATTGAATATAGGAAGGAACATCAAAAGGCTGTAGGGATTAAATTTTTTAAATTGCTGTACTAAAATTACTTGTGATACTTACATCATAGCCATAGTATAATATTGAATGAAAGACATGTTAGAGGCAAATTTCATACCTGCTGGTCAGGGTGGGAGATGTCCTTCTAAGATGAAAAAAAAATTGAAATCCCCACTAAAAACCCTATCACCGTTTTGATAAACAAGTCTTATTTTCATCCCAAGAAGATGAGATGTTGAAAACCCATTGGATGAATTTAGATAATTGTGTTCACTTATATGATTTTCATTAGATTCTAAGTTTTCTGCCTTTATGAAGTGTTCATGTCAAAATGAAGAGGAGTACTATTTGTTTTTGCCTAATAACATCTGATATAGGATAATCTTTGGTATATGCAAAGCAAATTATTGGTGAAGATACATGAAAATAATGACACAGCTATCTGAATAATTTCATTCTTGAATCTAAGGCTGTTGTTTGCCTTTTTTATTCTACTACTTTTGTCAGGATCTCTAAAATCATTTCTTTCCTGAAAAATTTAATTGATTATTCAGTTGTTTTAGTATTGAATATATAAACTGTGGACATTGAACTGCCAGATCTTTTTTTCTTTTTGGTTTATGCATTTGAATGAGATAATTTAAAGCCAGAAAAGTTTTGAAAAAAGCTGTGGAACTTTATTTTAGTATTTTAAACTAACTTTGAGTTGACATAATTACTTTGAAAGTAAATATTTATGTGGTTGAAATAATTGTAATTAACTATTGGCATTTAGCCTGTAAGTTTTCAAAGTTCAATAATTTCCACAAAGTTTTGAAATATTCACAAAAACACAATAAGTGACTATTGCAGAAATCAGTTTTCAGTCTTGTTCAGTAATTCTTGCAGAAAATAGTATATTTTTTGTGTTCAACCTCTTGCTGCCTGGGTAAAGATATCACTTGAAAGACGTTATAGTGGGTAAGATCTATTTCCTACTGGTGCGCATTAAAATCCGTTACATGGAGCTGGCAATAGTGCGCAGGGAGACCACAGGGGCAGGTACTGAATTGTAAATTATCATGTAATTTCCTTTTTCAGTGATTTTAGATCATAATATTACTTTTTTTTAGCTTTCTATGTTCATTATTCGTTTTCTCTATCGTTTAGCCAGAGTCTTCATTAGTTGTGTAGTTTGTCACTGCTTTCTATCACAAAACAAGCTGAAATGAATCACCTGGGTAGATTTGTTAATGTCTCTTACCCAGTCCAAATGATCTGGATGATGCCTGTATCATAAATTTTATTTGCAAATAAAAAAAACATTCCTGTGAACCCTTTTGTTGTAATATTTGCATGAAATAATTAGAGGTACAAGATTTCTTGCTCCTTTAAAATTGCAAGAAAAAAAACAGCTTCTTGAATTGATTTTTTTCCCTCATAAAATCTTCTCACAACCAACTCATTAGACTGGTTTAGAGACAAGTGTTCTTTTTCATTGTGAATTTTAAGATTAATGCACATGTAAACATGAACCATCTATGTCATAGTGGAAGATTTTTTTGTAATTTGAAAAAAACAAAACAAAAAAACATCGGGGGATTATCTGGACGGGTTATAAAGACTTTTTTAATCAATCAATTTGAAGTTTGAGTAATATAGGAGATGAGAAAAAAAATCTAATCTGTTTAGAGTGGTAGCTTTCAGTTGCAGCAGAATTGCAGATTTCATTTTAAAAATCACACATATTGATTTAATTACTGTGTTTTTGTTTGTTTTTTTTTTTTGAAGGGGATGGGGAAGAGAGAAGTTCAAAGCAAACCAAAGTCCAAATTTTTTAAGTAGCTACCAGTACCAATATGAAATCCCAAATGTATATATGATTCTTACAAAATGTATAAAAGTCATACACTCAATGTTTCATACCCTTTAATTAGCTGGCTGTAATTTTTTTCCTGCTTTTCTTTTGAAACTTCTGAAATTCCTTATGCATGCCTATTTACATGTATTCATTTGCCATCAATTTTGTCTTTAAATGGCTTCATATTTGTTGTTTTTGGGTATCCAAATTTTATGAAACTATTTGTTTTACTCTTGAGTTATCTTCAAAATCAAGAGCAATTTTCCAAATCTATTCACTTGTTTTTTAGGGGAATTTTTAAACCTGATGACCTTTTGAATTATATTTTAAAGCTATCATGGTAATACACCTCAGCTTATGCGCTTTGTTCTATTTCATAAGAATGGTTGACTTCTGGTGATTTTATGGTACTGGATTAAAGGAAACAGGATCAAAATAATCACCTTCAAACTTATTTGTTAATCCCATTGCACATTTTTTTACTCTTCTTTGCAATTGGCTCTCTCAGAACTGTTTTATTTGGTCTCCACTTTTTTTCTTCAGTGTGGAGAAAAATAGTTTCATAGTTTGGAAGTTCACTTTTTTGTGTGACTATTTTGAATTCATTATGTATTTTTATGTGTTCATTTTTCAAAAGCAATAGATTTTGGTGTTGTTTTAGTTATTTTATTTATTTTCTGTTCTTACTTTGACTTCCAGATACCATTTAAAAGATGTTATAGTTGGTAAGATTTACTTCTTGTTGGTGCGCATCAAAATCAAGCATATGGAGCTACAAGTCATAAAACGCGAAACGACAGGCACAGGTATATTTGCGCTAGAAGGTACTCAGGCCTTGTCATACATTCCTTTAAAACACCATGCTTACCCCTGAAGTGCAGCTGGGTGGAGGGAATCTCTGTACGGGTTTCCTTTTTTTTTTTTTTTTCAAAGCCTTTTTTTTTAATCATTATAATAGAACTTCAAATATTTTTTCCATAAAAAAGTTGAAAGGAAGAAAGTTTGAAAACATAGACAATGGCACCAAAGAGCTCTTGCATGGGACAAATTTTGTTATGATAATTATACTTTATTTTTTATTTTCTTACCGAGTCTAAGTCTTATTTGCGTGCACTGAAAAATTTGTTTTCAAAGTTTGCTTTGCAAGTTTATTTGCATGATGTGAAGTTTGTTTTAGGCTGATGCTTTTCAGATTTACCTATCTCCCCTGTCTATTGTTCAATTTTTTCCCATTATATAAGGTACTGCTTTTTATCTAATCTGACAAAAAGTAATATGTGCGTGCCTTGCAGTTTTTGAGAGATTATTTTGGGGATGTTGTATCTCTGTATTCTAGGTAGCCTGCACTGGTGTGTCTTTCATTCACCTTTTGTTTTCCTAGTGACATTGGTTTTCATTTTTTTTTGTGAACCGCTGCTTGTATTCATTATTTGCTATTGCCTTTATCATTGTTGAATGAAAATGCCACAAACTAGTTAAATGGACGAAGTTTGCTGACTAGCTCTGCCTGGTAACTCCTCATCTTAATCATGCAAGGCTCAGAGTATAGCTTTCTTGATAGTTTAAACTCATTTCATATGTTATTAATTTAGTTTGCTTTATTTGCCTATATATTCAAGGATTACAACTACTTAAGGAGTTAACATTATTCAAAAACGTTTTTATACTTCAGTCTACCCAAAATATATATGGAAGTGACGTTTGGAGTGAAAAAGTCTTTTTTAAAATTCATCTAAGTGTCAAAACATGCAACTGTTATCCAATCAAAGAAATATGTGAAAGTTTTTACTCATTTTTATCCCATAATTTTTCATGCAAAACTAATAGAAAGAACTAGGCTCAAAAAAAAAAAAATCTTACTCTTATTACATTATTTATCTGCCTTTTAATACATAAATGTTTTAAAAAATGAAATAACCTAGCTGGAAGTTTGTTGGGGTTTTTTTTGTTTCCGTTGAGATAGCAAGATATTGGATAATGTTATTGATGATTTGTGAGATAGCAAGTAATTGGATAATGTTATTGATGATTTGTGAGATAGCAAGTAATTGGATAATGATAACGAAGATTTGTTGCTAAGTGATGCTAATACATTTTTGAATTATATAAAATATAGAACTATAACTTACTTGAACAGATAGAATTACAAAAGTAAAATCTATGGAGTCTGATTACTATATTGTTACTTTTGTAAGTTAAAAAAAAAGAAAAGGAAAAAACTCTCTGTGGTGTTACAGAGCCACCTAAAGTACTGTTCATCTTTTTGCGGAGAAACATGGATTGTGTGAAGGAGTTAACAGGAAAGGAAAAGAGAATTTCTGTCGTAAATTTTCCTTTATTTTTATTAAACCCCATTTATTTTTTCTTCTCTTAGCTTTTTGTGATCAAATCATGAAGATGAGAATTCACTATAAACTTGAGCAAAATTCAAGAGGACAATTTAGTTTATCAATTATAACTGTTCTTGGCTGTTTTCTTACCTTGCACCCTCAAAAAGCCTTTTCTAAGACTGTTATGACTACGTGTTGGATGCAATGTTTTTCTAACTTTGGAACAAACTAGTTTTTGTATTTTATTATAAACAAGTTAATTTCATTCTCTGGTTTTGGGATTTTGGGTAGATAACTATTGGGTAAAGAAGATGCATTGGTGTGACTTGAGTCTTGTTGTAGTGATTTTGGACTGACTCGAGTTCATCAACAATTATGAGATTCTTTCTTCTTTTTTCTCTGAAACAGTGTCTTCAAATTTTCTTTGTTTGCTTTTTTTTTTTTTTAAGATTAGTTCTATGAAAATGGTGTGCTTTAGTTTAGTTGCGGTATGATTTTTATCGTCGACTATCTCAAATTAGAAAGTAATTAAACCTTCTCTGGTCTTAAAAGGTGATAGTTGGTCAGTGATTGGTGCGCATTTTTCCTCATGGGAATCAATTCAATTATCTCTTTACACCTCTTCTAGTTATACAAGTATGTATATGGTTTTTCCTGCAATTCAACAGCCTGACCTGAATATGAAATATACTTTTCAATTTTCAATACCTCTCCTGAAACAGATATTTCAAGGCTTGGAGCAATTTATCCTATAAACTTTATGAGCTCAATTTTAAAAATTATCTTGTTATAGATGAAGTGAAATGAAATGGGTCCTAGTGCATGCAGACAGTTGTAAATCATGATTTGTTTGTTTGTTTATTTCGCCTTTCCTCCGCATGTTGGATTAATTTTTTGATGCATCAATTTGCTGCGCATAATTTATAAGTCTGCTGTCCTGAAAAGATTTTATCAGATCCTGTTATGTGGAATGTGGCTTTAGAAATTTTTACGAAAATTTCTTTGATCAAAGAATTCTAACTAAAATTTCTTTGCCCCATAGGTATATTTTTTTTACACTAAAATCTGACCAAAATTTTTTAGCTTATTTTAAGGAGCTATACATTTGCTGTCATTTTACAACCTGCAGACTTTTTAAATTTGTTGCATCTTTCAACTGAACTTTTTTGTCTATTTTGATGAATAGCAAACCTGGAATGAATTCAAATTTTTAATATTTTGCTTTCTTTTCCTTTTGGGTTTTAAGGCAATGTCTCTCATATTTTTTAAGTAGCTTGTCTTATTGTTTATGAAAGTCCTTGCTATATCTGTTCATACTTTATGCAACACCTCGGTCTTAGTTCCAGATTTAATAGTCATAATTAATCTTAGTTTCTTGGTCTTTTAAATTCATTTGGCTTTAATACAAGGCCTCAGTTTTCAAGAAAAGTCCAATTATAACCTTTACAGTATTCAGAAAACTTAAGTACAGTGTGTTTCTTCTAATTTGAACTGCTTGGGATCATTGGAATATAGCTAAAGTTGTTTAAGACTTGATTCATGTATGAATACCTCATTAAATAAAAGCTTGTTTAAAGTCATTAGTTGTTTTGGATTGCAAATGGCTGTACATTGATTTTAGATTTTATTTTCATTTTTAAATTTATTGTTTTGAAGATATTTGGAGGGGTATAAGCAAGTGTTAATTTTTTAATTTGTTAATGTTTTGTATGACTCCTGAGTGGTGAAATGGAAACTTATCGGTTGGTCTAATTCCTCTCTTACATTGGTTTCTTGTTTTAAGCTAGTGAATTGGGGTGTTCAAACTGAATTTTTTAAGAACTGGGGAAGGAAGACATTTTGATTTATCATATCTGGCCTTGCAATTAAAAGATGGCTGCTTCTTTCATATTGTCTCCTTTTTTTATGCCCCTTGGCATCAGATTAAGAGCTATGCAATTCAGCAGAGCAGGATTTTCATGCTATTTAACTAAATCATGCGATTGTTTACTTTGTTTTACCCCCCAAATGCAAACTTTTTACTTCAAATTTATGTTTTCCAAGCGTAGAGTTTTGGTTGATTTTGATTTAGGAATGAAGTCTACTAAAATGTGATTTTTCCCGAAAGTGAAAATTTGAGTATTAACCCAAATGCGTTCATTTGGTGTGTTGTATTTTTTTTTTTTTTTGATCAAGAACTGTTGTTCTAGACTTATATAATTTTAAATGTTTGTTTAGCATTCAGAGGAAACTTCAAATCTGTAAAAAAAAATTTTTTTCAGTCATAATAGAAATCGCAATTTATAGGGTATATTTTTATTTCTTTACCTTTTATGTTCTGGGGGCATATCTTATAACTTTTTTTTTCTTTTTAATTTCGCTTTGTTTGGCAAAAGGACCCAACACGTTTAATGAAAATGAAACCATAGCCAAGTATGAAATCATGGATGGAGCCCCAGTCCGAGGTAAGTTTTTTTTTCTTTATGATTTATTTCTGATTATTCTAAGTTATTGTATATATTGTTTGTAGGAGAAATAGTCACAGCTTCAGGTATTTGATCCTTTGGAAATGAACAAAAAGTAAGTGCTGGATTTCATGATATCAGAAAAATTTTGCACAGAATTACCAACACTGCTCATCTCCTAGATAGCAAAAATAAAAAAATAAATAAAAAAGGGTAGTGAATAAGCTTTTTGCCTCCAGCTTCTAGATCCAGCTAAAACTTATGATAATTATCTCTGGAGAGACAATGGGATAATTGAACTGTAAAATTTGAATGTCTTCCATATTTAAGTTTGAGAGATATCTACAGTTTCTTTCAACTATCTATTCGATATAGCTGTGATAGTACGTTGTCCCTACGATTGTGTATTTCACATGATCAAGCTTAAATGTTTCTGGTAAACTATCATTGCATCAAAGTCTAAATCTAATTACTGTTATCCCTTCTTTTGATTATTTTCATTTAGGGAATATTCAGAAAGCAAAGCAATCTTTTCATGTGTAAGCGTAACAGATTTGATGAATATAATTTTTTTTCCTGTATATGATAGCTTGAAAGTCTATATTTATTTCTTGATCTGCAGGTGAATCTATTCCTATCCGGCTGTTTCTTAGCGGATATGAATTGACCCCAACAATGAAGGATATCAATAAAAAGTTCTCAGTCAGATACTATCTTAATCTGGTGCTTGTTGATGAAGAGGAGAGGAGATATTTCAAGCAACAGGTATTTTTAGCGCTTTTGATTTGAAGTTCACAGTGATAATGTGTGTAGAGTAATTATATAAAGAAATAATAACCAAAGACCAGATCAATGCTTGCTGTACCTCAAGAAGTTAAATATTTTTTTATGTCTATATGCTAGTATGTCACAGACGAATGAGAATTTTCCAAAAATTTACGGAATTCCCAATATTTTGAGCACCATGTGATTATCCGTAAATCCTGTCCTTGTGTCTGACTAAAATTTTTATTGGTAAGGTTGAACTTGCTCGACAAAAGTATGTAAATTTTTATGGATGAGTACGAGACTTTCATGAAATGGAGGAGCAGTCTGGATGAAAGATATAACCAAGCGCTATATCGTTTATTTTTGTTTATTATTTATATTTTCAGCTGCAGTATCAAGGTTTGTATAGTTGTTGAACCATCCAGGATATTTGTGTCATTGAGTTGTTTACTTTAACTTCATTCATCTGAAAAACATCTTCTCTCTATCTTCAAATCCAGATGTGACTGTTATTTCCAGCAAAGGCTATTTTTATATCTTCATTTGATATCTATACTATATATATTTGTGGACTTTCAAATTTCTGAGGCAAAAGGCTTCTGAACCTTTGAACCAAATGACTTCCAATTTTGTAGGATACCTAATCTATAGTGGTAAGATGCACATCTATAAAAGGAAGTATGAAGTCTCCGTAGTTTTTTTGTTTGAAATTTTATTGTTTCTTCATTTGAATACCCTTTATCGGCCCACAAACGCCATAGTCAAACTTTTTAAAGCCAAACGGAAATCTACTATGCACAACATACTGAACGGCGATTCACACACTTTTTGATGTCTCAATCCGTACAATTTGTGGCCAAAACACAGCTGATGGACAGACCCTTCCGAACGTTTGATGCTGTTCAAAATCAGCAAAGAATCTAGATCTAGGCAGATCTAAATCAAGAATGCCACGAAAAAACAAGGGGGTTCTTCAATAGGAAGGTTAACTCCTAGCCAAAAATACCCTAGAAAGAGACATAAATCTAGATATAGATTGTCATCAAGTGAGAATGACAAGTCAGACTCAGAGTCAGAGAATGCTAGATCTAGATCTAGAACAAGTAGATCTAGATCTAGATCTACTCGAGTTTTGAAAGGATACACAACGTACCCACACTAAATGAAGTTGCAATTATTTTTCCAAATAATCCAGTGGGACACCATGATATTATGCTGCATACAAGATCTGATCAGCTGCAAAGGATTCCAGAATTTCACAAGGCCTATGACAGTTTTCAGTATCCTATACTTTTTCCACATGGCAGTGACAGTTGGAATCTTATCATGAAAACTAGCGGTCAGCACAAGGTAACGCAACTGCAATTCTATTGCTTCCATTTATTTACAAGGCAAGGCAACCATTTATAGCAGGCACGTCGGCTCCTCCAGCAGTTCATGGTTGATGCTTATGCGAAAATTGAATGTGAACGCCTTCAATATATCCGCAGGGAGCAAAAGAGACTGAGAGGAGATAACTATCAAGACCTCAGAGACACAATTGTCAATTCAGATGGAAACCCAAATAATGTTGGTCACAAATATGAGGGTTTTTTGAGGTGTGCAAACTTTTTCAGAAAATCTACTGTACATTGGAAATGGTCTTCAGCAGATAGAAGCTGCCCCTGACTACATATCCATTCATCATTTTGGAAAACGTGTGCTGACTTAAAATCACTTTCTGATCACATCTATCCAAGTTTAGACACAACCTTTGTTAATAGAGACTGGTTAATGCAGTGTGCAATTTTGGTCCCCCACAATGATAGTGCAGCGAAAGTGAATGACATTTTAATGGCCAGAATTCCTAACCCTGCAGTTACATACACTTCTGTAAATTCATGGTGGATGAGGAACAATCTGTTAAGTTTCCTGCTGAATTTTTAAACTCCATTGAGGTCTCAGGACTCCCACAACATATTCTGTCATTGAAAGTTGGGATGCCGGTGATGCTGTTTAGATCTATAAAGCCCCCAGAACTGATGAATGGAACAAGATGCATCATACATTCTTGCAACAGAAATACAGTAGAAGTGGAAATAGCTGTCGGGGCACACAAAGGTGAGTTTCATTTGGTGCCTAGGATACCGCTCCAGCCATCAGACACAACATTCCCATTCAAATTCCAAAGAAGGCCTTTAAAGGGGTGTTTTGCCATGACCATCAATAAGGCACAAGGACAAACTTTGCATTCCATCGGACTAGATCTACAACAGCTAGTCTTCTCCCATAGGATGCTTTATGTTGCACTGTCCAGAAGCGGAAAGCGAGATAACATTGCTTACCTGTGCTCACGGCAGTCATCGATAACAAGAAATGTGGTCTACAAAGAAATATTATAAACAGCTCAGTGCAAAGTTTTTTCGTTTGGTGATAACTAATATCTTTCTCCACAGGTTATTTTTCCTCCGGTGATGACTAAAATCTCTTTAAACAAGTGATAACTATGCACCTCTCTCTCTCTCTCTCTCCCTCTCTCTCTCTCTCTCTCTCTCTCTCTCTCTCTCTCTCTCTCTCTCTCTCTCTCTCTCTCTCTCTCTCTCTCTCTCTCTCTCTCTCTCTCTCTCTCTCTGACGCTCCGTTCATAGAACAGGTAACCAACTAGTCTACAAATAAACAGATTTTCCTTCGAGATATTTAAATCTAGATAATAATCAAGAAAATTTGGAAAATCCTAATTAAAGCAGAGTAGATTTCTAGATCTATATTCAAAAGCCAAGTATGAGACTATAATTAAAGTATTTGATTTTAATTCCAAAACAAATAACTACAAATTTAGGTCTAACTGTGAGGTGAGTTTTTTTTTATCATGGCCTGGTGGAACCTCTTCAAAAGTTCTAGACCTCATCGATAGTGATCATATTTGGCTCAAATGACTTTAGAAAAGATATGGATAAGGAGAGCAGTACACAGTATATAAGGTATACTCTGTTGAGTAAGCCTTTTTGATGCTTCAGTTCAGCCAGTGAAATGCAGAAAGCAGTAACAGTTTGGGAGAGGATGGGGAGTGGGGGCAGCTGCTATAGATCGGTTGTCACAAAGTGGCGGGTCATATTTTTGGCCAGATCCCACTATAAACTTATGTTTGTTTTATTTCTAATTCTGTTGTTATATAACCTATCAACAGACTTAAATTTGTCTGAACTTTTCAGCCTATTTTGGTCCTTTGCAAGTTTCGCAAATTAAATTTATAGCTGATTTTCCTTTTTTTCTTGCTCTCTAACATTTTGGTTCACTGTAAAATTTGTTTTTAACCTAGAATTTTTTTTCCTTGCTGTTAGTTTAGTGCTGTTTCATAAAATTGTAGCAGAAACTTAGGTGAGCGGCAGCAATATTTTTTTCAAGCTCCAGTTTTCACTTTATTTCTTAAAAAACATCTAATTCTTTTTTGACTTATGTTTTTTCCTTTACACTGTAATAGCTATTGTCATAGTTTTAAGTTGACAAAAATGATCTTTTATTACCATGGTTCATCTGTCTTTAGGAAATCACCATATTCAGACGGGCAGAC
The DNA here is from genome assembly GCA_033675545.1 of Elysia crispata. Taxonomy (NCBI): domain Eukaryota; kingdom Metazoa; phylum Mollusca; class Gastropoda; family Plakobranchidae; genus Elysia; species Elysia crispata. The sequence continues at coordinate 48,689 of JAWDGP010007236.1, read as the reverse complement.
AAGGTACGCAAAAACTACCAGGCTGCTTTATCTCACCATAATCCATCCTTGCTGTCAGATGGAGGAGGTTCAGGCAAGTCTCAGTACCAGAACACAGAAGAAGAGAATTCTAAGGAGAAAGATGGTGAGGCAGTGAACAACGATGAAGGAGGAAAAGGGGTCATATAGAACTTGTGTAGTCTTTTTTTTCTCTGTATGAGCAGATGTAGGGGTCAATGGTGGCTGTTTAGCCTCTTCTTCTTTATATTTATTTTTTAAGGAATATTCTATTCTCAAATGTTTTCTGGCTGTATCCAGAATTTGATTTTGAGAGACAAAAGGTATTTTAAAAAATCGGAAACAATAGTGGTCAATGTACAATTTTATTTATATTTTGAAAGACTAGCCATAAATGTTTACACAATATTTCAAGATTTTTTTGTTCAAAATAAGTCAGTTTCCATTTTGTAGTTAGTGAAATAAAGAAAATATCTTATAAAAGTTTTGTACTCTTGTAAAATTGGATGTAAAGATGTGATTTATTGTCATCCTAATTTATAATGGATTTTTTAAAATGACATGAACATATATTTTTGGCAATTTGAAAGTTCAAGGAGAGCTGCCTTTACAGGTGCTGGTTAGAAACATGATTTTGTTTAAGTGGGTGTGTTCTGTGTGAGCGCATGCAAAATATGTGATAGTGTAACTGCCATAATAGGATTGTGTGATTAATTGTAGAAATATATGTATGGAAAGAATCTGACCGTGGCTTACACTCAACATTTAGATTTATAGAGGATGAAACATGTCATAGAAGACTTGTGTGTGGAGTAATATATTTGTGGTAGAACCAGTACTTTTTCATCTCTTATCATCTCTTATCATAGGACTTCAGGACTCCCTGCAAAGAAGGCAAAGATATAATACATATATATATATATATATATATATATATTTTTTTTTCCCTTGTAAGAGGGGTAAAATGGATAAAACCATGAACCTGGCTTGCATAGCAGGAAGTCTGAAATATATAATTTTTCCTTGAAGCTCTAGAGATTTTTTAATACAACCATTATAACTCAAATCCAATGTCGTTGTGCCTTTTTGTCAAGCACCCTATATTTAAGTATGAGAGTTCTAGCCAGTTTAAGTTGGGAACTCCTTTAAAGAGTTCTTTTCTTTGCTGTACTTTTCTGCAGAATAGATGTAAAACTTGATAAAATTGATTTCCTATTTTTTTATTTTATAATTAAGATGGTTTTGATGGTTTTAATTGAGAACTTCAGCCCCGTTCTGCATCAGTGTTGATCTAAATCAGAACTGGGGCAATAGAGTCTTATATTGGTAATCAAAGGGTCACAAGTGCCATCAGAATCATGATGTAAAGGGTGAGCGGATAGAATTGAAGAGATGCAACACTAAGAAGAGCATCAGAACTATCAATGCAGTGATTTTAGTGTCATGAATATGGAGTCCAATCCTTTAGGGTGTACGGTTTCCATCTACTACAAGTCAAATCCAAGCCATGATTGTAGGAGAACATTATTGTCACAATTGGTAAAACTAGCATATCACTAAGAACTGCAGCTCTTGGTGAATATAAATGCACTGCCCCAACCTTTCGATCGGCCATTAAAAGTTATGGAAAAAAATTCCAAAAGGTATCCAGAAGTTGATAGACAACCCTGCAGGTGTTAATATTGTAATATTCATGCCACCTTAGCCATAATTTATAACTTCTTGCACCTTTTCTCTGGAAACACACATTCTCTCCCTCATACACCCTGACATAAAATAGATTTTACATCTTATCACAATGATTGATAGAGCCATTACATTTAAAAGCAAATAGTAGTTAACATTTTTTCATGTTGATGTAATCAACATGTGCAGATTTTTAGTAAAAGAACTCTTCCCTACGGGCAATGGTAAAAAAGAATGTAAAGTAAATATTAGAATGAATTACACATCCAGAGCATTTTGAAACAGTAAAGTAAATTTTTTTTCTTTTAGTTATTGTCCACATTCAAGGGGGCCATTCACTGGAAAATATGGTCATGTGTTGAAGCTTTTGTTATTGAATCTTATTTATTTGTATTCTTGTATAGGTGAGCTTTGTTTGGTATCCCTCTGAATTTTTTGATCATTTTGCAGTGACTGAAAAGATTGAAATAATTGTTTGTTGCAGCTGAAGGGAGAATTTGCATATGATGCAATTAATGCAAATTAGAAGGATGTCACTAAACCAGCTTTCTAAGGTAATTTTATTAAAGGCAACACATATTATCTATGCTCTTCAGTGGGGAATTTATCATGTTGAAGTTACCTCACTTGTCTCAATAAGATTAATTTTTGAGCAATTGTTATATAAAGAAGTAAATGAACATTCTTTTCAAGGGTGCTGTGACAAGAGACTCATGTGAGCCTTCTCAAAACAACCACTCTCATCAACCCTTTTTTTTATTATTATTTAAAATGTTAAGCCATTACAGAAAAATCATAGCTCGTCTGACCTAGGTTGACAATTTGAAGAAAATGCTCACCTTTTTATTTCTCGTTTTGTCCCCTCTATTTATATGTTTTTGAAAATATGATTATTTTTGCAAGTATATATAATGTTGATATACAGTGGAAACCTCAAAAAATCGAAGTCGGATTATTCGAATAAATCAAATTTTGGGAGAGGATAGGATATTTTTTCTTTTTGACTTTGCTGGAATTTGACTCATGTTTTGAAGTCTGTCCTGTTAGATTCTCTTAATTCAAAGTCAATGCCACCCCATAAGGCATTACATTCATCTCTCAAGCAACAAGCAATGCTAATTCCTGCCCTAGGAGGAAGCTGGCCACTAAGAAAGGAGTACCAGTAGTAACATTGATATTGATAGCAATGTAGGATAGTGGAAGGGGAGAATTGCTCATTGTAGGTACAGTACACACTCAATTAATGAGTCATATGTTCAGCAGGTAAATTGAATCCCCTTAATTCGAAGTTAAAATCCATTTCCATAGAGGTTTCCACTGCAAATAGAATTATTTTTATGTTTCATACTGAAAGTAACAACATGAAACTGTTTTTGTGTCATCATATTTCCCATTCCAAAACTTTTTTTTAATTATTGCTTTTTGATAAACTTTGTATATAGTTCTTATTTTGTCACAGAAATATGGAGATATTTATTTCCATGCTTTGTGTCAGATAAACATGAACCAAATTGTGATGGAGTCCTCTTACTAAATCTGCATTTTGTTCAGTCTTTGAGACAAGATTTGTTGAAAAGAGAATGGATTTTTTAAATTCATCGTGATTTATTTTTTCCAATTTATATAAGGGATTTAATCCACCTTTGCAAAATGATGTTATACCTAGAATGCACAATTCATCATCCATTTTCTTCTTTGTCAATGTCAAGAATTTTGTTCAAATTGATTCAATTGCATGAGAAATAAATGGTTGGAACTGATCATTTTAAAGTGAAACTGAAGGAATGTAAAAGAAATGCTTAGTCAGAGTGGGTCAGCTTCAAGTTCTCATAATTCATAGTGTTTTGCATTTAAGATACTTTTTTTTTATGTATGGCATCTGAACAAAGTATCCTTCAAAGGTCTTCTCAAGATTTCTGTGACAGTAGAAAATGATGGAAGTCATTTAAACAAATAGGTGAACAGCCTTTTCCAAAAGTCTAACTTTAATTTTCTAAGAGTTGAATAGCAACATTTCCTTATCCACACCCAAACCAGTCATGAAAGTATTATTGGTTTGTTTTTTGTTTTTTTTTGATGGGGCACTTTTTATTCAATTGATTTGGATTTAGTTCTTGTCAAACAAAATGCAGGCATGATAAGCCTATGAATTTTTTCTTAACCTAATGTATGAAATAATGTGGATACCTGATTCTGAGCTGGAAATTTGGCTAAAAAGATAATATTAATTGCGTATTCAATTATTGTTTGGACATGCATGAAAAATTTATTTCTTTTTAGCACCTCTGGCCACTCCTTCCCCAACTTCTCACAAACTTTTTCAAGTGGGCATGGTTTAAGGATGTCGCTGCAACAGCCTCTTGTAGTTTTTCGTGAAAGATATAATGTGTTTCTCAAATTTTCTCACAGTATTTTCAGAAGAAAAATTTCAAAGTAGAAAAGAGCAGTATGAATTGCCCATTTGCTTGGCGTGTTTTACTTTGAATGAAAAGGGGGAAAATTAAAGAGAAAAGCGGAATAATTTGTTTGAAAGAAGAGGTCTGAAAATGGAAGAAATTATTGAAAAGAAAATAATAACTCCAACTGTATTATGTGTTTTGTCATTAAAGAAACACATATATATATATCATTACCTGAATATTTACCCTGATTTATACTTTGACCATTCTGTTCAAGTGTGTGAATTTTTTTTTTGGCTTAGACAAGTAAGATTGTGAGATTATGTACATAACATGATTAAGAATTACTATTGGCTCCATGATTACATGGATAAATGCTGAGAATGTGATGCTTTCGACTTTTTTGCCTTGTGAACAAGATTATCATTTAGATTTATTAAATTTTTTTTTTTAATCTAGAAATAAAATATCACAGTGTAAATGTTCTGCAGAATTTTTTTTGTATGGCTAAAGATGACAAAAATTTTATAGCTAAATGTGTTAAATATAATTGTATGAATCTTTAAAAACACATGTCAAGAATGTTAACACTCAGAGGCTTCCGTTTATGTCCACTTCATTGTATCACAATTTATTTTTCATGGCCCCTCAAAAAACAACAGCATATTATCAACAAACATTAGAAAGGGAAGAAATCGAGGAAGGTAATGCTCAATGAAGGTCTATTTTATTTTTTATTTAAACACATGAATTAGCTCAAACATTATCTTAGAAGCCAACCATACAGTCTATATTTATGTTAAGAATTTGGTTATCACTTTCAATTATTTTCTTCAGTTTCAAAAGAACTGCTAAGGGACGCTCAGCCCTTAAGCTTATCTTTGATAGATGTTGTAAGTTAAGTGTTTCATTTCTTTAAACCACACTATATTGGAAGAGCTATATACAAAAGAACTAAAAATCTTTAAATTCTCCATTTACATTGAGATCCATGAAGACTTTATACTTTACTTTTTCAGGTTTCCATTACTGATATTCGTTAAAAGTTAAATTCAAGAAAAGAAGAAAAAAGTAATAAATATTTCCTCACAAGGAGTATTAGAAAATATACCTTGTAAATCTCTCCATCTGTAAAATTTGTCTGGTACATTTTTCTCCTGGATAAAGATATGACAATGTGTTTCAAATTGGTATCATGAATGTGGTGGTCGGTTTACTTTTCATCATATTCATGGCAGTGACTTATGAAATTACATTGATTTAAAGGAGCCAGGCTATTGAAATAAATATGATGATGACTTTATATTATAATCAATTTTACAAAATTAGGATTGACAATTTGTTAAATGTAAATTTATATATCTTTCGACAAAATAATTTTATCCCTACCTTGTCTGACCTATCAATGCATGTATTTCATCAGAGTGAGAGAGGACGATGTTAATGCCAGAACTGTTTTGTGCAATAAAGTTATGACTTCATCATTCACCTTTAGTTTATTGTTATCTTTGTGGCAAGAAAAGGAAGTTTTTGACAGCTTTTATCTGAACTTTTTTTTTTCTAAAAAAGTGGGTATTATATTTAAATTTTTACATAGTTTCTTTATCATGTATAAATTGATTTGGGGCTGAATGATTTGTGCTTATAGAGCCATAAGAAGGTAATGCTACATCCATGCATTATCTTAAGAGGGTAAACATTTTAAAGTTACCAAATATCAACTTCTCATGAGTGGATACGAATGTGGCATTTTACTCTTTTCCCCGTCTTTGATTAAAATCATTTTTAGTCCTTGTTTACTGCATTACATCACAAAAGGTGTCATTGCATTAAGAACATTTCAAAATATCTATGACTTTGTATGCAGAAGTAGGGAAAAATAAATATTTGTGAGCTAATATGAATCGTTATGCATGTAAGTTAGATTTTAAAACTATGGAACCATGAATAGCGTATTTGCAGAGATCTTGTAAGTTGGTTGGGAAAATCGATCATAAGTTAATGGTGTACTCGCACCCATGAGTGCTTGACTGTTCCTACATCAACTTTCTTTTTACCGAAACACAAATGGCTTGAATTTGGACTGATAACTTTCATTTATCGATCCTTTAAGTTTAACTGCAGGTGGTAGGGAAACAACTTGATGATTGCACAATACTTCACCATCTGTTCCTGTCTTCAGGTGGGGACGCAGCTCATGCTTATCTGTTAAGTTTTCCTTTTATCTTTCTCTCTCTTTTAAATAGGCCATCTGATCTGCAGCTTTCAGAAAAGAGAAAAAAATGCTTGATGTGTAGTGGTATTGTAAACGGCACAGTAATCATTTCTACCACGATGTTCCAAGTAATAATATCCTGTTCTCTCATGCTTGGGTTGAAGCCTTTCACCAATTTGAAGGAAAGGGAACCTATCATCGTTAATCACTTATGTTCAAGACATATTAACACCTAGGATTTAAACATGTATAAGCTTGTTAAAGTTCAAAGTTCACTGTATAAGTGTGTTGATATGAAATAAGAAGCTTGTTTTAGGTCAAATTCACTTAATCCCAATAGATGAATATGTTATTTGGACATTATCATGACTATCAGAGCCATCCAAAATAACATGAACATATGTCCTGAAAATGTGAATTCTGAACTGTCTTTGAAGACTGTCACTTAATTAATAAAAAAGAAAAAGAATATTGTGATTCCTTTAATTTTTAAGAAATTTTTTTTTATTTTTGTTGTTTTTTTTAAACAAAAAACTCTCCCTTTTGACTAATAGTTTTCTTATTCTATGTATCGAGCCATTGATTTGCAATCTTCACACTTGTCTTTAAAGCTAATGTACAAGAAAGCTTGGGAGTATAATTTTTTTTTATTTTTTATATTTTATTTCCTTTGAAGTTATAGCCCTCTTCAGAGGGAGATGATTTTAATTCGGATTTTGAAAAAAAACCATCTGCGTTATACACACAAAATTAAAAATGCATATTACATTTTGTGTTGCAGGGTCTTCTTTATGCTTTTTTAGAATCTAATGTAATTAATTCAATAAGAAATACAAGAGTAGCGTTCTAAAAATGTTTCTCTGAATTTTTCAATATGGCATAACAACTGCCAAATTAGAAATGATTTTCTGAATTTATTTTGACGGCCTTTACATGTTCATACATAAATTTCTCACCTAAGAGACTATTTCATCAATAACCCCCCCTCCCTCTCCATAATCTTAATAATATTAGTGTAAACACATTGGCTTCTTAGCTCCCCTATTTTCATTCTCAGATTTTATTTAACAGCATTCTTTTTTGTGATTTTGGACTCTAATTCAAGGCAGATGTTAGAAAAAAACTTGAGGCCAAGGAGATACACCTGAGGCTCTAGGCAGGACTAGAGACAATGGAATTTTTTTAATTTAAAAAAAATGGTATCAAAAGATGAATTTTCACTTAATTCTTGTACCTGGCAGCAACTTGAGCAACGAGTTGAAGAGTGAAGTAAAGATGTAATTTTATAGCAACAGTAAAATCAAAATGCTCTAGAATAGACTGACAGTAAGGGGAGAATGTGAATGGATCCAAAGCAACTCTTATGAATTTATTTTAAAGGGCTCCTTCAAACTGGATGACTTAAAAACTAATAAAAGACAAAATGGAGTCACAGCATTTACACCCTATAGATTTAATCTTTTTACATAAGGCAATCATTGCTAGCAGTACAAATAATGAAAAAAAATAGGGTGGTGTAAAAACCATATAACTTTATTTCACTCCCCATGAATAACATAGTTAATGACATAAAATGAGAAAACTTGATACATAAAGAATTTTAAAAAAATATTATGACTCAATGAAAAATAGATTCAAAGAGACAGTGCAGTGGTGAATTTCATGTGCCTTAGAGTTTATCATTTTTTCTTATTTAAAAAGAATGAACTATTCAGTCTGGGTTTTCATGTATTGTACATAATTCATATGTTCTTTTTGTCTTGATCACCTGATGGTGGCTAAAAAAGCCTCATGCAAGTATCTTTACTGTTCCAAGTTCAAACTGAAAAAAACATAAAACTCACAGTTTATGTTGCTACAAAAGATCTCCTGAACTTCTCAGATGTCACATTAAGATTATTGAAAATACAGATGCTTCAACTGTGGTGAGGCACATGAAAAAAAAGTTCACCATGCAGCACCATACACCAAATGTGTAACACTATTTCTGTCAAAGGCAATGGAATCTATTTTCTTATATAATTCAGCATATGATGGATATTTAAAAAATAATGTCTTTGATTACCAAAAACATATAAGTGGAAGAAGAAGCGGCTTTAAGTTTAACATAGACATACTGTGCGGTCTTTTGGCCGCATGAGGTCAAAAGAGAATCTGAGGATCATTCATTTGGTGGAGCCATTGCACCAAAGTATCAGAAGATTTCTTAAATATGGGAGTCATACTGATGACGAGGCCTAATAATAATAATTAAAATAATAATAATAATAATAATAATAATAATAATAATAATAATAATAATAATAATAATAATAATAACAATTATAATAACAAAGCCAATCATTCTGATTCCAGTCTTGGATTGTCATAAGTATTGTTTTAAATATAATATGAATATTGAAAATACATGTACCTTTTCTCCAAAACAGCCTTTCGCTGATTACACTAGGGAAAAAAGTAGAGTACATATATTTAAGTCACTATGCAACATTCTTCTGTTTGCCTCTTACTGAACTTTTAAATGTGCTAGGATTTTTCATTCTAGGATCCAATTTCACTACCTAGTACTAATGAACTCTTTAGCTCTTTCATGTCTTAAGGAGACTACAAAAGCACATCTGAAATCTTATTTTTTTTCTAAAATTTTTTACTTATTTCCTTTGTGTTTGTGTTGGGAGGGAGAGGGAGGGAGACGGAGAGACAGAGTGTGTGGGAGAAGGGAGGGAATCCCTGAATATTTTTTTTCTGCTTCCGCTTTGATCATGATGTAACATTTCACATTAAAGTTGAAAATTGCACAGAGTTTTGAAGCCAATGAATTTTGAAATTTGAAATTGGTGCTATCAACTAACGAAGACAATCAAGCACACCCTGGGTCTTACTGAAATCTTCATGACTCCAGATTCAAGAAAAGAACACTAAAACAAAACCAATTTCTTTCATTTATTTCCCATGGACAAGGCCATTGACAAAGTCTTTCAGATACAACATTCAATAATTTCAGAGACCAATTTTTTTTGGTTGAATGGAAAACCTGATGAAGAAATTTATATTTATTCATAATCATTATGATTGGTTTTGGGCCAAAAAAGTTTTCAACCTCCATGTGAGTACAGTGGAAAGCTAAAAAAAAGCGAAGTCCGTCAATTCAAATTTCTCAAAAACTGAATTTAGTGAGACGATAAGTTTTTTCTCTTTGGTTTTGTTAGAATCTGACTCATATTTTGAAGTTTTTCTGGTTCAAATCTCTTAATTCGAATTCAATACCAACCCATAAGGCATTATAAAAGTACTACACATATCTCTGAAGCAGCAAGCAATACCAATCCTTAAACTAGAAAGGCTGATCAGTGCGCAAGGAAGGAGCTAATGTACTAAAAAAAAGGAGTGCCAGTGGTAACACTGATAATGATACTGACAGCAATGTGGGACAGAGGAGGTGGAGAGTAACTCGATTCAGGCACAGAACACACTCAGTCAATGAGTCATAGATGCAATAATGTCCCTTTTTGTAATTCAAAGATTTAATCCATTCCCATACAATTCAAATTATGAGGTTTCCACTTTATTTTCAAGAATTAGTTTTGGAATGAATGTGGTTATTATATATATACATTCATTGATTTCAAAGAATGAGTTTAATTTATTGCAATATGGAAGTATGCATGACACCTTCAACAAATTGATATTTTGAAATTGATTGCAATATGCTGATAGATTTCATGCAGGGAAAACTAATGCAGTAATATTTGCTTTATTTTCTCCTCTTATGTCAAATTATTTAATTCACTTGATGTTTGGGATATTGAAAGTTCAACAGGTGCTTCTTTATCATAACAAAAAGTAGGTAATTGCTTGAAAAAATTAATTTTAAATCACATGAAAGTTTTATCTTTTAGTAGATTTCGTATCTGATAATGTGAAAGTACAAAAAAAATATTCACCAAAATAACTGGGATGAAAAAAAAAACAACAAAAAACAACACCCCAAATGTCACAGTAATGTTTTATCAGATAAACAATTTTAACACAGCCATAACAAGAAAAATACTCTCCCTCTAGCAACATCAATTGCATATAAAGCAGCCCTAAAAAGTTCAAATTGCTGTAATACAGAATCAAAATATTTACTAAAAAATTTCTAAACCAGATTTCAAATGAAATTTTGAAGAGGAATTTGATACTGAAATGTAAGGGGGTTAAAAAATCTGACCTCTAAAAAAAACCTTCTTGCAAATCCAATTTTTACCATATATTTTCCATAAGTGTGTTTTCATCTCAGCGAATCTGACTTTTTGCACAGATGGAAATTATCACAAATATATTACGCAATTATAAACTCTGCAGCACTATTGCCCATTTAAGGCATACCAAAAACCTACCAAAGCCCCAAATAAATTGACAAGCCTACAGGTTTTTTTATGAACTGCACATAAGTTTCCACATGAGAGTTTGTTAAGTAGCAGATTCCTTGTGGGTTTTGATAGCCTATATGACAATACATCCCAAAAATGTAACTTACATATCGTGCATCAACTGACCTATGGTTCAGAATCTTTTTTTGCATAAGCAGTCCTGACACTCTATATTTTCTTGCAGAGAAATAAAACAGATTTCTCAAAACAGCTTCATAAATTGAGACAATGTCTTGCCATATGTGTTAAGCTGGCTAATCAAATCTTTTTAACACAATGTAACTGTCAGATCCAGATTCATGTATCAAAATAGCTTCATTAGTTGTATGCACTATTATTACCTATTTGAATAAATAAAATAAATAAAGAAAATCAAATAAACATAGTGATTATACTCTAAAACTACATTGTTTCATTTTATTTATGGCAATCAAAACAGTGAACTGTAAAAGGTATCCCATTAAAATTTCAGTTAACAAAACAGACAACAGCAACATAAAAAAAAACTGCACCTAAATTAACATAGCATAATATCCATACTTTTATCAGATCATATCACATTTGTATATATGGAACACTTTGTCATACTTAATGTCTCTTGGAGGGCAATGTGGACAAAACCTCATAGAATGTTGCTGCATAGCTTAAAATTTGTAACATTTGTATATATATATATATATATATATAGAAGTAACAGGACCCACACTTTTTCCTCCTTTTTCTAGACAAAATAAAATCAAACGCGGCAATAGAACTTATGTATATCCTGTCACTAATACTACAGTGCCTGAATCAATGAAAAGTTTCATAAACTAGGCATAAGTAATGAAGGTGAAAAACAAGAGGGAAAAAAATTTTTAAATAAAAAAAAAACACTATTTTTCCCACAAAGTAGTGTTGTCAACCATATTACCTGTGCTACATTCTCCCACCAACAAAAAAAAACCAATAATTATCATGGCAACAGTAAGGTATCTATCTTTGGTAGATGTATATATCCAGCATAAGACTGCACAGCAGTCTTTGACGGGTCGCATGAAAGCTTTAAAATCAATTGCTCTCATGTTGTGATATGATGGGGCTACATGTGGCAGGATCAAAGTCAATCACAATGGGTGGAGTAAGACTCTTGCCTTTAACAACTTTTTCCAGACCCTGAGGAAGTATGGCAAAGATCACTGCATGAAATGATTCCGTCAAACAGTCAAGTTGCGGATTTCATAGTTAATCCAAAAATTAAACCGAATTAGAGAAAAAAATGTAAAGACAACTTATTCAAAAATTAAAGCAAATTAGAGAAAAACAATGCAAGGATAAGTTATAATCAAGTATAGATATGCATACACTTTTTCTACAAAAGGATTAAGGATATGGAAATGTGCATACCCAGGTAGAGGTAAACTGAACTTTTATTGCGTTGTCTTCCTTCTGATTTACCATTGTTTTTTTTTTAATTAAAAAAGTGGATAAAAAGCTTAAAATTACCTTATCAACAATAGTAAAAACAAGAAAAAAAACTTGTTTTCTCATAAAAGTAATACCATCACTAATTTTCTTTGAATATAAGTAACAGTTCTTCAGATTTCCTACTACATTTAAGTTTAATTGACTTATTTCATAGATGATTGGAATTATGAAAAGAAACATAATCTCTTTCAAATTCAGAAAAGACAACCACTTGCATCCAATCCATATCTTTCACTCAAATTATCTTTATATACAAACATGTGCATAATAAACCTTAACAAAACACCAATTTCAACACAAACTGTCTCTCCTGCCTTAAAAATATATGGTGATAGTAATGATGGCCCTATCAGTTGCTACATATTTAATCTATCATAAACAAAATTCATTTAAGTGATTTTAATCTCATTTTAAATTTCCGTTTAATACTCGAATATATAATTGAAATAAATGCCTGCTCCATAGAATTCGTACAGTGAGATTTTCATGGAGGAGTTAGACACAAGAAAGTCTTTAAAAGAGGGCCAGCTGAACTGCTCATTATATTTTTCCTCCTAAATTCCATTAACAGAAAGTTTGTATTCATATTTAAAAAAAAAAATGTGTTGATATTTGAGTGTGCCATAATGAGGTGTAAATTAAATCATGTGTTTATCTCTTATTTTCAGAGTTGGCTTTGTAAATGCAAATCTTTTCATCGACTGTATCTTCCAAGTTAGTGTGGAAGGGTTGAGGAAGTACATGAAAGTTATTTCTTTTACCTAGTAAATTCAAATTTTAGTCAATTGTAAGAAATGAAATAAATAAGATACTAGCACTTACCTCTCCATTGTAGGAAACTAATGGAGAGATCTCACAAACAATTGTTTCCACTTCTTCATGGCTCTGTTGGCTGAAGTTGTAGAGAGCAAAAGTGTTAGTAACACAATAATTACCTCTAATTGCTTTCTATACCATGAAACAAAAGTTTAGGGAGGAGTTATATCCCTGGAATTCTCCCAGTTTGACTTCATGATAAAAATATAGCCACTGTGAAATTCCTTTTGTTTTCTTATTCCCCATATTAATTACTGCTTCATTAAAAAGAAATGTAATTTGGTAATTTGGTAAAATCTAAAACTATTTAAAGATTCTTTTTAACACTCACTATAAATTCAAGTACCGGTAGGTTAAAAAAAATAGGCAATGATAAATTCTCACAAGGCGGTGTACCTCAGGCACTTTTTGCAGAAATTTATAGCCTAGTAAAGAGTATTTGGAAGAATCTTAAAAGAGAATGAGAAACTAGAGAATTAGCTGTTTTCCAGCATTTTGACAGGTTGGTCTTCGGTGGATCTTTCTACAAACCAAAATGTAAATAAATTACATTTAGCAAATCAAACCAGTGTTGCACTTTTGACTTTTGCAGATTAATTCTTGTAGGCAAATTTTTTTCTTGATTGGACATAGAAGTCTTTTATTTTATAACTTTGTACAATATAATTTGTACGATTTCATCATACAATCATAACAACAAAAAAAGAGTATACTCACTGCTTGCCATAAGAAGAGATATTTTAACTTTACAAAACTTAACGCAAAAATATTTAAAAAAAAAAAACAAAAACAAAAAAACCCTAAAAAGTGGTTGTCAAAGATATTTATTACTGCCATGTAAAAAATCTGCAAACATGAAAACATTAAATGAGTACCTCCAAATTCTTTGTCATTGATGATGACTGTTGCACCCTTAAAATGTCCCATTTCTATAAAAAGTATTATCATTTATGTTCATTTTGATTGTTTACAACCTAAAGTTTCAAATTTTAAACTTCTTGATTATTACTCAAAGTATAGGTCTTAATAAATCTTTCAAATATGCAATAAATTCATAACAATAGTTGATATTCAAATATCAAATACCCTTTATAGACATATTTTATAAAATTCAGAGACCCACGCCTGACTGTAATTATTTATTTTATAAACTTGTAAACTTACCCATTTGAACCATTCTGTGCTATGTTATTGTTGCTGAAGAGTTGGAACAACATTGAACAAATAATTTACATGCTAGTATAAATATTCAAACATATCAATATCTAAACAATTGTTAGTAATAGATTTATCCCAGACATACTTGTGTTAAAATAAAAAAACAGGTCAAAATAATAAAAGAAAAACAAGTTAATTTTAAATAATAAAATTTTGAAAGGTAAAGTATTGAAATAAATGATTCGTTGAGCTCTTTGATCAAGTGCCAAAAATAAGGATTAAATAATGAAAGATATCTTGTGACTCGTATATCCAAATTGTCCAAATTAATCCATGAGAAATAATAAATCTATATAAATTGGCATATCTCTATAACAGAACTAGCAAATCCACCCATAAACTAGCTTAACAAAATCAAACAACTTTGTTTTAAGTATATATTTATATTCAAGAAGGATTAGAGAAACAATTCATTTTACATATTATTCTGAGATAACAAAACTAGCAAATCCATCCATAAACTAGCTTAACAAAATCAAACAACTTTGTTTTAAATATATATTTATATTCAAGGAGGGTTACAGAAACAATTCAATTTACATATTATTCATGAGTGGTTTTAAGATTAACATCTACTTCATTTTTTTTAACCTCAAAGGGAGTAAGTATGAACAACATTTAAACCCTATTTGAAAAAAAAATTATAGAACTTGTTTATTAATTCTGATATGTGATATAACAACAAAAAGAGATACGAATAGGAAAAAAAAAACCATTAGAAAGGGGTGGACAAAGTTATAATAGACACATAACTTAAATGAATTTGTCCTGAATTTCTTTTGTTGCATAAACCAACGAATATTTTCTTAAGATATTCTATTACACTTCAGCAGGTTAAGCACTTGAGTTACTTGTTTGATAAATAGGTGCTGTATTACAATGCTTTCAAAATAAATAAAAAAAAAATATGCACATTGAGATAAGTCCTTTTTGCCTGTTTGAAAAAAGGAAAGGAAAAGATGAACACTTCGTAGACTCAAATTATATTCAATTTGTTATTTTCTTTTTGAACCAAATCGGTAGGTATTAAGTCTCAGAGCAACTTATTTATTGGCATTAGAATAAAACACTATGAAGTCATCATTCATGTCTCAGCCATTTTGATTTTTTTGTCCTCAAATCAATTTTTCCTTTACAAATTACCATAGATGAACCAAAGTATGTGTAAAGCAATAAGCTTTTTTAAGACCTAGAGTTTCAGTTTCATAATGTTCCACTGCATTATGATTGTTCTCACCTTTTGTCACAGTTTACCCAATAAAATTTTGTGCTCTCAAATCAATTTTTCCGCAACAAATTACATGTACTATGGATCAACCAAAGTATGCTTAAAGTAGAAAGCTTTTGCAGTCTCTAGAGTTTCAGTCTAAAAATATTTCTCTGCATCATGATTGCTGTAACCTTTTTTGCTATACATTTTAACTACAGATATCTTACTATTATTTTTATGGAATGCTAGATTATGACTGACCTCTGTATGTCTGTGTAAGGAGTTCCATCTGAATGAGTGAACCTTCCACTGGCAGCCAGAATGTGCCGATGATGTAAGCTCATCAGGGCATGTCGACACATAGTTGGGGTGTCTTTAGGCTGACCCTCAGCATTCTTCAGGGGGGCGAACTCATCCTCTCGCAAAACCTCCCACACACCAAAGTTGCTGGTTCATTTGTTTGCATTGTGGCATGCATGGGAAAACAAATGGAACACGAAAAAAAAACAACAACAAAAAAACAACAAAGCAGCCAACACAGTGGAGGTTTAGGGTGGGATGAGCAGTGTCCAAAACATGAGCATTTGTTGGTTGTTGTTACAGTGAGTAGATCCACAATGGATTTTATTGACAAATGAACGATTTTTACATGATCATAGAAAAATGATCAAAGAACAGAAATAAACAAGGGAATTTTATCAAATCAGAGAGTTATATGAAGGTTTCAATTAATAAAAAAAAAAAAATTTTTAAGTGGTTGGGAGCCCAGGTTAAAAAAAAAATGTTATTTCCATTTGATAAAAAGGTATCAAATTAATCATGATTAATTTAGTTCAATGTACAGGGGAAAAAATACATATGTAAATCAGTTTTTGTTATCATTAAAATTGAATGATTAAAATAATTTTTTTAAAATGTTGTTTTAATGAACAAGAGAAAATAAGCACCACAACCAAAAAATAATGTTAATATGATTCGCACAGATTCCCAAAAGCAATAATAAAAATGGTAAATACAAAGTTAAAGGGATCAGACAGAAAGCCACACCATATTTTTTTTAATATAAAAATACAATACCATGAAATAAATAATATAAAACAAAAAAATCCCATGCAAAAATGCACAAACAAAAAAGAAAAACAACAACAACAAAAAAGGATGTGGGATAAGGGTAAAAAATTAAAAGTTGAATTAGTTTAAACTCTACAAAGCTTTGCTGTGAATATCCTATAAATTGATCCACTTGATAGAAGCATTAACTAAATTTTTCTTATCAAAATGTTAGCAATTTATTTTTTTCATTTGCCTGATATTATCACCGAAACAAATTTGATTCTTTATCAAGTGTCTTTATGTTTGCCCAATTTCTCTTAGTATACTAATGATTTATAGTATGTATGAACCAATTAAAATTCAAGCAACTTGACAAATGTTTTCAAAGTGCTAGCATAATGATTTTATATGGCTTCACCCACAGTAAAGAAAGGTAATACTGCTTTTGCTTTTCATTTTTCTATATTCATCAAACATTTGTCATTTCAGCAAAAAAAAAAAATATAAAAAAAACAAACATGAAAGAAAGAAATAACAACCATCATTATAGTATTTTTTTATCACATAAAAAATTTAAAAAAAAAAACACCACAGGACAACTGAGATCAACCACCCAAAAGTTATTTTTCTTAAATCTTATAGGATTAACCTTTTTTTTTTTGCAAAAAATGATCAGCAAAAAAAAAAATGAAAAGTAAAGTGCTTCAGATGAGCTCTCCAAACTTATCTTGTTCCTAATTCTTACAAGAGGGAAGTTAACATGCATCATAAATCTCCCACATAAATTCCGATTTTATCCTAAAGCGCTAGAACCACAGTCCAAATTGTTTCGATAAAATTTGCCACCAGTGGATATTGCTTCTCACAATACAAAAGCAGTTGCTGACGAACCCAGCGCATTACAAGACAAATTTATCTATAAAGCATTTACAGAAATATGCAGCCTTCGCAGGAATATAAAAATGTTATTGCCTAGAGATTTAAGCAAGAAAGAAAAAAAAGATAAAATGATGATGAATTGTGAAAGGAGAGGATGTTGATAATGCTAACTGTAATGGTGATGCCCACGATAACTGATACATTAGGACTTTAATAGAAATGATGCTAAAGATGATGACAGCAATAATCAAGATAATGCTGATGGCTGATGATGATAATGATGATAATCATACATCTAACATGCAGACCTACTGTGCGAATTGGAAGACATCAAATACAAATTTCTCCATCTTGATTCCATTTGGTGCTGCAGGTTTCTGCTGCTGTCCATTCATATCAACAAATGGGATTTTCTTCTTTGCCACATGATGTTTTAGCAAGGATTCATTTTCTTTACTGCAAGAGATCAGCAAAAAAAAAAAAATAGAAAAAAAAAGTCAGTACTGGCATTCATGATCTTGAAACTGTCAGATTAGGAGTAAAAACTATGACATCGATATAGTTTAACTTGGCCGCAAGACCACAACACACGTTTACTAGACAGCCATGTTTTAGTAACTGAACTCTGTAACTCTTTTACATTGCAAATTAGGTTAGAAAATAATAGATACGCCAGATGGTACAAATAGTTACAGCTTAATTCTACATCTCCCTGTCTTTAGATCTTTAAATAATGAAAGAGATCAAAGTTTATGTATCTTACTAGTACAATTTTTGAATAGTTACTTTAGTCTTTAGGCTTGTCATATCTCAAGACGAAACACATAAAATTTTAAACATTTAAAACTTTAACAAAGTACCACTTAAATCATGCAAGTTTCATGTAACAATTATGAAAGTTAACTAAATGCAGTTTGTCCCCATTAAATTGAGTTGACTCTGAAAAACTTTACATGATAGGCTATGAAAACATTATGCGAAAACATTTAGAACTTGATCGTGGGCAGGCCGGACCTTGACCCCAGAACACCCACCTAGATCTGTTTGTTAAAAAATTGAAAGTATCTGCATTTAAGTTAATGTGTATATTGCATTTGTTGTGGCTGGAGTGTTTGCGCAGCTCTACACTTTTCCTACACAAAGACCATCATCTGTTGCACGATACATATACTTCTTTACAAATTATGTCTTGCATGACTACATGTACTTTTTTTTTTTTTTTTTTTTTTTTGGGGGGGGGGGGGGGGTTATCTCACAGTCACTTCTTGTGATATAGCTGTTTTGTGATTGCATAGGGATGTGATGAACAGTTGTTGATGTATCACTAGATTCAGTCATGGGCAAAGATGTTTTGGTTTTGCCGGAACCACCTTCAACAATAATCTCGTCAGTTGGCAGTATTGTCATTGCTTGTTCCCCATGCCCACCAGTTGGTAACAAGGACGTCGCACCAGGGGTTTTGGAACCTTCACGGTAAGGGTGTAGACTTTGTTGCCGCAAGTGGAGTCTGTTTTGTCGGATTTGTATCAGGTGTTTGTATCAGGTAGGACCTCTCACCAGCCTCTTAGTCAGGCTCTTTTCTCGTCTTGTTGAGAACAACAGCCTCTTGGGCGTTCGACTGCTTCACCCACACCGGTTGGCCTTTGTTGAATGGTGCGGTGTTTTTGGTCGTAATATGATTTCTATTGCTCCTTCTCCCGAGTACCAGTTTTTTCAAATTGTGAGAGGTGCCGCCATCTTGGTTTGTGCTGTGATACTGTTGCAGGGATCGTGGTTCTCAGCTACCTGCCCATCAGCAGTTGTGCAGGACTTGATCCCTGTTTCAAAGCGTCGTTCTGTAGTTTAAAAGTGCAATATATGGATCTTGTGCCTTCTTGAGTAGGTTGTTTATTGTTTGCACCACTCTCTATGCTTCTCCATTTCCTTGTGGGTGTCGTGGACTGCTGGTGTGGTGTTCAAAACCATACTGATCGGAAAACTGTGAAAATTCACACGAGACAAATTGTGGTCCATTGTCGGAGATGGCTGTTTCAGGGATAGCATGTCTGGCAAAAATTGATTTTGTGTGCTCAATTGCTCTAGAGGATGATGTGTGTTTAAGAAGAGCACTCTCAATCCAACGTGAGAAGTAGTCTACTATAAGTAGATATTGAGCTCCCTTCCACTCAAATAAGTCCATTCCTACTTTTTGCCAAGGATAATCTGGTGTTGGTGTAATTTTCAACGATCCTGGAGGCACTTTTCTGTATTTCTCACATACTGGATAGCGTGCAACTTCTTCATCAATTTGCTTTGATATGCCAGGCCACCATACTGATACTTTAGCGAGCACTCGGCCTTTGGCAATCCTTTGGTGACCTTCATGGAGTTTATGCATGATGTCTGCCTGCATGACTTTAGGAATTACGAGTCTACTGTTGTGCAAAAGAAGTCCATGGTGCAAGGTAAGTTCATGTTGGACGGTCTAATACTTCATCAGATCTGTATTCTTCTTGCTTGATGCGGGCCATCCTGTTTGACAGTAGCTTTTGACTGTTCTGGTAATTTCATCTTGATCTTGTTTGGTCTTGATCTCCTCTACTTTGCCTTTAGATGCTGGTAAACACTTCATGATGGCATCTACATAAGAGTGAAGCTCCTCTGATGCAATTCTTTATCATTTGCTTTTTGGAGTGGTGCCCTTGACAAAGTGTCTGCTGTATAGAGATTTTTTCCACATGTATGCTCGATGGAATAGGAGAACCCTCATCAACCTCATTCTAAATCTTTGGATCTGAGGAGTAGGTTCATCAAGGCTTTTCTTTTGCAACAATGCGAGCAGTGGTTTGTGGTCGGTTTCAACTTTGAAATTCTTTAGACCTATAAGGAAGTCAGAAAACTTCTCGCATGCCCACATGACACCTAAGGCTGCTTTTTCTACCTGAGCTTCAGTATTGGTCATAGACTTGGAGGCATAACATACAGGTTTCCACCTATCTTGATGTTTCTGGAATAAAACGCCTCCCAAACTGACTTGGAAGCATCCGCTAAGACCTTAGTTTCAAGATGAGGGCTGTAATCTGCCAAAACTGGTGCTTGGCAAAGGGCTTCCTTGATTTTCCTGAAGGCTGTCTCCTGTGGATGACTCCACGTCCAACAATTTTCTTTCTTTAGAAGCTTTCTCAGCGAGGCTGTAACTTCTGTCAGGTTCTCAATAAACTTGCCCACATGGTTAACCACGCCCAGCAGTCTTCTAAGATCATATATGTTGTTGGGCTGTGGCAGGTTTTTGATTGCTTCCAATTTCTCTGGATCAATTTCTATTCCTTTTCGAGACACTATGTGCCCATGAAATTTTACTCTGCTCTGTGAAAAGACACATTTGTCATTTAATGTCATCCCTGCTTCTCTCATCGCCAGAAGGACTTGCTGCACTCTCTCATCATGTTCCTTTCGGTTTGAACCACTGATCAGTACATCATCAATGTTGCATATCACGCCCGTTATTCCTGTCAACAGATGGCTCATTTCTCTGAGAAAAATCTCAGGTCCTGAGGAAATTCCAAAAGCTATCTTTTTGTATACAAATCTTCCAAAAGGAGTGATAAAAGTTGTCAACTGCTGTGATTCTTTCACCAGAGGTATTTGATGGAAACCACTGTTGCAGTCTAGTTTGGTAAATACTGTTGCTCCTGACAGTTTAGGCAACAGGTGGTCTGTAGTTGGGGGAAGAAAGTTTTTCCTTTTCACATTCTCATTTAATTTTTGTTAGATCTACACAGATTATCACATTATCGTTCCTTTTTTAGAACCATGATCAGTGCACAGCATTGTTGGCTCCTTTATTTCTTCGATAATTCCGTCATCTTTCAATTTCTGTAGCTCCAATTTCACCATCTCCTGTTAAGTCAATGCAATCTCCCGAGGGGTAGCAACTACGTATTGTCTGGCATCTTCCTTCAGCTGGACCTGTATTCAGAGGAAACTCTTCCGAGACCAGTAAAGAGTTCTGGGAAACTTTTCTTGAATACGTTTGATGTCCTTGGTGGCATCACATCCAATGCATTGATTCTTTGGAACATTTGTAATGCCTGAATTGCAGGTCACCCAAGCAATGGTTCCCTTAGTCCTTCCAGCACATATATCTCTTGTTCTGTTGATTTTCCAGTCGCTAGTTTCGTATCTGCTGAAAACTTGCCTTTGACTTTGATTTCTGCATGTCTTGCACCAAACAGTTTTTTATCCGTTTTGCTGAGTTTTGTTTCTTTCAGTATCCTGGAACTGGGTACAGCTGTGACATCAGCACCAGAGTCAACCTTGAAGCGTATCCATTTTCCTTTAACTTCAACTTTTGCATTCTAGGCATTTTCTTTTCCTGCTGCAGTCGTGACTGTGCCAGTGAAGCTCTCTGTCTCACTATCAGTATCGCCATCATTCAGCAACTGAACTTGATTGCTGCGTTTGTATAATTTTCTGCAGACGTTTGCAAAATGTCCCTTTTTCTTGCAAATACAGCATTCTGCACCGAAAACAGGACAACTCCCTCTTCTGTGGCTTTTTTCACATCTTCCACACTGCCGAACATCTTCCTTCTTATTGAGTGATCCTTGTTGTTCAAGCATGTATCTTTTTGGTTTATGATGTTTCCTACTGTAATAGTTGGATGCGCATAGCTTGTCCACTGTACATGATATAGACATTACTTGTGTCTGCATCTTTGCTGTCTCTTGAGCTCTGCAGATGTCTACTGTCTGACTCAGTGTTAGCTTCTTTTTTTCTAACAGCTTTTGTCTTGTCACTTCAGTTCTCAGCCCATTCACTACTCTATCCCTGATCATTCTATCTTCTCCAGCAAAGTTACACTTTCTTGCTAGTTGTCTGAGGTCTGTGACGTAGGCATCAACACTCTCACCTTCTTTCTGACTTCTTTGATGAAAATTATACGGCTGAAAAACATTGTTAACTTCCCCAACACAAAATGTTTCAAACGCCTGAATTATGAAGTCTAAGTCCTCTGAATCCTCATCACTCATTCGAAAGCCTTCAAGGACATCCAAACCTTCATCACCTATGCGACCTGAAATTCTTTGTTTTCTTCTTTTAGTATGGAGGCAACAGCATAACTTCTCCATTGTCACTTAAATCTTGACCAGTTCTGATGCAAGTCAGCTTGCTTGCTGAAGTCTAGCTTAGAAGGCGGTGGCAGGTTTGCAGTAAAATGTTTAGTGGTACTTCCACTGAAGTCATGTTTTCCTTTCCTGATTCTCAATCTGTCACCTATATGTCAAAATCTACGTAGATCTAGATTCTAGATGTACTTACTTCAATAATGTAGATCTAGAACATTAGTTGACAAATATTCTTGATCCTTTGAAGGACCACTTTACTCTAGATCTAGGTTTTCTCTTCTCTCTAGCTACCTCTGGCCAGAGTCCCTGTTTAGCAATATAACCTACTTTAGATCTAAAACGATCTCTGGATCATCTGCTGTTTTCAATGTGAAACAGATTTAGGATTCTACTTCTAGATCACAATCTTCTGACACCATGTAAGATTAGAAGTCAACACTATGACATCCATGTAGATAGACTGGGTTTAATTTGGCCACAAGACCATAACACATGTTTACTAGATAGCCATGTTTTATTAACTGAACTCCGTAACTCTTTTACATTGCAAGTTAGGTTAGAAAATAATAGATATGCTAGATGGTACAAATAGTTATAGCTTAAACCTACAGAAACAATTCTAAATAAATAGATAAAAACTTGCATCATACTCATCTTTTAAAGCTTTAATTTTCCAAATGAAGAGGGCTCTTACATGAGAAAAGACAAAGTTAAATAATTATAATTATTGTCAATCTCAAGGCAATAGAGCCTGACAGGATATACCCATCTTAATCTCTAGCCTTAAACTCCTGAACCAAAAATGCTTCTCTTAATGTTAACATCACCTGAACTCACAGGCATACTTTCTGCAAAAAGTCTGAAGTGAAGAAATGATTGCATATATTTCCTGCATTGAAGAGGAGGCGCCCATCATGTGCACGCTTCTCAGCAGTCCGCAGCGTGATTTCACTGTACTCCACAACCTGGTATTTATTGCTGACCTTACACACAACACCCACTGCTTCCTTAGGCATGGTCTTTTCTACAACCTGAAGGAAAAAAGTGCTCCAATTTAGATATGTATTTTATAAATAGAAGAGGAAAAAAAATGGAAAAATTGATTTATTTACTATTGATTCATATCTTTCACAGGTACTATGTGATTAATATCAGAAAAAAAGACTTCTCACACAGAGATGCCTAGAGAGTGTTTCATAGTCATTAATGAGCAGAAATAAGATTCATTAAAGTGTTTGAAAAATCATAAAGTCTATAAAGAGTTTTTTTGTTTTTTTTTAAAGTGAAAATACAATTAAAAATACTTAAAGATCTATGTGACTTGTATTCAGTTTGTAAGCCTTGCATTTATAATTATTGGCAATGTTTTAGGTTGAGCAGCCTAACATATTGACACTACAAATGTAGTTTACTCATACTTTAAGCACTGGCAGTTTTCTCTAGTTTTCCATCACCATTTTCAATATATCTACAGTGGGGCTCTTATAAACTCACAATAATTAGCTGTTAATTTTAAATCTCTTCCAAACTATCCACATAGGCCAATCACAACATAATATGGCCCAAGACTTTCAGCTAATTTATTTTTGTTCCATGAGCTTTCAGATGATAAAATTTGTATTGTTATCAAAATGAATGTTTCTAGGACTGATCAAGAGTGAAGCGGAATGTGCGATTAACAACCTGGACAATAAAGACTGCAGCTTATATTACATTCGTTTTTCACAGCTTTAAGCGCATGAATGAAAAGACCAACAGAACAGAGAAGAAACAATCTAATTACTTATCAACAAATAATTAAGATCATGAGGATCAAGGTAGAGGCAGAGGATCAAAGTAAACGGAACCAATTTTAAATATGTTGTAGAGTTTAAATATCTTAGAAGTTTATTATCTGTGGGCTGTAATATGCTCTTGCAAAACAAGTCAAATCTTTCAAGCAGATGTCCTGCTAAAATGTTACATTGGTCTAACTGTGCGCTTGCAAAACCCAGAGCTTTAAAGGGATGCGTTGCCTAAATTATTAATATTAAGAATACAGAATATTCTGAAAGCCAAGATTACCAACTAAACAGTGAAGTTCCAAACAAGAATATAAGAGACACTATGGATGACAAGAACACAATTCTCAATCAAATAAAATCAACACAATAAGACAATTGATGATGATACTTTGGTGACCAATCGACATGGAATGAGTTCCAATCTCTGGCACAAGGCAGGTTTGAGTGAAGGAAGTTTGTTGATTTCCTCTGCTGCAGACTGGGTATTGAATAATATATATAAGATGATAGAGCTGAGCCATAAAAGCAAAGAAAGAGAGAAAGGCAAAACCTCTTCTTTATGGCTGCCTATTTAAAGCATTGATTTTTATTAAAAAGGGAAATCTTTGAAGGAACTGGCTTTATAAAAACGCAATAGGCTTTATAAAGCATAGCTGATTGGTGAGTATTCCACTTTGAAACGCTAAATCGCTTGTCCTTCTCTTGTGTTTTCCATGGTGAGTCTAAGGGTAGCTTTTTACATAATCCCATGTCATATCAGCACAGTAGGCATATGCTTGGCA
The DNA here is from genome assembly GCA_033675545.1 of Elysia crispata. NCBI lineage: Eukaryota > Metazoa > Mollusca > Gastropoda > Plakobranchidae > Elysia > Elysia crispata. The sequence goes on along the minus strand of JAWDGP010007236.1, from coordinate 23,660 downwards.
CAACGCTATCTCTCTAAATTTCCAATCTCCTCAGCTTTGTCTACCCTGACAGCTTCAACTGATATGCTTGCATGATGTTATGTGAGAAAATTACATGAGTGAAAGACAAAGGATCTACTTTAACCCTGCTCTATGTATGATATCAGGAACTAGGCATCTGTGTAATTAGAGAGGAACAAGGAAATGATATGCGCATGTCGCAGACCTGTAAACACATAATTTGTATCTATAGTAGAGAGAGAGAGAAGGAAAAAACGATTGAAGCAGAAAGAGAGAAAAAAAATAGGCAAAGAGAAAGATATGCTGAATAAAAATATTAAGCATGAAAAAAAGGGGTTAACTACACTAGACGACTCACCTTGGCTCCACACTCAGCTCCTTTGCTGAGACAGAATCCAATGAATACAGGGTCAGCCATCTTAACAAGGATGTTATCCACACAATAGACATGTATAGATTTTATACCACGCTTTATTAGATCTTCTAACACACCACGATCTCTCAGTGCCTTGTATAAACCTCCATTTCCAGCTTAAAGCATGCAGGAAGAAAGACAAAAGTTGGAATTGTTTTATTTATTTTGTCAAAGAAGTAAACAGTGCAAAAGGTTTCATTAAATATATTTATATTTTCAGTTTTTGTCTGAAGAATTATTTACCAAATTAATTTCAAAATTCATTTATTTTCAACTTATGAAGAAAAATCCCCAGACTGAGACCTTATAAGTGAATTTATGCAAATTACAATTGTGTAGGTTACCTGGAGCTAGTGCCATCTTAGACTTTGTCTCCAAGATAATTTTGCCATCAAAGTCGAAGCATGGAAGCAAACTTTGCTCAAATAACACCACATTTTCTCGGGACAAGCCAAAATGGTTGTGTGAGCTGAAGAAATTCTCTGTTGCTTCTTTGGTATGTTCACTTGTCATGATGTACCTGTGGATTTTCAATCATGAATCAAGGCTGAAATTTGATTGTGTTGAGCAACATACTTATAAAAATGTCATCTTCACTCTCTAACTCTCTCTTTTCCCATTTTTAAACAAGGAGGAAGAAAAAGTTGTATCTTATATTGAGCTTTTTCATTCTTTCAAACTTCAACTGCCCAACATACACAGACTTTTTTTAAACCAAAAAAAAAAAATATGCATGAAATTTACGCATAAAATCTATGCTCCCTAACAACTTGATTGTAAATAATGGTCTTTGGTAGAGGAATTTGTATAAAGAAATAAAAAAAAAAACTATAACATAAATATTTCTTTGCTTATTGATTGAGTTTGAGGCACAGTACCTGCGTAATCTACGGCAACAAATCACAGCATTAATAACATAAGACATAAGCCTTAGACATAATGGTTTTCACTAGCTTATTTACAATACCTCACATTTTGTGGCAACGTTTGCAGACTTGGGCCTCTCCATAAGAGACCATATATTCTTCAATAAATTCAGTCAGTAAACCAATTTTGAGGGTGGGGTCAAAAATTGAAAACTATTACATGGTGTTCATTTTAGATTTTCAACGGATGATGTTACAGTTTACTTCACATTCAATTGTCCTTTATCCCAGTGCATGAGGTATTAAGTGGTATTAGCCATCTGTCTTCAGCATGAAATGAAAGTTTAGGGCTTATTATTATAGGTTGCAGTTTGGAATTTTTTTTTTCACTTCATCACACTGGCTGACACCCCAACTATAGGAGTGCTTTATAATTAATTGTACTGATGTTGTCTCTAAAATTATATGAACCTTGAGACTGAGATATTGTAGTATGATGCTATTTTTTTGATACACTAGTTGACTGAATGCTCTTCCCACCTTTCCCTCTTCCCCTTTTCCAACTTAACTGTGAAATTTTTTTGTAGGGGTTGAGGTATGTTCATTTGCATGTGAGTGAGATGGTAGGCGTCATTCCTTTATGTTTGTTTTTATAGTCATATTGTGTGACAGATACATTCGGAATGATGAGTAATCCTTGTTGGATCAAGAATTTATATCATGAAGAGCTTCAAGACCCTAAGCCTAACAAGTGTTAGTAATAAATGATGCAGCTTTATCTGTCGGCCAATAAATCTTAGAGAAAGTGGAGATAAGATTTATCTGCTAAAACATGAATTCCATTGCTAAAGAAACAGAGAGAGAGAGAGAGAGAGAGAGAGAGAGAGAGAGAGAGAGAGAGAGAGAGAGAGAGAGAGAGAGAGAGAGAGAGAGAGAGAGAGAGAGAGAGAGAGAGAGAGAGAGAGAGAGAGAAACATAGAGATAGAGATAGAGAAAGAGAGTGATTTTAAGAGAGAGAGAGAAACATAGAGAGCTGTGTACTGGCAAGGTAATTGGACGCTCAGAGACCATTTACAGGTCTACCTGAGCTGGGCCACAGCGTTAATTCTCTATAGGAAAGTCTTCTGCAACATGACTGAAACATGGTTTGTTACCTAATTTAATTGTATCTTACAAGTTACTTTTTTCTCTAAAACGGCATTAATAAATATGGTCCAAAAGAGCTGTTTTCATATCAGAACGCAACTTGTTTTTAGTCACTTCGGATCTTGTCAATTCAATCCATCCAAACCAGAAAGGAATGTCATGCAACTTACCATGGTATAGAACACTGCTTTCCATATTCAGCTTCTGCCAGTCTCTGCAGTTTAAGGATCCTCTCTGCCTGGATTTGATACAAGGTTTTACTGGATGGTAGGCCTACATTGTACATCCCCTTTGGATAGGACACTCCTAGTCTGGTTCCCTGCCCTCCTGCAAGCAGCAAGACTGCCACCTCACTCTTGGATACAGCAGATAGACCTGCAGATAGAGGAAAGTAAAATTAAGTAAGAATGGACGATTTACCAATAAACAAAACAGTGAATAATACTTTGAAAATTTACAGTTTAGAAGAAACAGAAACGAATATAAAGAAAGAAAAGTAATACCCAAGCTCTCCCAAAAAGTAACTCAAAAGGTGAAAACCAAAACTCCAAGCCAGCACACTCTGTCATCTAACAACTGATGAGCTAGCTGGGAATTTTTTTTTTATGTACAACAGAATATGTCACCCAAAAAGGTAGAGACTTTCAGTGCTGTAAGGGTCTTTGTATTTTTACCAGCATACAAAGGAACTAAGCTCAGTTCAAACAGATTAAGCTTACATTTTATTAAGTAAATGAGAATAAAAAACAAAACTTTTTGTAACTGGCAATAAGTTACCAAGATCCCAGTATTTTGAGAGTTGTTCAGAAGAAGTGCGGGCCACACTACCACACACTGCTGACTCTAGAGGTTCCAGGTGTTCATCTATCTTCTCATCAGCTTCTGACAACGACTCTTGGACAGACAAAAAGAAATCATGGGCTTCCTAAAGGGAAAAAAAATGATAATTGATAATTAATTGTTTTCATTATTTATTGATTCTCTTCCAAAGACAATTAAAAAAACCCAAACATTAGTATATCAGAAAGTTTTGCCTCTACTCTCATCTTCAAGGAAGCTAATAAAAAAATATAACTAACAAAGGTAGATGCGTATTCTGACCTAACGACTTACAGAAAGGTTTGTATGCTGTATCTCTGCAGCCAGTGCCGACTGTTCAGTCTCGTTCAGCTGATCCCAGAACTGGAGGAGGTGAGCCTGGCCTGCAGCATCGCACTTCTGCTTTAGAGCTAAGATGTCCATTTTGAGACTAGATCTTGTGATGGTTTACTGTGAAGCTGAGTATAATTTTAATGTTCAAAGCTGTCTATGTAATGTAAGATCAAAATCTAAAGGTAATTTTAAAAAAATGTGTTTGATGATTCTGGCAACAATTTTTTCTTCTATCTATTCAACAGATGTCTTCTTTTGCTGCTTAAAATGCCTTTTCTCCACTTGCGTTTTCGCGATAAAATTCGACAATTTATGGTGTTGCATATCACAATAAGAAACTAGAAAAAAAAAACGATTGCAGAAGCTGTGTTTCTCGATCCAGTCTGGGGAAAAAATTAAAGATAGATATATATTTTTTTATGTACGTTCAAACATAGAGTAATTCAGCAATTTAAATAAATAAAAAATCCTAAATCTCAGAACAATGAACAGCTGAGGCTCGTCCTTTTTCAGATGTGAAAGAGTTGAAGCCTTGCAAAAGTTACTATTGTTCACAATCTCAAGCCATGTAGCCAATGGTCAATTGAAACTTTCACCTGATCAATTTTCAGTTGCTACCATGTGGCAATAAAGGCATTTGAAATAAACTTATGTTGGAACAGTTTTATCTTTAGCAGTCAAACCCACACCACGGTTTGTGTGGATCGAACACTGCCTTCTCCTGTTGCTTTGAAGGGCAATAGTCTCTTTCATAATGGGTACCCTAAACAGACACGTTATCTCATTATTAATTTTATCATTCATATTAGTAGTAACCTAGTGACAGTTGCAATGAATTTTCGTAAAGCGGTACGCGCCATGAAGTTATAAATGCAAACAAGCAATGAAGACTTAGTATGGACATTTAGGATAAATCTGTATTCTTGGAGATTCAAGCCATTCAAATTTATTCATGACTGAGTTATCAAATGAAGAACAATCACGATTATTATGGAAAAGAAGTCATGATCTCACTTCCCTCAGCTTCGCTGACTTACTGATTCTAAGCGACAAAAGTTTCCGAAGGTATAAAAAAGGCATTAACTTAGAGCAATCTTGCACTTTTAGGACTGAATGTGCTGTTGGTAAAACTCACAAGGTGAGTGAGGGATCAGAAGTGATCAAGTCTGATTCCATTGTTCTCAGATTGTTTAGAACCATAGAGACATCATTATTTATCTCCTATACATGGCGACTTCATTTTTTTCTTCTATAATTAATATTTTGTACAATTAACTGTTCCAATCTATATGTTATATGTAACTTTGTCACTACCATTGTTCTTAAAAACAGATGTAAATAATGATAACGTTTTAAAGAACGATTTGGACCGATATTTACAAATTATGCGAAGAAATTTAAAGATGTGTCGTAGCCCATGCCAAAAGCATTACACTAAAACCGTCGGAACTGTTTGTTTTTCGTTCTTTTTTTTTTTGTTTTTGATTTTTTTAAAAATTAAAACAGGTCTTGGAGTTCGAAACCTTCAAAGTCTTAAAAATTTTTGCCAGTCAAGGCAAATTACTTAAAAAGCATTTTTAAAAAAGTGGACGAAAAGAGAGATTATTCAAAAAAAGTTTATCCAAAAATAAAAAAAAAAACAATACACAAGCGAAAACTCATTCAAAAGCAATTTACACTCAAAGTCCAAATCTAGCCTCAATATCCCTTTTTTTTCCCGACTGCCACAAAACAATAGAGCCTAAGTGTGATAACCAGAACAGTTGGGTTTTTTAATCTGATAATTCGAGGGCACAAGTCGTGTTTTTTTTTATTTTTTTTTTTAAACAATACCATTGTCATTTGTGGTCGCAAAACGTTGAGATAAGAAATTATTATCCATCCTACCATGTATTCACTTAGCGTTAACCGTAATGAGATAGAAAAAGACCCATTATTCCGCAGTAGGGCTACCGTAGGACATTAAATTGTCTATTAAGCCTGAAAGGATAAAGGTTAATGCGCTAAAAAATTAATTAAATTGTTCAAGTTAAACTGCTTGATTTTCGTCCTACCACAGTATTTTTTAAAAATCATGTGATTTCTCATTTTCATTTGAATTAGATATTCAGGTTTAAGATGAAATTCTTCCAAAAGACCAAAACGAAATTAAAAGTCGAGTCGAACCAAGCAATAATAATTAGCGAATGGCTAGGCACATATTTTTTCACACACAAACACACACCCACTCATTTTAGTCGAGGCAAAACAATCCTGTGAAATAGAAAAACCTTTGTAAAAGGGAACATTTGACGACATTACATTAATGACAAATCACGTCCGAAAAAAGAAAACAAACATAATGGTGATGAGACCTTGAGATATGAGAGATAACCAGAATATTCCAGTTTATGTTCCCCAAAATTGTCCTCGACTTCATCGCTATTTTCAGTGACGTTCACAGTTAGTAGGTTTTAAAAAAAAATTAGCCTTTTGGTCTAGAATATAGATCTAGTACACTCAGCAGGCCAAGCCCAAAGACCGTAAATAAATCACCTAGTCTTCTTATAAATAAATTGTTCCTTTCTTTGAAAAGTTTTTCTAGTTTTTTTGTTTTTTTTTTGAGGGGGGGGGGGGGGGGGTGTAACTCCAATTATAGGACCAGCTTTTCTTAATTCGTCAAGAGTACTTTATATCTCTCTAAAAAAAATAAAACCGCAAGTTAACAAAATCACAGATTTTTTTATATCATCTTCGGTATTCTGAAAAGTAACTTCTTTCCCCACTATCGTCTCCAAAATGCAGCCTACAGTAATGACTACTGATTTTACTGATGTCTAAAAATGCTCTCCAAACTTCATTTATATTGTAAATAGGTTTATCCATTTTTATTGCCAATTTTAAAAAACTGTTTTCAATGTTTTCGAGTTTTTTAATCCATTAAATGTTTTGGAACAAATAATTACTATTTTTTTTTAAAACAAAAATATAGATACAAATTTTTTTTCTCCCATTTATGGAGTTAAAAAAAAAAAAGAAACAAAAATAAATTAGGCCTCTTCCAGCTAAAAAACAATAAAACTTCTTCGAGTCGCTCTCGGAGGAAATATATCTGTAATTGTTGTAAAGTTTGCTTTTCTTCAAAGTAGTTGTCTTCCCCACCAATTCTATTGAAAGGCAAATCTTGCTTTTTAATATTAGCTCTAAAATTAATGTCTAAAAAGTGTTGGATGACGTCGCGACGCCTTTACTTCCATTTCTCGCTCTCCACACTCACAGCCCTGCTCTCTAGACTGGGACTGTTTCTCGACTGACTCGTCTCACGGGAAGTAAAGAATACCCAATGTCAGCAGATGATCCATTTTTCAAAAAATATCTTGTCAGTTTTCTTTGAAATGGAAGATAATGTCAATTGGAATCGAAAATTAAGATATCTTTTTTATACGCCAACTTGCCTTTTTTGCCCTTTCTTTAATTTTATAACAGTTATAAATGTCAACATTTGCTCTTATAAAAGCATTATCTGTTAGAAATCAGATAAGCAAGAGTCAAAGCGATAATAACAGATGAACGTAAAGAATCATCTCACTCCGTAGCTGTCACAAGATGCGTGGGAATCTTATCTCTTCAGAAAACAATTGCGAAACGATAATGTTCTAGATAGGCCTTGAATAGTCAGTCCATTATTTGCTTGTCGAGAACAATGCCTAGTTTGGGAAGCAAAGAAGTGAGAGAAAAAATGTACACAAGTGATCAAAAGACTCAGGGTAAAAATGGTGTTTACTGTACGGTACTAGATAGAAAGCATTATGGTATCGGTCAGGTTGCCGAAGAGGGACAATAGGAATAGATAGCTAGTATTGTAAAATAAATATTAATTCATAGACACTTTCAAACATTCATATCATTCAGGTTGAAATATACGCGCAGCTAGCTATGAATTCCCTAAAGGCTGTGCACTTTCAGGATCTTTTTACAGGCATTCATAGCAATCTAATTAGCGTTTGCAGGAGTCTTTAAATATATTATGAAAGTAATTTTTAGCTGATTTCCCCTATAAGTTCAAATCGATAGTAGCAGCTTGATTAGGTTTTGAAAGACATTGCAGAGTGGCCGATTAATGTTTGTTGCGGGAAACGACGATCAAACAAAAATATTCATGAAAGAAACTGCAGAACTGATGGCAAAAAGAACTGAATGAAGACCTTGAAATACAACTGACAGTTACTGAACCCCTGAGATAAAACGAAAACACTGTTTAACTTGCTAGGATTTCTTGTCCAAAATAAATTACAAACTGGGCGGACCAACTTTGGAGCTTACAACCGTCTATAATGTGAAAAGAAAGCAACTTACCGAATGTTCACATGATCCATAGCTTTTTTTTGTTGATGTTGCTCTGCTACACACGATCGCCTTAAACTTTTGAGCAACTTCATCGAGTAAGGTTTTCAAATGGTCCTGTTGGTGTATGTGTTTGGGTTTAATATTGACAACATTATGAAACTTTGGTCTGATCGCGATACGAGAATTCTACCGCCATTTTCGACGATTATTCAACGCAATCACCAAAGAAAGACTCTGTGAGAAACCGGAGGTTTCTTTAAATCTGTATTCCGTACTTTAAGCGGTTCAAAAACTACACGGACGAGAGTATTAAGCAAAAATTTGTATCAACCTTTTTAAAAGTTCGCTGAAAGTTGCATAACAATGTTGAAGAGAGTTATGCCAAAAGCGATTTTTGACTAAATGATAGTTAAATGTCTTCTTCAGTGAGCATAAAGCTTATAAGTTATATTATGACATTTTTTTTTTTTGAAAGACTACCGATCTTTTCATCCTTATGACAGACAATGCCATTAATGTTTTTCACAATGTTTCATATATGGATGTACTGTGCAAAATTATCTTGATTTTACCCACTTCTAGATCCTCTTTTATGCCCATGATCTGTTGGGAAATAAAAAAAAATTAGTATCCAAGCTTGACAACTTACTACCCGCAGTTTTGAGAGAGGTTACGAAGACTTTCATCCCGAAAAAAAAATGGAAAAAATAGGTTTTAAAGACAATAAATTGCTCTATTCATTTTAACAAATCTTAATTGCCTTCTGTGACTTAAAAGTATGCTGGCTACACACTTATTACTCTGTAATAATTATGATAGGCTACATGTATGAAATACATAACCTTACGGGCTTTTGAAAAATTAATAGATTAAAAAAATGTACTAGATCACCCTGGACCTTTCAAATAACTACATTCCGCTAGTTAACTTTTAGTACATCATACTATAACTATTGCTCAAATGAAAATGAAAGAAAATATGTACATAATTATGTGGAATCTACTGAAATAAACAACACATGTTTATTGCAATTTTCATACGAAAAATATGAGTTTAAAAATTTTAAGGCAACAAATTGCTCCATCCTTCATAGCAAACCAATCATGTACCGTCTGTGACTTGAAGTTTGCTTGCTATCGCCTTAAAACTTTGCAGTGTGACTGCACCAATGTATTAAGAACATTTTTGGACTTAAAAATCAAATGATGGATTTTAGCAATTTGCACTAGATGACCCCTGGCCTTTCAAAAAAAAAAAAAGGTCATATTTCGCCACACCTAAAACAGTAAACTTTTAGGAACTTATTGTTTTAGTAGACTTCTAAAAGTTTTCTTGACAGCTATAAAATGAGAGCCAGTATCAGAGCTGAACGGAATGGTGTCGAATATGACTTATGACCAAGGGCGTCGTGAAAATTAGATCTACTAGCTACACTTAGAGTGTAAGTTTAAGCTCTTTGCCTATGGCGCAGAAGCGACCACGTTCGGGTCTAACATTAACTCTGAAAAGTTTATAGCAGTGGGTACTGAGTGGCACAAGGGGTAAACAGGTAACAACACTTGAGATAAGAAACGTAAGAGGTCACGTTTGAGTATGAGAGAGAGAGAGAGAGAGAGAGAGAGGGGGGGGGGGGGGAGGGAGAGGAATGGTACATAGACAAAAATATCGAGACATGGAAGAAAGAAGAGAGAAAGACTGACTACCGGGCAGAACGACCCCATCCCCCCCTCCCTTTTTTTTTTTTCCACAAAAAAAAAAAAAAATTGACAAAAAGATAATTTAACAGAACTTAAGCCAGCTTGGAATTTATAGACATTAGCAGTGTAAAAAGCTCAGTCTAAAATGTTTTTTCTAATATAAATCACGTGAATAAATTTTCATATCCTGTAAGAGGGAAATGTCCTTGCTGTAAGAGGGAAATGTCCTTGCGCACCGAGTCTCGGGATGAAGGCCAAGATTTTCCTATATCGTATCCACCCTTTCCCCACACACATACCATCATGATTTTCTTATGGTCAGACCAGAGAGGATCTATAGATATATGACTGTATAAATCTTCTCGGGTCAGAATCAATGATCAGTGGGGATCGGCAAAAGGCTAAAATAGTGGGAAAGGCAGAAATAAACGCTATGTCAAGATGACTGTGTACCCGGTCTTGAACTTGGCGTTCGGGTTATCGTTTGGAGATCAAATTTCGATGACGTCATAACTGATAGAGAGCAGAGACGGTACATAATATAATGGGGCTGAAGGGCATGTTCAAATGCTGGTCAAATGTAAACAATGGTTGGTCAGAAGTTTGTAAGAAAACTAAGGGCGTTGAAGAGCAGGGTAAGTAATGAGTTGGGAGGGCGTAGAAAAGAGGGATACTAAGAAAGAGGAAAATTTAGAAATTATACATGTAGTTGGATATATAAAAAAAAACACCGTATGTTGATATAAATAAAATTTATGTATATTAATTATCTTTATATAAAATTCTGAGAGAAAGAGAGACGGAGACAGAGAGATGTTACATAATGGTTGGCAGATAGACATCAGAAACGAAACAGGTATGAAGATGAATGTCTGCCACGGATAACATAAGAACTGCACGTCTTTAAAGAACCTAGATTATCAAAGGGCAGATTTTTAAAAAAAAGTTCGCACAATACAGCGAGTCCTCACAATAAGAGTCAATTAGGTAGATAGAGAATTAGGGAGGTAGTGTGGTAGATAAGTAGGAAGGAAGTTGGGTAGATTGTCATCTGTTCAGGATCATCAAAGACACCAGAAAATCAAGGAACATTTAAATTTCCGAAAATTAAAGTATTGTTTGACAAAAAATGTCTCAGTAAAAATAACTTTTAAAAATTCAAAAGCATATCACATATGTAAAGCCTTTAAAATGTATCTTTCATAAACTTGTGCGACTAAAATAAACACATAGATGTGATTGGTCCATTCCTACAGGCATTTTTTTTCTTTCGTTGTAATCAACGATGCTTCATTGCTACATTTAATCCGATGTAAACAAAAATAGTTAAGCATGTGCTGCAATTGCTGTTTTAGCAGCTTAGTAATATTGATGTAAAAAAAAAGAGTCTTAAAGAATAAAGTAATTAATCTGAAATAATTTTTATCAACTTTGGGTACGCGCGACAAACTGTTGCTTAAGCACTGCATTTATTTCAACTGAAAAAAAACAGTATAATTATACATAAAAATTTTTTTAAAAGACGAATTTCCTTTCCGAGGTAAAGCCGCAGGGAAAAAGAATGTTCTTCGCCCCTTATATTCTATGTAAAGAAGTTAACAATCTGTCAGACTAAAAATTTCCTCCACAAAATTTTCTTATAGGATGTAAAGTAATAATTGATAAAACTGCCGACCATTGACGCTCTAAAGAGTTACAAAATTTAGGGTAAATGTGACTTTTTACACTAATGATTATCGCAAAAAAAAAAAAAAAAAAATTGGCGGAAAGGTCGGAGCCTATTGCTGGGCAGCACAATTGCATGCATAAGTGTAGCAGTGGTGACAGATGAGAAGGGTTTTGGATTTGTTTTTTGTTTTTTCAAGAGTTTGTAAGTAGAGATAGGGATAATCAAAAAGTGTCTCAAGTGTAAAGAAAAGAATTAACGACTTAGGACAAACTTGCTCTGAATGTATTGCGACTAAATTATTTACTTGATATGGGATTTTTGATCTGTAAATAGCATTACAATCTAAAACAAAATTAACTGTTCTCATGCTCTTATCAGTTACAAAACTGACATCAAACTTTTCCCCCTATTCCAACTCGTTCGACAGTAGATTCTAGCTCTGTGAAGGAAGGTTCACGGTAACGCTCGCAAGATCAGGGTCAGCTATCATGATCTAGATTTTCTAGACTTTGGATGGAGCTATTAGATTGGGAAGAGTCCTAGAAATCTACTGCACCAGTCCAACAGTCCCGTTATTCATAAGTGGTGTCTACCATTGAGACTATCGTATAGAATTGGTGTGCGAGACGACAGCGTTATGGCATTGCTTTGAACAGCTATAATTGGCCACCCAGCTGTAAGGGACAATAGTAATTGAGGACCAAACTTCGGGTTTCATTCAGATGAAAACAAAGCAAATAAAAACACTCTGCTGCACCAAACCCCTTGTAAATACGTGTAACTATGATAGCCTTCTTTTGTGGAAGTCGTAGGATGCGAATCGTGCGAGAGGAACTGATAAGAGTCCCATATCTCCAGGCTTCATTTAAAGGTAGAAGTTCCGGACCCACCCTAAGGTTGACCACGAATGGCCAAAAGATAGTTTAAAGAGTAGATTAAAGATCTAAATGCAAAATACATAACATTCAGATTGATGCAAAGCGTCTCAGAGCAAACCCTCTTACAGTTAAGTGTGGTACTTAAAGTTTGATCCGTCAAACAGCTGTTAAGATTTATTGTGTCGGTTGAAAAGCATACAATTGGTGCCACTGATGTCACTGCTAATGTTATGGTTATCGACATTTCATATTTACTTTTGTTTTGTTTTTTTTGGACCTGCTATTGATGATTCTGCGTATTATTCTCGCAAGCCTCTCCCGCAACCCCTTAGACCAACACGACTTTTAAAGTATGTGAATAATGTTCGTAGCAACCTCATTTGAGATAGAAGGCACCTCAAAATTAGGACCACGGTAACAGATAATCTCTGTTTGGCCTCTGGTACATACTACCGATCACTTCCCCTTAACCTAACAAAATACAAAGAGAGTAGAGTGAGAGACAGAGAGAGAAAAAAAAAAAAAGAAAGACAGAAACAGGGAGAGATATAGTTTTAATCGATAAAAAGAATAAGGATCCCGCTACAAACACATCCAAAAAAGGGGTACATTCAATTTCCGGGAAAACCATACATCAAAGAAAGCCGCATGTGAGTTTTCCGGCAAAACTAAACATCAGAAGAAGCCGCACATTCAATTTTCGGCAACGATTACGAGCATGTATCAAAGTCGAACATGTAAATATATACAAGACGCTAGCCCTCCAGACCTCGCCAACTTTGAAATACTAAGGCTTTGTTCCCACTGAACGCTCGACAACCAAATTTTACACACACTCTCTATCTCCCTCTGTCTGTCTCTAATTGTCTATACCTTCCTTTCTCTGTGTTTGTTTCTTCATCCCTCTCTCTCACTCTTTGTCTCCCCCCCCCCTACTCTCCGTCTCTCTCCGTCTCTCTCCCCCTCTCTCCGTCTCTCTCCCCTCTCTCTCCTTGTGTAAATATAAAATTGCAATGACACTATTCGTACACAAATGACACATGTGTAGCGCCTGTGACACACTCACTTGTTTATTTGTTGCGGTAAGAGGTAATCACAGTTGCCTTATACGAGTCATGAATAGAGATCTGAAAATTAACATGTGTTGTTTGCCAACCTATGGTGTGTAGACTAAATCAGTTTGTCGCATGAAGTTGGAGAGACAGCTGGTTAAATTATTTTGCAAGTGCCATGGAAATTACTTTGTCTCAAACGAACCGAGGAAAACCTGCATTGATTGTTGATGACTTTTTATATCGCTTGAAGACAACAACAAAATCCACCAGGATATGGCAGTGTTCAGCAAAGAAGGACTGCACAGCCAAGATCACTACCGGATCAGATTCGCTCGACATCCTGCATGGATGTACTATTCATTCACACGAAAGAGACGTAAAGAAGATACAAACTCACACATTGAGACAGGCTTGTAAAAGGAGAGCTGCTGAAGACACATGTGAAAGACCAAGAAAAATTCTTGTGTCAGAAGCCAGGCGGGATGAGACGTCGATACAGCGCGTGGACGACCGTGACATGGGAAATATCAGAAGAGCGATGTGGTTCGAAAAGAGAAAAGTTCTTCCAAAAGTATGAACAGTTTTGCCGGAATTTGTATGCTCTAAAAATGGGGACAATTCGGAAGAAAAAAAATGCCGGAAATTGCATACACTAAAATAAATGTTGCCGGAAAACGAAAGCTCCCCAAAAAAGGACAAAAATGTTTTATCATTTTCATCATTTCTGTGGGAGTGTGTGTGTGAGTAAGACACACAGAGAGAGAGAGAGAGAGAGAGAGAGAGAGAGAGAGAGAGAGAGAGAGAGAGAGAGAGAGAGAGAGAGAGAGAAACATTACAGACACCAGTATTATCGAAACTTACGAGACATTTTACTGATAATCGATGAAAATAAATGCATGCCCAGTCATTTTGAGAAATGGCAGCAAACAAAATACAGAAGCTGCAAAAAGAGAGGCGAAAAGAGGAGGACAGAGAAGCCGAAGACGTGATAGAAATGCTTCAAATAACAAGAGCAAAGCAATAAAATTGATAAATGAAAGATTGCAACCTACAGGACAGTTTTCCACCACGTGCGATAACTATTGTTTTTTTTTTTTTTTCTTCTGCTACCACTCTTTGTATGGCTACACAGGTGTTATCGTGACATCGATTTTTGTCTGCAGGATAAGCTTACTTATAATATCAGCACACATTTTCACAACTGAGTCGGTGTCTTTTCAAGCCTTACTCGACACACTCTGTCTATTTCACAAACACATAACGCGAATATGCACGCAATAGCACACTCCAACCCCCAGTCATTACAGCCAATATGAAATTATGCGTAACTGGAAAAAAAGAGGAGAAAAAAAAAACGATATATATATGTGCAGAACTGAATAGGGTAAACCATATTATCAAACCCAATGCGGCAAAACTTAAAAGTATTATAATAAAGACACAGTAAATTAACACTAAAATTGCACTTTTAGATCTAATGCTATTCTTATTTCTTTCAAACATTACACTAAATTGAATCTTTGCTTTGAAATCTAATGCCATAACTATTTCTCTCACATATTACACTAGTTAAATTTAAATGTCACCTTGAAATCTATCGCCGTTCCTATTTCTTTCATCCATTAGACTAGCTAAATAAAAGTGCATTTTTAAATCTATTGTCATTTTTATCTTGTTTCTTCATTACACAAAGATATATGATCTAAATACTATTTAATATACTTGACCTAAAATTGTATCTTGCATCATTGTAAATTTATTGTATTTTTCTTTTCCATAAATATTGAAAGAGTGTTAAACGACTTGGAAAAATAGATAAAAAAAACCGTTAGCATATAGATTTAAATAACATTTTTAAAAAATCATATTCAATTTCCAGAGAATGATTCTGCAAGTTCCACTTAATGCAATACATATAAACTTTTTTTTTAATCCCAGCTGTTATTACTGTGTTCATACAATGAGTTAATCACATTGATTAACTGAGAGACATAACAAAAAACGCGGGCGTTGGCTTCTTCCTTGGCGTCTTTTTGACCCAGGAATGGAGAGAGACGGTCACAAATCGACAATGTTTTTGTGGGAGAGAGAAGAGGCTGAAAAACTGGTACTGTCAAAAAGGCGCGTTTGTATGTCAGACTCGCAAACATGCAATAAAATGTCCCTGTGCACTGTATCACAGTTATGCACACTAGCGACCGAAAATAAAATAACTCTACCATAAACCCTTTAATCCTTTGATTAAATCAATAGTTCAAAGGCAGCAGCAGCAACAGCAGTAGTAGTAGTAGTAGTAGTAGTAGTAGTAGTAGTAGTAGTAGTAGTAGTAGTAGTAGTAGTAGTAGTAGTAGTAGTAGTGGTGGTGGTGGTGGTGGTAGTGGTAGTAGTAGTAGTAGTAGTAGTAGTAGTAGTAGTAGTAGTAGTAGTAGTAGTAGTAGTAGTAGTAGTAGTAGTAGTAGTAGTAGTCGTCGTCGTCGTCGTCGTCGTCGTCGTCGTCGTAGTAGTAGTAGTAGTAGTAGTAGTAGTAGTAGTAGTAGTAGTAGTAGTAGTAAAAGCAGCGGCAGTGGTAGTAGTAGTAGCAATAGCAGTGATAGCAGCAGCAGCAGCAGCAGCAGCAGCAGCAGCAGCAGTAGTAGTAGTAGTAGTAGTAGTAGTAGTAGTAGTAGTAGTAGTAGTAGTAGTAGTAGTAGTAGTAGTAGTAGTAGTAGTAGTAGTAGTAGTAGTAGTAAGAGTAAGAGTAAGAGTAGTAGTAAGGAACTAACCCCTTAAAGGACAATAAGTGTATAATTCAGAGAATCAAGCTCGAGTTCGGTAAAATTTCAGTTTTCTAGGAGCTTTGTTTGTATGATCGAATGCACCTTAAGCTAATGAAATCATTCTGATAATCAAAGGAAGAACGAGCTGGGGTGTCTATATACCTGGTGAAAACTACTAAAATTTGACCTCCATTAATTCATATTCATCATCGGCTAAGTCGAATCGGAGGGTGTACTTTTTAAGTTGTTATCTCAGGCCTTTGTGAACGGTGATTTCTTGGTGAATCGAGATAAGAAGACGCTGTACAAAAAGTCTAAAATATTTTGTGGCTAGGGTTTACCAGAATTCAGCTGACAATTAAACTGTCACAAATGAGGATATCAGCACCGTTTAAGGATACAGTTAATAAAAACGCGCTAGGGCATACAGGGCCTGGGCTAGAACTCATTCACCGTGACGATTCTTATTCTAACAAAACGTGTATGAACTTAATACAATATTAACAATAATAATGATAATAATAATATGTGCGCTTCGAAGTCTTCACATGTGGAATTCGAGTTAAAGAACGAGGAAGTGGAAAACGATACAGCCAATGAGGTTAGGTTTTCGGTTTCTTATTGTTTTGCCAGATTGAGTCTCTTCTTCTTCTTCTTCTTCTTCTTCTTCTTCTTCTTCTTCTTCTTCTTCTTCCCCTTCCCCTAAAGTATCTAAATCTTTCGGCGGAGACAGGAGGTTAAAGGTACAATGCAGAATGTAAACAAGGACAGTTACGGCACTGAGTTAGGTGGAATCAACAAGAGGAAGAATGTATGCACATTTTCATACAACATAGGCCGACAATATCGAGATGAAATCAGTGGGGATGGGACTAAGATAGAAACACTGAGAGACAAGAAGAAACAGGGAGAGAGAGAGAGAGAGAGAGAGAGAGAGAGAGAGAGAGAGAGAGAGAGAGAGAGAGAGAGAGAGAGAGAGAGAGAGGGAGGGAGAGAAATAGAGTGATTATCTCCCATCTCCACTTCTCCTAAATAAGAAAAGATTTCAAACATCCGAAGAGCCTTTTTTTGGAAATGAAAAATAAACACGCCACATTAGGCAAGTAAACGCGATTTGTGAAACGTGAGCTTGCACGGTGACGTGAAAGCCGGCAGATAATCCTTTCAACCCTCAGCGGCAGTGGACATCGGGGGTTAGGAGAGATAGCACCAGTCACTAGTTTCTTCCTTCTCACTCCTCCCCCCTACCTCCCCAAACAATAAAACAAAACTCCTCAAACTCACTAAATCATGTTTCAACCATCTTGCGTTCAAACTTCATAGCCCTTCAAAGGCGGCAATGTGGTACCAGTAAGCGGTGGGTGTTTGTTCGTTTAAGCTTTAGGACTAGACCACCAAAAAAAATTCAGGACCACTCAGTTGAAAAAGAGACAAACATGCAGCGTGACCGAAATACTTCATGGGTTGTGTTGGAATATTCCATCTTAAGCTAGAGCAAACTGAACGAGATGTCAAACTCAGAATTCTTCTTGAGAAAAATGAACAAATAGAGGGGGGTAAAAAACTTCAGATACACTCGAATCCTGGCCTTTGCTCTTAAGGATCTGCGATGTTCTTTTTTCAGCAAAGTCGGCATAAAGGGCACTTCAAGTGCAGTTATAATCTGTAGAATCCGGGATGATATCTGAAAGTCATTACAAATACATGTTGGTTTCAAGTCTCCTAAATCTCCAAAAGATTTATGTATAGCGACGGACTATGGGAAGGAGAAGCCCAAAACGAGCAAGCAATGAGTGTCAGCACTTTTACCTGATCTCGATTAACAAATTTCATGAAGTAGAGAATTAGAAGGGCAATTTTTTTTTTAATATACTGTATGAAAGGTGTACGTAATTAACGGTCATTTCCACGTTGACGGTGTCCGCCAGTGTAATCTGCAGGCTATGTGGTTTTAGTTGCGCCACCTCTTTATTGTTCAAATTTTTATCATAATTTATTTACCGGTACTGGCTACAGCGCCCGTCTGCTACTGATTCAAGTGGCAACACACAGTTACCAGGTTAGGTAATTTAGAGGGAGAGCTCCTCTTAGGGTTCATTGCAATGCCTAACAAGTAACATGATGAGGCAAGACAAGCCAACATAGAACTAGCAGCAAAATAGATTTGTAAAGGGTGTCCAGACTGCATATTTCTAATACAGATGTATTGCTCATTTCATTGATTTTTTTCAATGAGATTTTAATGGTTTGTGCATTGAGTATTGAGCTTCATTTCATTTCCACTACTTATCCAACCCAAACCAGCTGTTATGATATAGAGCTGCAGAGAATTGGGGTGGTTGGGAGAGGAGGAGATTCTTAAAATGAAGAACTAGCCTTGTCCACGGAAATTATCTTTTCAGATAATAAAAGCACACTGCTTCAATTTTAACAACTAACACCATAAAGTACAGCATAGTCTTAAAAAGAGTTTAAAAAATTCGTTAAAAACAGCACCACTTTCTTTTCCTCAAAGGAACAAAGAAAGTAAAGTATTTGGAAGCTGATAGAAGATTTTTTTTTTTTGGGGGGGGGGGGGGGTTATGTTCTTAATATAACCTGTCCACAACACAGTGATATCAAACTTAAGCTTCTGTTGGATAAGGCCAAACTGACATGGCAAGGCCCTAAATTCTGTGAGTAGATTTAAACTGGCAAAGAAAATCTCTGCTGATTTCAGATTAGATACTCTGCCATCCCATTGTTCCCCATATTTAAGTACTAATATAAATTATATATAAATTACATTTTCGAAAATCTTTCTCCATCCTTGACCTGAACAACTTCAAAATGAATGGAGTGTAACAAGACTTTTTTTTTCAGTCATTTCATCTGCTTCAATTTTACTCAACAAAGAATATCACTTTCACTGTTGTTTCAGGGCTGTAAATAACTTTTCAGAAATAGAGCAAAATTACTTTTTTTGGATTATGTATACATTTAGAGAAAAGAAACGACAACCATAAATAAAAAAAAAAAATCGAAATCAGTTTCTAATCTGCACATCCCTAACTTTGAATCTAAGTATAATTAATTTCTCTTGCTTCTCTTAAAGATAAAATCAGCATGATTTTAAAAAAATGGCGAGAGGTGCTCTTGAGTTGCTTTGAAAAAAAGATAATATATAAATTGATAAATAGGAATTAAGTAATATCTGATCACTTTTTTCTTTCGAGTGTATGAATCATATGAGCTGTATTAATTCATACTCTAAAATTCAGTTTAAACACAAAATATGCATGTTATCCTCTTCAATGTATTAGATTTTAAAAAGATATTTTAATAAGCAAAAAAATGAATGACATTTGGAGATATACATAATTTTTTTTATAAAATTTTGAAGTATTTGTTAAAGAGATAACCATAAGTAACATAATCAAGTAATTCCAATTATACAGTTCTATTTCAGGCTAAAAATGTGACTGCTAGAAGTCAGTTGTATAGGTCTGTCCATAAATCTACCATAAGGTTGACAATTTTTAATAATTTACATTTTAGAAAGCATATTATGTATGGAAAAAAAAGAGCTGGGAATAAATAAGTCAAGGGTGAATATTGAGGTTGGTACAAAATAGTGACTAAAATGGGTTGAGTTATAATTTATAAATGAAATTCCAAGGTACAGTTATCAGCCACACATTCTTTTCTTTTGTTTTGTTTTTTTTTAATAAAATTACAATATGAATATCCAGAAATTTGTTTATGATTTGAGCATTTCAAAGCATTAATTTAAGGCAAATTTTGGACCAACTATTTTGCTGATAAAAATAAAATAGAAAAATCAATGACAAATCTAGGTTTAACTCAGGACCCGCAAAGAAAACATAATCATGGAGAGATGGTATAGACTGGGATCCAACCTGCACCTCAATGTGGCACCCATCCCCTTGCTAAGACAGGTGATATTAGTCACTTTTACAGTTCAAATGTGAACTGCTCCTGCCAAATTGTAGGAATGAGAACTTTGGAACACTGGTTGGTCTGAAAGAAGTCTTTCCAATGTTGGTTTTAGTTTAGGCCTAGTTCATGTATGCTTGCTCTAGCTTTAGCTACCCTAGACTGGTTAATTCTAGCATAGTAAAAACCGGTAGAAAACCCAAATCACATTTAGTGTAATAGTATTGTTAAAAAAATGCTTGATCTGCTTCCAGATCATGTTATGTAAATCTAAGGTAGGTTTATTGGTTCTAAAAGCTTATAAAATTGGCGTTATAATCAAAGTCTACTAGATCTAGATGAATGTTAAGAGATTTATCTACTCTACACTTGGGGAGAGAGTTCACTTACTTGGGTAGGGGTAACTCTTGATGTAATCAAGATTCGATCTCAACTATATCTCGTCTTCTTTTGCTTCGACATTTGGAACCTAAATTCTAGGTCTAGATCTAGCCTAGTTTTTTTTTTTTAAATCTAAGTGCTAGATCTAGATCTAGAAAAATCTAGATCTATATCTATTCTAGATCTAGTAAATCATACCTTGTAATACTGATAACCTTCGTCGAACGGCACCGGGATGTTACAATTGTCCACACAAAGCAAGGGTAATTGATGTGGCCTTTGCTTTAGAAACTAGAATAGACTAAATCTAAATCGCATCTCAACCCTAGCCAACAAGTATAGGTTAAACCGGGACACCGGGACTGGGACGTAACAACCTGTATTGCGGTAGAAAGTGGGTTGGGCTAATATGTGTAAACAATGAAGTTGCGCCGGAAGGTGGACGTGGGGGGGTTTCTCGGTAGCAGTTATACAAGGTTATCGATCGTAAATAAAAGTTATAATCTCAGTTAACCTGATATCGTCTGGCTTGGAAGACCTTGAGCCTCTCGGCATCTTAGATTAATTGAAAAACCTCACCAAAAGAGTTTAGAGTTCTGGAAGAACTTCTGCCAATGATTTTTTGTTTGTTTTTGGTTTCGCCATTTAGTTTGAATCATAGCTATCCATTCTCACCGTTTCGTCTAATTCTAACGTTGATCATTTTGTATTTGTTTTGGCCTATCTTTGCTTCTGTATACCCCCTCCTATTTTTTTTTAAGACATAGTGGTCTAAATGGTCTGTCTAAGCATCTGAGTACTATATGCTGCTCTATGATCTAAGCTTTTTTGTTTAAAATTCTGGCTATTTGCCTCACTCTTTGTTTTCCTTATCAAGCCCCTTCTGTTCTTGAGTCTGTATGTCCCGTATCACTATAACTACCTCTCTCTCTCTCTCTCTCTCTCTCTCTCTCTCTCTCTCTCTCTCTCTCTCTCTCTCTCTCTCTCTCTCTCTCCGCAGTGTTCAAAGCTCTTCCTGTTTATGACTTAGTTATAACGGAGAGGATAGATTCACAACTACGTATCTATCCTCTATTTATACAATAATATCGCTAAAAGTCTGTAACCAATTGTTATTTAAGTGATTTTTTTAAATTGCACTAATAGCAGCACATAAATTAAATAATCAGAAAAAAAATGTTCCAAAAACAATTTTTCTTTTGTACGTCACACAATACAAATAATAGCTATAGCAGGCATTTTACGGCCACTTCTCTATTTTTAATCACAGCTTACCTCTTAATAACTGTACACAAAGGTAGTATTGTAAAAGAATCGAGGTAGCTATCGACATCAGGAAATTTTTAATGTCTAGTCATTCTCTGTGAGATCGTTGCCCGTTTTTTTTCTCCCTTTAATCAGTACTGAGAATGAAGTGGCAAATGATGCTCTTTTTATTACTTTGGATGGAAATTTTTATAGTGGACATTCATCTTCTCTCTACAAATGTTTTAGGGGAAAACATCAGTTTGAAAATATCGTTTCATGCCACTTCTCCTCATTTTTTGTTCGATTCTTAGAGATGCGACTCATAAAAAAATGGCTTGTTTTCTATGGATGTCATTTGGTTTAATTTCGATGAAATGTTAAAACCAAGGATTGAATCTTTTACTATTTGTTTCAGTTTGTGTTTGTTTGGTTTGATTAGTCTGTCTCAAAGCGTTACAAACACTACACTTATTTAGGGCCATGCCGAAGTTATTCAAATGGTAGATTTAAGCCAGGAACCACTTGTGAGTAATCTGTGGATAAATGCTCCATTACTTTGCTGGTCTATAACGTCTCGCAATGTGGTATCACGAGATTTATGTTGAAAGTATCATTAACATGGTTAATTTTGCCTTAGTCGATAATTTTGTTTGTTTTTGTCTTTACAGGTGTGCCGTTATTCTACACTTATAAGAGTTCGGAGAGCATATACAAGATTCCATAGTTATCCCATCCCTAACAATAACTTCAACATTATTGTCTTGTATCAGACCCAGAATTCGATTTTTCGACTTAAGTTTACCTATATATATATAACAAGAGTGAGAAGATGAAAATGTCAGAAAGTGCTGGTCAAATTTACTATTCTCGCTAGTACGGAAAGAATTAGTTTCTTAAACGAAATTTTAGGACATTTCCTCTGTGCAAAGTGAAGTTATTGAGTAGACAAGTCGTACTATGCTTTTCCTTTTTTTTCCTTTCAGAGACTGTTAAGTTCCCATTATGGACTTTGGTATTTAAGTACCATGTAAGACTTAAAGTCTCTCATAAAGAGAGAGAGAGAGAGAGAGAGAGAGAGAGAGAGAGAGAGAGGGAAAGATAGAGAGCGAAAGAAAGAGAGAGAGGGAAAGATAGAGAGCGATAGAAAGAGAGAGAGAGAGAGAGAGAGAGAGAGAGAGAGAGAGAGAGAGAGAGAGAGAGAGAGAGAGAGAGAGAGAGAGAGAGTCAGAGAGGGAGAGCGAAGGCTCGAAAGAGTTCTCAGACGAAGTAAACTCAACACTTACTTGCGACGGTTTGCTTAGGCAAAATTTTAGGACATTTTCTATGTACAAGTTGAAGTTATTGAGTAGACAAGTCGTACCATGCTTTTACTTTAATTTCTTTCAGAAATTGTAAAGTTCCCGGTATTTAAGTCCCATGTAAGACTTAAAGTCTCTCATAAAGAGAGTGAGTGTGAGGGAGAGAGAGAGAGAGAGAGAGAGAGAGAGAGAGAGAGAGAGAGAGAGAGAGAGAGAGAGAGAGAGAGAGAGAGAGAGGGGTCGAAAGAGTTCTCAGTATAGGAAAACATTTTTTATTTACAAAGGTTTGCTTAGGCATCTCTCTTTGTATCATTGGTCCGCAAAAGCCCATTAGAGGCTCATGTTAAAAAAAAACAACAAACTAATAATCAAATGGATATAAAGAGTCCGTACAAGACTTAGGGTAAAAAAATGTGTAAATTGATTCGGATTGCCAAAGAATAATTATGAATCGGAAGACCATTAAGTTCGGAGACAGAATAAAGTTATTGGAACCATTAAAAAAATGAAACGTTCGAAATCTATGTGTAGCGACGTGTCATTTCATTTTTAATACAATAAAATAAGCTCATTTTATTGGATTAAAAACGTTTACAAGTATTGTAATCGGTCAGTACAGCACCGCATCTCAGGAATATCGGAGGAAATTCTTACTTAACTTTTTTTAATAGAAAGCAGATGTCAAAATAATATTTTCGTACCTATATTTTATTAATTGTTTGTAATCCGCCACATAATTTTTTTTTAAATTTTCACTAAAAAGAAAACAATGCAAACAAATTATTTGCATGGGGAATTTTAAAGTAGTAATTCACTTGGCTTCTGGAAAGGTGCAAT